>OY720456.1:54036106-54141106 GCA_963082715.1 Harpalus rubripes
TTCATGCTAAAAATCGCATATCCAGATTTTAGTGATTAAGCACGTTTTAAGGTCCCTAGAATCCGATTATAACATTTTTACGATGATGCGTGTGTGTGTGTGTGTATGTGTGTGCGCGCGTGTGTATGTGTATGCTGGATCCACGATTTCTCAAATACTATAAGACTTAAGACATTTTTAACGGATTCCTCAATTTAACAATAATGGGAAGAGTTGATTAAGTTTTGGTAACAATTGGACAACCGGAAGTAGTAGTTACAAGAAAAAAATCATCTAAATATTACTTATCGAAAATTTATGTAAATACTTATATTAAAGAACGTTAAATTCTTTATTCGATAAATATAAATTCATATAGATTTAGAGATAAAGAAATACATATAAAATAATTTGATGTAAACATTCTCAGATCAAACTACTTCAAGGCAAGAAATTCAAATGACACGTAAATGTCACTGTCAAAAATATTTGTATGCCACTGTCAAAGATATTTGTACATCATTATGAAGATTATGAAAATAAAAAAAAGTCAACAACGCAAAAGAATATACGTAAAAAAGAATACAAAAGGAATTTGCGAAAAAATGACGAATGTAAAGAAAAAGAAAAGGAAAGTAGAAAAAGAAAATTTCCGGATATTAAATATAAAGAACATGTATGTATTGTACATAATTTATATTAAAATAATTATTTTGTAGTGAGACATGAATATACCTATGTATTTGTATTTAAAAATATTTTTCGTTTTGAGCGTTTAACCAGGTAAAATATCTGGCGAGAGGTTATGTGCTGGCCACATCAGATTTTTTCTATTGTAATTAAAGATTTTTTTGTTATAATCAAAAATCTAACCTTAATTGTAATATAAAATTTATCATAAACAATTTTTTATTGCAAAATCGTCAATAAAATACAAACTTCTATACATAACCTGAAAAGAATTGAAATTAAATTCCAATCTAGTATTTTTCCATCAAGTGAGAAATCTTTATCTCCGTTTGATCAATAATCAGTGATTGTTTCCTGTGTTGTATCTCATCGGAACGAAGTGAATTTAAAGTGGTTGGCACTAAGACGGCATGGATTCTCCGTCTACGTTTCATTTAGGTTGTAGGTACAGTATACAGTAGGATAGGAAGGAGGAAGGGAATGCTGGCAAGGCTTTCGTGTTTCGTGGCCATTTCCACGGGCATCACATGTAATGAGTGTTTAATAATACAAGGTGTATCGGAACCCGCTACGACTCCGACGTAACACGGTCTTATTTCTGTCACAAAAACAACTAACAAACAAGATTTTAATGTCGGGCAAGCAGAAGTATTGTTTATTTAAATAGAAACAATTCTATCACTGCTTAATTGTAAAAATACTGATTTTCATGGTATACAATTGGTTTTTTGATAAGGCAATGGATCCGGTCCCGGGAGCCGGGATTTATCAATATCCCGACAGCCTGAGTGATGTCGGGAAATATTAGCAAATCAACAGCATAAAAGAAACATATATTACCAATTAAATACAGAGTAGAACAATTTTTCAATAAGCTACTTGCGTGACATTTTTACCTCCCGCTACCCTTGGTAAGGGAGGTATAGGGATCGTGCTAAAAATCGCATATCGAGATTTTGTAAATGAGTACGTGTTAAGGTCCCTAGAATCCAAATTTAACATTTTCACGATGATGTTTGTGTGTATGTGTACATGTGTGTATGTGTGGATCCTCCACTCTATCTCATATACTATCATTCAGAAAATTTTGAAACTTTGTATTTCGAACTTTTTCTGTAATGGAAAGAGCCCATTATATTTTGGTGAAAATCGAATAACCGCAAATGGCACCTTACTAGAAGCTCAAAATAGTTTTTCTTCGAAAAATACCTTTAAATGTTATTATTTCGAGATTAATGTTATTATAAAAATTAAAGATTATTCAATTTATGACAGATTTGCATTAATACATTTTCTATTAGATTTTGGTGAAAATCGAATAACCGGAAATGGCACCTTACTAGAAGCTCAAAATAGTTTTTCTTCGAAAAATACCTTTAAATGTTATTATTTCGAGATTAATGTTATTATAAAAATTAAAGATTATTAAATTTTTGACAGATTTACATTAATATTTTTTCTATATATTTTATGGATAAACTTATAAAATTATCTATAATTTAAATCCTACGCCTTAAATAAACAAAACGCCGTTATTCAAATGTATGTAACTGACAGATAAATGTTACTATCAAAGAACTAATCGTTTCAAAATAATATTAGTAACGTTTTAAAAAGAAAAAAGTAAATAGAACAATAGAAAAGGAATGCAATACAGTTTCCAGCATAAGTAAATATGTAGGTATGTATTTAGATTAATAAAAATTAACGATTCACAAAAATGTTTAAAGCTTATCCTTTTTGTGGATTAGTGAATTCTATTCTATCCCGGTATTTAAAATTTAATCTTCATTTTATTATAGTTCCGGTGGCTCAATGGTGAGAGCAACGCCTCATGTCATGAGTGCCCTCGGGGCTCTGGGTTCGAATCCCATTAAGGCATGGATGTGTGGAAATGTGAACCCACTCTGTAATTGGGATTTAATCCTGTTGAGGGGTTTAAAAAACGCAGTTATTTGGATTAGATTAGACTATATTTTAAAATATAACTGTTAAAATTAGAGTAAAATTCGCTAATCCAAAAATAAGGATTAACTTAATCTTTTTTGTGACTCGGGCTGTAAATGGCGGGAGGTATTGTGTTGGCCACAGCAGATTTTTTAAATTTATTTTTCAGTATGCTATGTATGTATGAAAAACAAAACTGCTATTTGTTAATTTGAATTATTTAGGATGGAAATCAAATAAAACACTATTTATAAAGTTCTTAACAAATATGTTTCGTTTTTAATTAAGCTCAATTTTTTTTTATCGTACATAGCCTACTAAAAATGACTATAAACATCAAATTTATTTAAATTTCAATTGAATTTTTTTCAATATTTTTATTATGTAAGGATATAAAACTAATACATGGTCGAATTCAGAAAAAAATACGCTATCGAATACGCATAAAAATATCTATAATCCTATTTGAAACAATAAAATTTTGTGTTGTAACTTGAGAACCACTGGTTTAAAAAAATATTTTGTTCTTTAGTGGGATGTCCCCCTTGATTTCCTATAACTTTGTTCTAAAGAATTTTTTTGTAACTATAATAAAAGGAAAATAATAGCGGTGGTTGGTGTTACACCTTGAATACAGTGGCGTACCTAAGTGAAATGGCGGCCAGGGCAAGGGTCGTAATTGCGCCCCCTGTCAACAATAAAAAAATACTTCTTTCTCGCTTTAGTGTAGTGAGCTATGTGGCATTTGTATTGTTGTTGAAATTACTTAAGAATATCCATATATATATATATATATATATATATATATATATATATATATATATATATATATATATATATATATATATATATATATATATATATATATATATATATATATATATATATGAAGTAACTTCATCCATGAATCTGTTGAAAGATGTATTCCAGTGGTAGAAGAGGCTAATAAATAGACTTGTACTTTTTAAATATTTACATTTTATATATTTTCATACAATGAATGACAGCTCATATTTTTACATATTTTCTGCAACACTCATATTTTTATTATAATGGGTACTTGATATTTTGAACTATAAAGATTGCTCACTTAGATTTTGGTTTTATATTCTTTTTTAAACATAATATAAATTACATATTTAACAGAATCAGCACTATACCAAAATAACTATCAATATACGGGTGTTCCGCGACTCGATCGACAAACTTATACCATATATTCCGGGGGTCATTACGATCAAAAAATGGCATTAATAACGTGCTCGAAATCGGTCTTTTCAGTTTCTTCTCTGTCAACGCTCATCAAAGCAAGATCTTGACCCATGGAGACTCTCAAATAATTTAAGATCAGTTTTAATTTGTTGAAAGATCTTGCACAGCTAGCGATGGAAAATGCAATAGTCAATATTATTTGCATGGCTATTCGAAGATTTTTCGCCGTTCGCGTTTTTCAGTTTTAACATCCCAATTTTGGCAGAGACGAAGTCCAATTTCCAGAGCTTCAGTCACCAAAGTTTCTCTTTCATTGCGAAAATAATCTCTTAAACCTTTCAAATGTAAGGCGGCATCATGAAAGTTCATATTTATATCTTGCAGTTTTTTCGGAACTCTATCAATAGGAAAGAGTACTCTCGTCCAAAATCCAAGTAGAGTCAGAAAATAAAGTGTCAACAGTTGTACAATTGCGTAGCATCACTTCTTGTTTCACTCGTTTCATTTGCATCGTCCATTATAGTCTCGAGAACATGGAGTATGCCGTCAAGGTAGTTGTTTATGGGCTTCACAGCTTCCACACTATTGTTTTAGACTTGGATTTAATAACTATGGGCACAGCGCTTTTGAGTATTTTCCAGCGTTGAGTAGACGATGAAAAAACAGATAGAGAGCTTCAACAGTTCCGAAAAATGTCAATACGCACAGTAATCAACAGTTTTTACAGTTCAAATTCTGGCACCCAAGTTACATACGGATACCAAGGGTTCCAAGCGGCGCCCCCTTGGTTCTGGCGCCCAGGGCACTTGCCCTGTTTGCCCCGCCCTAGGTACGCCACTTCGCAAGTAGCCCATTCCCACTTTTGAAACTAATTTTTAATTGAATTATCACTGTCTTGTAGGAAGAGTTTTAAGCACTTTTCATAAGATCAAGAAAGCTACTGCATAGGAATGCCGTGATTTAACAACACACCTAAAAGTCTTTGCAACCGAAGAACAATGTACTTGGTTAGTTTGTATATTTCTTTAAAAACAACAAAAACCTAACCTAACACACAAAAGACACGCTTAAAAAACTCGAGCCAAGTTTTGCGCGTTAGGTTATCCAAATAAAATAAACACTCTTCTGCGCACTTCAAAAAAATAGCAGCCTTATTTATTTAATCTATTTTTTTTAGGAAAATCATTTATATGAGTAATTATCTTTCCTCGATTTAAATCTCTTGTAAATCATGTATTTCTGAGAAATAATGTTTGAGCAGTTGTATCATAAACAAGAACAATTAATGTAACCACCCGCCGTGTTGACACTGTGCATTTGTGTGGGGTTAACACTCCTGTTTCACGCTCACTCCCCACGCGATCGCTCGTTAACATGACGTCCGATGTCCGAACACCAGTTACGTGCTTTTAATTACTAATACAGAATAGCATCGCATCGCATAGCTGGGAGACTTCTGAGAAACCGCCGATCAAATGGTGACTGCACAGTGCACTTCAGGAAGAAGATGGGATACAGTGGCGTACGCACATAAAATTAATGCGAGAACAAATTCAAAATACAACTTTTTACCTCCCGCTACCAAAGGTAAGGGAGGTATAGGGATCGTGCTAAAAACCACATATCGAAATTTTGGTAAATGGCCACGCTTTAAGGTCCCTAGAATCCAATTTTAACATTTTCACGATGATGTGTGTATGTGTGTGTATGGATGTGTGGATCCTGCACTCTAACTCAAATACAGTCATTCAAAAAATTTTGAAATCTTGTATTTCGAACATTTTCTATAATGGAAAGAGCCCATTAGATTTTGGTGAAAATCGAATAACCGGAAATGGCACTTTACTAGAAGCTCAAAATAGCTTTTCTTCGAAAAATACCTTTTTCTACAGTCTATATACAAAGTAGCCATTTGCGCTGTCTTTTGTCAACGCAAAATGTCACTTTGCCGCTCTAGAGCGACAAAGTAGAAAAAACGCTCGCTCCTCAAATTTTTAACTATACAATGTTGAGAAATGTTACTTGGCTACATTCTTAATAGAAACGTTTAGTCAGGAATTAATGACACTGAAGTTACACATTCCCCACTTAACAAGTCAATCTGACATATAACTGCTTTGTCGGTATGTTACATCACCAAACAAAATGCCGCATTGCTGTGAAAATAAAATAGGGCATTCATTTACAAAAACGAAAGTATATATATTTGGATTAGTGAATTCTATTCTATCCCGGTATTTAAAATTTAATCTTCATTTTATTATAGGTCCGGTGGCTCAATGGTTAGAGCAACGCCTCATGTCATGAGTGCCCTCGGGGCTCTGGGTTCGAATCCCACTAAGGCATGGATGTGTGTGAATGTGAACCCACTCTGTAATTGGGATTTAATCTTGTTGAGTGGTTTAAAAAAAAGGTAGTTACTTGGATTAGATTAGACTATATTTTAAGAAATAAACTGTCAAAATTAGAGTAACTTAATATTTTTTGAGACTTGGCTGTAAATGGCGGGAGGTATTGTGTTGGTCACATCAGATTTTTATTGTTGTAATCAATTTTTCATTGTTACAATAATTTCTATAATTTGCAAATATCAAAAATTTAAATATTATAAAAGTAATAAAGAACATCAGAAAATATTTCATGGAAATCCTTTATAACTTTTAATTATCTATCAAGAATGTTCTATTCTCTGTTTGAAATAACGAAAGAATTTTGACAGATTGGTTGCTATGCTCTGTAGTCAAGCGCGGTTTACTCAAACACAATTCAAATATTATGTCAATTCTGATTTTATCCTTTGTAAGTGCTGGCTATTTCCTTGTATTTATACTCTTATGATTTCGTGCAATAGACCTTTTCAATTTAAAGAGATAGAATATATGCGCAATGGGAATCTGCGCATAGTACGCACATCTGAGATCTAAAAAATTCAGACGTAAAATGTGGGAAAATTCTTTGACAACTTCAAAATACTTCTCGAAAGAAGGTACAAAAGCTTTTATTGGAGCTAAAATGTGTAACGATGCAAATTTTCACCGAGAATGCAGGTATTTTAATGACTGTAATATTTTTGACGTTTCGTTTGACAACGTAACTGGCAGTTGTTCGCGCCATTTTACTTACTATTTGTAGCGATAGAAAGAGATAGCCGTTAAATTGAAAAGGTCTATTGGCGCTAATTTTTAAACATCGAAAATGTTTTGGTGTAAAACAGACTCATAAACCACGCCCCAATTAACTGTCAAAATTCCTTCGCTATTTCAAGCAGAGTATAGGTATCAAGTTTTTTGATATTTCGCACCGTTTACAAGATGGAGTATACCAGAAAATTCAAAGAATAAATTAGGAATTAAAAAATGTAACTGCAAGAAGAACCGATGGTATAGTTGAAGGGATGACAACATATACATATATAAATAGGGAAATTTGATGGATAACCGGTAGAACAAGAGAAATAAATATAAAAATGGCCAAATAAAATACGATAAGACAGACGTAACGAATAATACGGCAAACCAAATAAAATAGAAATAAATAGCACCTGATATGGAAAATAGACAAACAGAAAAATGGCCGACTCCGGAAAAAGACTACCCCGGAAATTAAACAGTAAGGAAAATCCATTACCGGTAATAAGCAGTAAGTAAATAGTCAATCCCAAAAATAGGCAAAAATAATTGACACCGGAAATAGGCAGTAGGTATGGAAAATAGCAGGGACCGGAAATAGACAGCTCCAGAAATAAGGAGTAAGGAAGACAGAAAAGAAATTCCTGGAAAGAGGCAGTACTGAAATTGGTTGCTATCGGAAATAGGCAGTGAGTAATATTGAGTTTTAGGGTAATGGTTGACACTAGCAGTAACGAAAAAAGCCGACACTATAAGCAGGCATTAAAGAAAAGAAAATGGCTGACACTAGAAATACTATCCCGTAAATACACAGTAATGCTCGGTAAAAGTTGTTTAGAAATATTAACTGCGTCTATGTTCAAAATTACTGATCAAATATCTTTGTATCTCGTGAAAAATGCTAAAGAGACATTGTTTTGTTCTAATTTGAGTTCATGTAGTATTGCTTCGCCACCTAACGGCTGTTCATCATAATATCAGGTGTTGACGTTATTCTGTGGCGCTATTACACATATCGTTTCAAAACGATGCAAACTTTAATTGTAATTGAAAATACATATATCACAAACATAATTTTTGCACGATCGGGTTATTTTTTATGTTTACCGGTTTCAGGATATTAATCCATTGTTTACCTGTACAAAAGTAGGCTGGTAACTAAGTAATAACTTACTGAGTTTACATGTAGTTTTGAAACCGTTTTTAAAACGTTTTTAGTTTTGAAAACGCCATGTATACAGTGTCAAAACGGTTTTGAATTATCTTAAACCAAAACTAAAATTCATGGGTTGGACTTGAAAACTAGTTTCAAAACTACTCATGTAAAAACTTAAAATTCAGTTTCGATACTGCGCATGCGTACAGAGCATAACGTTTCTGCCACTTTGTGTTACTAACCTTCAAATATACTGACAGTTGTGTAGTTTTAGTGCGTAGTGGTACGAAGTATAAAAAATAATTGGAATAATAGCAAAACGAAGTATTTGGAGTGAAGAGGATCTGTCACTTACATCAGCTAGATGCGCATGCGCCGAAACTGATTTCAAATCAATTTTTAAACTTGTTTTGAAAACTGCATGTAAACAGTTTTGCATAATTTTGACTGAAAACTGAAACCATTTTCAAAACTGCATGTAAACGTAGTAACTGTATCTGTACGGTAATATTATAACTATACTGACTTGTCAACAACTGTCTGCAAAATGAATATAAAATAAAATGAAAATAATACTCTTCATTCATACATACAGATAACGTTAGTATATCGTGCTAAATACGGTTTACTTTATTCTAAAATAATAAGCATGAGGAATAAAGAACATAATTTGAATATTTGTCATATTGACATATGTCAAAAAAATTGTTCTGTTAACCATAGTATTCTGAAAGTAGCATTAACGAGAGAATTTCAAAAAATAATATTTATTAATATTGTCTTCATTTCCTGAAACCGATAAATTATTGAAGAAACCACGGATGTTATGAATCATAACAAGCCTTAGATGTCTTAAAATCCTCGCTCTACGAGCTCGGATTTCAAATCGACATCTGCGGCAGTTATGATATACATAACATTCCTAGGTATCTTAATAGCTATTACCGATACTGTTTCCAAGACAGTAGGTCTTATTTACAAATTACTGAACGGTAAGTGATGTGAATCACGTCGGTAAGAGATGTGCGTCACTTACCGTGCAGGAGGCGAGACGGTAAATAAATAAAAACAAAAATCAAAGCTTACTTCAAAAATGACAAATAATTTTTTTTAATATGTCAAAATAATGTTCAAATCTTATTTTTCTTTTAAATTTTGTGCGTCGATCGTGCAAAAAATAGTATAAGCATCACGAACGTTAAGGAATTACCGATCTCAGACAAAATTGGAACCTTCGCTTGGCTCAGTCCCCAAACATTGTCTTCGATCGGTAAACTGTCCTTACCGTTCTTAATACTTAATATACTATTGCATTACAGAATACACGAATTAATACTTATAATCAAAATTGCAAAATTTCTTGGAGTTCCAAAATGAATAGAACTTTAGGTCTCCAAATATATCAAACTATACTTTGTTCCATTTAAGCCATTCAGCAGATGGCGCTCACATTAGCGCCAGTTTTAAGTAGCCGAAATTACATTGGATAAACTCGTGTCTAGTGTTTCTGACGAGACGATCGAGCCGAGAAACTACATTGTCTCGTCTCGTCCCGTCTAGAAGACAAAAAAATGACTCTCGTCTCGATTTTTTCTCGTCTCGAATAATGGAGTCTCGTCTCGGCCGAGAATCTCGACGAGATTTCTCGTTTTTTTTAATGGATCCAATATGTAATTTATTATTATATATTTACCGTAAAAACATATAAATAATATTCAAGGTTATTAAAAAAATTGAGACAACTAATTTCTTCAGTATCAATTTTATACCTATCAACAAATTACAAAATTAGAGACAGAGTAATTTGATACAGCACTACTATAATAATAAAATAATCTTCTTATTCATGAACAGTTACAAATACACAACAAGCTATTTTAGAATAATAAAATGTATAATATAAAAAAAATGTTTATTATTAGTATAAACATTGATTAAGTAAGGGTGATTAGCGAGCAATTGATTAGCATTGTTTTATATCTGTCAAGCGTTTATGAATTACTTTGGAGAAAAATACTTCAAATAACAGTCGTAGAAAAATTTAATTATATGCATCTTTTATTTGAAGTAATTTTCTTTAAAATAATAGTTGAGAGACAAAACAATGCTAATCAACTGTTCGCTGTAGTGTTCATACTACCAGCCAGGCAATTTGCACCACCAAAAGGCAAATTTTATGCTTTGCTTAAATAAAATAATGAAAACATTATTTATTTAAAAGAATCCCTATAAACAATAAAAAATTAAATAAATATATCATCACGCTTTTTATCCATTACTGGGTGTAACACTCTGTCGATAGATAGTTTTATTTAAGAAATTTTAGCCTGATCCTGTATTAGATTTATAATTTAAAAAATTTTTGATACAAATTTACAAAATGTTCCAATGAAAATATAAAAAACTGTACTTTTAAAAATACAAAAAATTGTCGAGAAATCTCGGAATAATTGTCGAGAATCGAGAATCTCGACATGTAAGTATCGTCTCGTCTCGTGAGTTCAAAAAGCTTTCTCGTCTCGGCGAGACGAGAAATTTCGAGACGAGCCGAGATGAGATTCGAGAATTTCTCGTCTCGTGCAGAAACACTACTCGTGTCTTGTCTTCAATTTTAGCCAATCAGAGAGGTCAAAACTATTCCCTATTTTATACAATACTAAATGGCTTAAATGGAACAAGGTATAGCACCAATTTTACGCTTTTATAATAATCGAATTCCCCTATTATTGCTATGCTAAAGTGTAAAGAGATCTCGTACCTATAATTCGTATCGCAGTACGCCAATGGTAATCATAATCACCTCTCATATATAAATCGCGCAATTTGTCTCCTGTGATAAACAATCAAAAAATTTGCGCTGATCACAGCGTCGGTATAAATGACTTTCTATATAAGAAGAATTTTAATGTCGCCAGGCTGAAAGTGAAGTGTCAGAGGAATGATAAAATATTTGATGTTTCTCTTAGGTTAATTGTGAGTGAGTTAGCGCACAGAGCACCGGAAATTGAACATTTTAGAAGCGCTAAATCTTGTAATTACTAATTAGATTTTAATTGGTAATTAATGTCACAGCGTACAACACTCGCACTCGCAGCAATAATAACAGGATGTGTGTTTTATTTTTCATGCGTGTGTGGTATGTGGATGGGCTTAATGATTTTCTTGCTTCTTTCAATCATTATGACCCTCAGATTAGACGGACGACTTTTATTCCCTCAAAAACGCAAGCCACTTTGTTTAACTTCAACACTTTTTCTTCATTCATTTGTATAGGTATAATATGGACACATAATTATTAATTTTTTCTATTCACATTGTTAAAATGGTTTTCATCCACTTCGTGTTACTGTATAGACATGGGCAACAAAATTATTGATAATGGGCTATATGACCAGTTTTATATTCATCCATTTTATGATTCTTTACAAAAACTAAAAACACCCATATTTTTTTAAATCGCTTAATGATATTTAATTCCGGAGAAAAATGATAATAAAGTTTTGGAGAGGGGATATGTGACGTCACGAGGAGAATTCATTCGATAAAAATCATCAATCATAGAATAATCTACATTTGCAAATTACTGGAATCTACTTTAAGAAGGCATGTTCCATTTTTAAAATGTTGTTTGGAAACAGCCTTCAAAAACCTTATAAGTCATATGGTTTGGAGATCAATGTCATATTTATTTATTTTTATTTATTTATTTATTCAACAGGGATAACCTCAATTACAGAATAAATTCCTGTACCGTAGTACAGAGTACAGTATAAGAAAAATTCAATGCAAATATACAATTAACAAGAAGAAATTACAATACCTACTAAGAAAGAAGAAGAATATACCTACATAAAACAATATAACAATAAATAAACACCAGAGCTATTTAATTTCAAGTAGCATACTTATAAACTTACCCAAAGTAACCGAAAAATCTAGTTCAAGACAATATCTATTATACGTACTACACATTGAATAAACAAAAGAGTTTTGATAATAATTCGTTTTTGCGAAATTACAGGCAAAAACTAAAGAGCTCCTAGAGTTAAATGGCCTTCCATAAAAGTGTCATGATTTTCTTTGTAAAGATTCTGAGTTTGATTTTGTGACGTCATAATTTTGTACACAAATACGATAGCGAGGCACACCCGTACTCGTGCACAGAACTGTCACTTTTCTAACATAACCTTATACAACCAACATTTAGAAAATAACGTCAATATCCTTACAAGTTGTTTTTTAAAAAAGTAGGTACAAATAAATCAAAATTATAAATAAATACAATTTATGTTTAATTCAGATATTATCTACAATGGTTGTACAATATTGTTCTGTGCTGTTCTGCGAGAAAAACTCGTTGAGAAGTAAATATAAAATTTTTGTTTGTATTCTTATGGCTCAAGATGTAAGGGAAAAATGGTATAAGGCACTACACACGCCAAAAGATTTGAATACTACTCTTGTTTATGTGATGACATAAACGTTAAATGTAATTACATTTTTATTCGGCAGGCAGCAAAATTATGACGTCATTTGAAAATTTATATAAACTTTAAAAAATAATTTTTGGAAAATTATTGTGACATAAGTAAGTAAGTAGTACTTTCAGAAAAAATAAATAAATTAGAAAATGTGGTATGCCTCATTATATAAGGCATGAACCTTTGCAACCCCATATATTTAACATTTATAACATAAGTTTTGAGATAAACTTAGCGCTCCAAATTTTATTACTAAATAAGGTCTAATGTTTTTAGGCGTGACTGATTGAAGACTTTTGGGCATTTCTTACCAAAACGAACAGCAGTTACAGACAAAAATATTTCGGACGATCCAGGAAGTATATTTAACATTGTCCAGAGACAAATGAGGAAAGGTGCGTCGCATCGAAGATACTGGTCCTCTATCAGTGTTGTAAAATAAGATATCTTATCGCCTTAGTTTTTAGGAATAGTGATGCACGCGAGACGAGACGAGAAATATAAAATACCGATCTCGTCTCGTTTTCGGATCTGCAATCTCGATCTCGCTCTCGTTCTCGCACATTTTTTTGGGTCTCGTCTCGTTCTCGCGCGACAGTCTCGCTGTAAAAATAACCGCTTGCGCACTAGGTATTTACGTATCAGTTGAACTATAAAAGACAAGTTCGCACCAATCGTTCCGTCTTCCGTGTATTTACAGTCATATAACTATAATAAATAGACGAAACACTAAATTTTAGTCACCAAATTATTTAAATACGAACATCTGTTAATACATTCTGTCATCAGTAAAAGTAATTAAACATTAAAAAATTATTTTTTATAACAAAAAGTTTCTACACTTTATTATTAATTATATGCCACTATGTAAGTTAGATTTACTCATAAAAAAACACTACACTGGGAACTCGCTGGCAATAAATCACGCCGCTTCACTCCGTGTTGGCTCCTATCGACGCTTAATATAAGATCCTTTACTTTTCAGGGACGACAAGAATTTTATTAACCGTAGTGTTAACTGGGATGAATTAGGGGCTGAAATGTTGGAGAAAAACTAGTTCTATTAGTTGCAAAACCGATTGTCTTTATTTTGCATTTCCTCGCTCTGCGGCCGATATCATTCGACTCTAGATAGACTCAAAAAAATATAGTCATTTCATATAATTTTCACATTCACCTGTTCTATGCACGAATTACCGTTGACTCCACTCCCTGTACGGTGCATTTTTCATTGAATTTATGAAACAAAGCTATAAAGTTACAAATACTTTCTTCTCGCAATTGTTATATCGATCTCGCCTCGAATTTTAAATTGCAATCTCGCTCTCGTTCTCGTCTCGCATAATGCAACGAGACGAGACGAAATGCGAGAGTACTCTCGCCTCGTCGTGCATCACTATATAGGAACAACCCCTTATGTTTCTATTTGAGGAAAAAGGTCTTACTTTTTCTCAAAACTATTGTTACATACGTTGTATGTATACTTTTGTTTTGTTTATAATTTCCCTCCCCTATAAATATTCAAACTTCCCGCCGCCCGTTGCAGAATCCCTTCCATCCCCGCTGTTCGTCCAAGCGCTGCTAAAAAACCCCGATCAATACATAAAAATTTCATATTGAAAATGATTGAGGGCGGTGGCTGCAGACTGAGACTGCTGCGAGGCGGCCACCTACCCCAGGCAGGACCTACCCCGAGCACGGGGTAGCTGCACCTTCTCACCGCACATGGGGTTCGTACTACACTCAAAATTCCGGAGTCACTGTAAACCTATAATGAATTTAAGGAAGAAAGAGTAAATTTATATTATGGTTTATTAGGTAGGGGTTGTTTTAATTAAAGGGTAGTAAATGTCGATTTAATAATTTACTTAATATACTTCCCGTTTTTATGCCGTTGTAGGTAAATTAATTAATGCAAATGGGCTCCGTAAAAGGAAAGAAAATTAATCGTTATTTATGGTATACGAGGCATCCTCAAAAAGTAAGAAGAAAAATTTTTAATTCTGGGGTTGGCAGGGAAATCGTCGAGCCTCCCGGCACCCCTTTTAGTTACTGTCTGCGAAAGCAGCAGGTTGTTTCTTACAGTGCATTTTTATCTTCGTCGAATTTTGAAATGTCGTCTTTGGAGTAGAAGAGACCGGTGTCAATTGTAACAGGTGTCAAATGTAACAGAGTGAAGCCGAAAGAGTCATAGCTCTTTGGTATTTAGTGTAAGTACATACGCGCAAATACGGCGTCTGTTTCTGACGAATGTCCGTAAATCGACAAAAAAGTAAATATAGGTAGTGACACACATTGTTTCTAAAACACTATAAGTGCTCTGCTCGGAAATATTTCAAGTTAAGGATCAGTTTGTGAGTTACATCTGCTTTTATTTTTCATTAAAAAACATTTCGAATTATTACCTAATAAATACAAAAAAGCAAATAATATCTTTATAAGTTAAGCGGTGTCAGTTGTAACACATGCCTCGGTGTCGATTGTAACGTGTTTAATAATTAAATACAGTATTGATCATGATAAAAATTACAAGAAAAAACCACTGCTATCGAAAACATAAAAGAAGAAGAGCAAAATAACGAAAAATAGTTCCGACAATAACAGTCGCAGATTACTCTTCAGATGGCTCCGATGAGGAAACTCTCTGATATGTATTGGCTCTTTTTTTGAGCACAGGAGATTGGATGCAGTGGCGAAAATGTAAAATCTGGACATCGGGCAAGTTAAATTGTACAAAGAAAGACCTATTTTATGTTTACCTAAACTGCAATTTCGTTAGCGACTAAAGGCATTGGTCAAAATGGACCATGTCACCAACAGAATATATACATATTTTGTTTGCTTTTTAGTTGAGTCATCTGAGTTTTGTATTTTCTGAGGTAATAAATAAATGTTTATTTTTAAATAACTTCTTTTATCACTGTTAAAATTTGTTACAATTAACACTGGCGCTGTTACAATTACACCAGTTAGGTGTCAATTGTAACATTTGTAATGCCTGACTAAAAATCCTTATACTTTCATATTTGTCACATTTTCAAAAGTTTAACTCGCGAAAAATAAAAATTTAAATTTTGTAATAATTGACACCGGTCTCCCCTAGCGTGCAAACATCTAATTCTGCGTTCTGCTGGAGATATCACTATGTGAGACCCTTTAGATGCTAAAGAAAGCATACGGAAATGAGGCGATCAAAAAATCGAAGTGTACGAGCGGCACAAGCAAAAATTTAGCTCGGATAAAAGCAAAAGAAAAGTGATTAGGAGGTAAATTCATTCCTTAAAGCCAAACTGTAAACAAGAACCTTTAGTGGAGATTCTTAAACGCCTACGATACGAAATTAGACAAATACAGGGTTGCATGAAACTATTTATCGGTTCATTAACAACAAACTAACGGTTCTCTAGGTTTCAAAAAATCGTTGCATGCACGTCATACAATTTAAAAGATTCGCTAAACAGTCCTATAACTTATAGGGCTGATTTTGGACCTATAAATTTTTAATGGTTCAATAAATTTTCTGTGGGATAAAATGAAGGGACTAGTCATCAAAATCAGATCAACAAATGATAATTAGCTACCCTACAAAGTATATGTCGTATCAGTTATTCAAATCTGAATAAACGCAAACTTTTATGTTTCCCAATTTCATTTTATTAAACTGACACAATATTTTAAAAATATCTGACGTGGCCAACACATTACCTTCCGTCAGTTCTATGTATTTTGTATAAATGTCTTACAGAAAGGTCCTCGCAAAAGATTTTATTTCTTCTACATTACCTTAAGGCAGTTGTATGTATTTTATACAAATTCCATACAGAAAGTTTCTAACAAAAGATCCTATATTTTCAGTAAAATTATAACACAAACATACTGTCAACTGCTCTTGACACTCACACCTTTCAAACAGAATTTTGTTAATATAGCAGCAGTTTCCAGAATTGTAGCATAGCTGACTAATAGATATGATATTTAATTTCTTTATAATTTTTTAACTCTATATCTATTTAATATAAAGTATAAAATGCATTCAAATCGTATAGAGAATAAAATATTTTTTAATATTTATAATAACATTAATTGTGAAAAAATGATATTTAACAAGAAAAACTGTTAAAATCTTCAAATTCTTCCGGTTGACCAATTATAACCAAAATCTAATCAGCTCTTCACATGGATGTAACGAAGAGGAACACGAAAGAATCACAATTTTTGGAATTGTAGTATTAGAGTTATCGCATTAGAAAATTTTGTCACACAGACACACACACACACACACATACAGACATCATCGTAAAAATAGTAAAATATGATTCTAGGGACCCTAAAACGTGCTTATTCATCAAAAACTCACCACCGAATTTTTTGACCAAAGATAATTCCTTCCTTACCTAAAGGTGACGGAAGGTAAAAATGTATAATACTATATTTATTTTGTTACGTTGTAAAGTACTGACAAAAAATAAACCTCGGAGAAGTTATAACATCACCCTTTTATATGAGTGTTAATAAAAAATAACACCATTGGAAAATCACTTTCATGCAGAAGGTCCATTGCTCTATAACTTTCATCGTTAAAATGCAAATAAAATTTGTAAAGAAATTCATGTGCTTTTATATAAACCTTATACGATACAAAATCCATTGTTATACTATTGTTTGTATTTATTCGTATAAGGTAGGTAACTGAAAGTCATTCCGACTACTTAAATTCGATGTGAAGTTCTTTCATTCAGTCATTAGTTTTTGTAAAACATTACTAGAAACTGGTTTCCAAATGTATTGTAAATTCTCCTACAATTAATATTAGTTAATTTGGTTAATGTGCGGTGAGTCATTAAAGCCAGAAGATAAAGCAATCCTTCCAGATGAAAAACTACAACCAGGTAATGACCAGAAATGGCCCATTTGAAAATCTTTAAATTGCCTATGAAGTCAAGTAGGAAAATGTGCAGTAAACATGTTCAATTGGGGGTACCAAGCAGAACCCACTTTATGTCATTGTGGTCAAGAACAAACAATGGCCCACCTGCTCACGTGCGCCAACTTAGAAGAATAATGCACGAGAGAAGATCTGGCTAAGGCAACACCAGCTGCTATAAACTGTTCAATTTTTTTGGATGTATACTATTTAGCTAGGCCACTTCTCTACCAGTCAACGTTGGTATTTGTAATATTTTTCTCGACTTTAAAAGCTTGACAGTCCTATATTAATTGTAATCTTAAGGATGAAAATTATATATACATAACAAAATATCTTAAAAGTTCGTAAATTTATTTTGAAATATCGTATGGTCGTACAAGGCTCAAAATTGTGGTACTTGTACGATAATTATCGTACAGTTTGCAACACTGCTACCAGTTTTTGCGGACGGTTTTTCCTCTGGCATAAGGAGAGAATTTCCGGAGAAAATGCATCCTCTCCGCCGTAATTTATGTCGGGTTATGCATCAGGCCTATGATATCCAAATTTGATGATTTATATATATATGGTTTTAACAACAAGCACTCAACAGACTCAGTCCACGTGGTCCGGATGCGGTATTTCGCTACCGAAAATTGGTCACTTCACTTTGTAAGGAATGAGAAAAATTGGTTGTAATGTATTACATATTTATTGTGTATTTTTAATTATATATACCAAATGTCTACTTTTTTATGGACCATAGGAGATACAATGGTAAAATTTTCATATGGCTGTAAATTCTGGCCTATTAATTTTAGAACTAAAGTGTTCAGAATTAAATACTGCATCAAATGAGCCTAAATTTATTGAAATAATAGGTTCTTGCCATGAGATAAATGTAAAATAAATATCCGTCTTTAAGCTTTTTACAGAGTGCCATACAAGACAAAATGTGCAATTCAAATAGTCGTATTATTTGACTTTGACAGATAAAAGTTTATTAATTGATATTTAATTGTTAATATTGTTCTATTGAGTTTTTTTCTGCGATGGTAAATGCATCCTTACTTAAGTATCATTCACAACAAAAAAATTAACGTAGCGGTAGAATTCGTGGCAGTGATAGTGGCCTGGGTAAAAGATTATGCGTTATAGCAAATGTATTCGTTCACATCCAAAAATTAAGAAAATTAGTAGTAGCGCAGTGGCAATGGCAGCGGTAGGAGTTTGCAAACTCCAAACTTCTACGTTGCCACTACGCTACCGCTTAATTTTTTTGACAGTTTTGATGTTTATTGACATCTGATTTCTGATTTCATCAGATAAAATGAGCAATAGAAAAAGGATCATTTTGTGGTGTGCCTCAGACGCTACGCTATAAACAAACAGACTTATTAATAAACTTTGCACAATTAAAAGTGAACACGTAACTTACCATTTTCGCTTATTTCAAAAGCAATGTGTGTCCACGCATTTTCTTTTTTTGAAATAATTTTAAATTCCCTTAATCTCTTCGCTTATCTCACACAATGGAGTGCTTGTGGATACGTGTAATTAATAAATCATCATCTATGTCAGTTGTGCAAAAATAAAATGACAGCTATAACTGTCAACCTTGCACCCTAGTAATTTATAATAAAAAAATTTCTAGAAACTATAATTTCAATAATTTTTCGTTGTGAACGGAAATAATTTTTACTATAATTTTCTTACGCTACCGATGCCAATTATTCTTACACTACCGCTAATTTTTTTTATTCTGAATGGGCCTTTACTCATAAATAATTTAATGAATTCAATGATTATAAAAACTTTATGACAGGTGTCAACTGCCAAATTCAAGCAATACAACTGTTTAAAATTTTGTAAAAATGCTCATGGCACTCTGTAAATAGCTAAAAATTATTACTTTCATTTTGCCTCTCTTTTGCAAACGAAACGCATGCAAACAATAATTTTGGACTTTTTAGATGCAGTTTTTAATTCTGAACATTTTTTTATTTACACTTTTGTTCTAAAATTAATTTAGGGCAATATGAAAATTCTACCATTGTATTTCATATGGTCCACAAAAAAAGTAGACACCCGGTATATATATATATATATATATATATATATATATATATATATATATATATATATATATATACAGGGTGTTAATTAAAAAGCGGGCCATAGGCGTTTAACATGGGAAATCAGTTTTTCCTTGCGCCAAACTTCCCATTTAATTTTAAACAAAAATGTTTCAAATAAATGTTGTAGAGAATTAATTTCTACACCAGCATCACTAAACAGATTTTATTTTGCATGTTTAGTAACCTGTAAAATCCAATTTAAAAATCTATAAATATTGCTCATTTGTAGTGATAGCCATGGAATTTAAACAATGTTACAAAGAAATGCATATCATTTGAATTGTCAGAAATTCGATTTTCAAATAAAAATTACTGATAATTATATTCTATCCCAAGTCCTTCAAACTATTTTGTTTTTATAATCTACATCTAAATTATTGCTTAGATTTTATTTATTTTTATTTTGTAACCTGCAAAATGGAAATTCTGACAATTCAAACGATATGCATTTCTTCGTAATTTTGTTTAAATTTCATGGCTATCACTACAAATGAGTAATATTTATAAAATTTCAAATTGGATTTTACGGGTTACTAAACATGCAAAATAAAATCTGTTTAGTGATGCTGGTGTAGAATTTAATTCTCTACAACATTTATTTGAAACATTTTTGTTTAAAATTAAATGGGAAGTTTTGCGCAAGGAAAAACTGATTTCCCATGTTAAACGCCTATGGCCCGCTTTTTAATTAACACCCTGTATATGGTTTGGAAAGTAATATTTATCTTATTTCAACTTTCTGCCCATTGCAGAATCCCTTCCTCCCCGATTGGGCCATGTGCCCTTACTGTACACCCCTCTTCTCCGCCCCTGTCACCTGTCGCGGCTCTCCTGAGCGCAGCCCAGCCTCTGAGCATCGTCCGGCATTCTTTCTCTCGCGCGCGTTTTGCTCTATTTTTAATATGTTTCTTGTGAACTGTAAGAGAATTTTATGACGCCTGCGATGGACACTATTTCGCTAGTGGGTCTTCCCTCTCTCTCCCACTCGGCACTGGAAACTGAAGACGTCTGTGAGGAAATATATCGCGAAACGCGAAAGGAGAGCAACAGCAGCAGAAACAGCAACTCACAAGAGAAGAGTGAATTAATTCTGTTGTTTAATGATAATGGAGGAAAAAATTGTGATATATTGCCACATAAATTTTAAATGTTTTTATGATGTATTAGTTTAGAAGAACGAAAGAGGATTGTTGATAGAATTTTTAATGATTAAATAATGGATTCTGTGTGGAGCATCGGGTAGAAACATTATTTATTTATAAAACTTTTCTTAGAATTTATAAAGCTTTTCTTGGATTATAATGACACTTATTGTAAACCCTTTAGTTGCCATTTTTTAAAATTTTGTTGTAGGTGTTGGCACTGGCCCGAGTAAGTTTAGCTCCGCTATTATAAAACAAAATTCCGATAATCAAAAATCTACATATCTACCTATTTTTTAGTTATGGTCTATGCTTACTAAACACCCAGTAGTTATTTGCGTTCAGAGCTGAATTTCAAATTTTCATTTTTGGGCAATAACCCAAAAATGGGTGATGCATGCTTCTTTAATATTGTCATTAGATTCTACGTTAAAAATATACCTAGGTATACAAATTTTCAATATTTTTGATCAATTGATTCAACTTCTAGAGCAAAATAACTGCAAAAGACCTAAAATTCCTTTTGGCTGTAACAAACATTAATTTTATGAAAATGGGGACTTATAATTTTGACGTCACCCGCGGCGGATCGGCGGCGAACCTCCCTCCACACAATTTAGAAAAGGACAACAAATTTTTAGAAAGACCGAGGTGATATACCATGGCCGAGTCGATCAAATGCTCTCCCCTTCAGCACTTCGCCTCGTTGATCCAGAAATTTGTTTGTTATTTAGTCAGCAAAGTTTGGTTAAGTTATTTTGTGTAATGCCTGTTAATTATATCTTAAAGTGTAGTGATCCTTGCAGGGCTGATCCTAATCTATCAGCCGCTTTTGTTCTTATATAAAAATGCCCCCCCCCCCATATTATTTTTTCAGGTATTTAAGCCATTCATATTGCAGAGAATAGGGAATAGTTTTGACCTCTCTGATTGGCTGATACTGGAGACAAGAGACAAGTTTATTTAAAACTGGCGCTGATGCGAGCACCATCTGCTGAATACCTTAAATGGAACAGAGCATAGTTCTAAACAATAGCACACAATGAATTAGAAATAAAATCATTTACCTAATACTATGTTAAAAAACAAGTTTAGTGAATTAAGCGTAGCATTTAATTATCTACAAGTTTTATTTGAAACATTTTTGTGTAAAATTAATTGGGAACTTTTACGCAAAGGAAAACTGATTTCCAATGTTAAACGCCTATGGCCCGCTTTTTGATTAGCACCCTGTACCTATGTATATCTGTAACAAGAGTGGGGTAATTTAATGAAAATATATTCCTCTGATTATATTCCTTTTTTCTAAAGATTTTTGATTACAACAAAGAAAAGCTTGATTAAAACAAAGAAAATATGATTACAATAATGAAAAAGTTTAATTAATAATTACGTAAAAAAATTGTTTATAATATTAGTGTCACGGGATAATGTAAAAATTAATTTTTTTTGCTTTTAAATTTTTTCTTGGAGCGTTGTAAATCAAGGCGACCCAGAAAATTTTCTCATATATGGGGGCAAAGTTTCTAGTTACGCCACTGATTGACATCATAAGTATACTCAGTCTTTTATAAAATAAACTATATACCTACTATGATAGATATTTTTACCAGTCAGCCAAACCAAGTATTTCAATGAATAGAATAGAGCTTTATTAATATGTTTATTTCATAAATTGTTGATATTTTAAAATTTCTTAAATATGTATATATATATATATATATATATATATATATATATATATATATATATATATATATATATATATATATATATATATATATATATATATATATATATATATATATATATTTAAAAGTTAGGATGGCTTTGTCGCCCCTAAGCTAGGCCGCCTTTGTTCTGGGAACAAAATGAACACCCGCTAGGATCGGGCCTAGATCCTTGGAAACTAAGTTCACTAATAAATAATGAGTTTAACACAAGATGATGTACCGGGGGTACGATTTGCATTTAAAAACATTGTAAACCATTCCGTTCAGTCTGACATGTTTACGTTTCTTTTCAAAGAACAGTTGTTGTGATCACGTGGTGGATCACATGATAAATGTAGAGCTAAAACTTATTAAATACATTTTTATAGCGGCGGATTTAAGGAAAAAGGCCCAGGGCGCAAGTATTTCAGGGGCCCAGGCCTATTTTTTCTTATCATATTTAACTGATAACAGGTTACCTAACGAAAAAATCAATCGAAATAAAAAAAATCATTGAATAATGAAAGGCGTAGATAGAACAATATTCGTGGTTAGAAAT
Organism: Harpalus rubripes; assembly: GCA_963082715.1. Classification (NCBI taxonomy): domain Eukaryota; kingdom Metazoa; phylum Arthropoda; class Insecta; order Coleoptera; family Carabidae; genus Harpalus; species Harpalus rubripes. Next base: position 54,059,157 of record OY720456.1, read on the forward strand.
AATATTCTTTACGTTCTTGATTTATAAATGTTCTCAGAAATTTAAAAGTGTCTATTTGGTTTAACATTTACCGGATTATTGCCCCCACTAGGGATGTATTCGAATTAGGCCCGGTCGGGTTTTGAGGTTTGGCTCGACTAGATCCGAGAAAAAAATCACCTGCCAGACTCGAAGATCGACTCGACAATAAATACGCAGGCCCGGCTTGAAAACTGACTCGAAATTGGTCCCGGCTTTAGGCCTTGAATTCTTGAAGTAAAGTAACTTTTTTTCTTTTTTACTAGGATGTTATTAAATCATTATGATCCTGTGTAAAACCATCTATTTTCATTAAAATATCAAAGAGACTAATGCCCGGTTTCAGAAACTTTCATCAACGCATTGTTTAATTAACGGACCATCAAAATGAACAAATTCGAATCAGTTTCCTTGTTATTATGACATTTAAATCATTGCTGTCAAAAAATCGCGTTACATTTATTCGTTTTGATGATCCGTTTATTAAACAAAGCGTTGATGATCGTTTCTGCAATCGGGCCTATGCATGTGAATGTGATTAAACTATAATTTTTTCGATTTTTTGAGTCGGGCGAATATGGTAAACCCGACTCGGCTCAATTTTGCCAAATGATCGGCCCGAAAATGAAAATAGACCCGACTCGATGACCGCCTCCAAATCGGGTCGGGCCAAAGTTAAAGATCAAATACAATCCTACACACGGCAAATTAATTAAATATAAAAAATGAGCACTTCACATTCGCGACTAGAAACTAAATTTATTTATGGTGAAATTGCATCAATATTATTATACTTGTAACGAGTAATACTAACTGACTCACTAGATGGAGTCCGAAAAATTTGAATAGGGGATTACAGCTCAATCGAATTAAGACAAATTAGTAATAAATAGTGAAAGTATATGCTTAATAATGAATATTAATAAAGAAATAAAATGATATAATTGAAATGCTTCAGAAATAAGGGAGTTTTTGTTTTAGCAGCTCGTCTCTCATATGATATCCATATATATTATTTTGATTGGCAACTCAAAGACCACCTATAAATATATAACGAATACCGACTTAGGGGCGAAGCCTACTACCAATGGAAGTAGAGAAATTCAAAAAGCGGAGGCGTGGCTATCAGTCCAGTAGTGCAATTCTCAAACAGTTTTTATTTGAATATAAATATTTTGCATTAAACTTAATAATTTAAATACATTTCCAATTATAAATCATGTCGACTTGTACAGTGTAATAATATTCATTTATTTTTTATAAATATAATTTAGAAATAGCTTATATTTCAAGAACATTTAGGTTCACGAAGAAAATAGTTTGATATAAAAACTTATATACGTGACGTAACATCTATATTTTCAAATTTCGGAGGACTATAACTTGCTTTTTAATATGAATTTTTCATCGGATTTTCACCGACAGTCTTAGTTTTACTTATACGTTCATATGAAATTATTTTTAAAAAATGGTGGAATCCTATATTGTATAAATCCACATTGGTATATGACCCTAGAAGATTTTAACCCTTTATTTAGCTCCCTGTACTCTCAACACGAAGTGACGTACTTGTACTTGTGTTCATTTTATATCACCTGAAGCAATATTTTTTTGCTAAATTCATATTTCACATCGTACAAACGATTATTAATTTTTTCTTGTATCTACCAACTTTTTCTTTTATTCTAATTAACGTTTCATTTTCTTTTTGCGAATGAAAGACTCATGTTTTCTAATTATTCTCCCATATAAAAACCACAATTTTCGAATTATAATTAAAAACAAACCAACAAATAAAACGATACTTTGTGTGGTGTACACTAATTAGTTTTAAACGCAGGAAATAAAACAAAAACCCGTCTAATTTTTCTCATTTATCAAGCATGATTCTAACACCTAACCTCTACGTTGTCCATTGTGAGGTTATGTAAAAACATTGCGTGACACGTTGTGTTCACTCGCTACCAACATACCCGCAATAAACGCACTAATTAATTAGTAATTCTGTTAGTTGTCGACACTAATGAGCCTCAATCAGGGCAGGCTGATTAATGTCATTCATTAGAGCAATTAACGAGTGACGTCAGAGATTTGATTGTGCGTGGTATGCGTGTAATTGTCGCGGGGATTTATGCAATTAATGCACTGGCCTAATTCACTTCTAATTGAACAACTTAATAACACTTTATATATCTCAGTTGGCCAAGTCGTAAATTTTAAATTATGCATATGTATAATTGGGATTGATAATAATTTATTGTCTGGGAAGAAGAACAAGAAACTTTGTGCGTCATACGCTTAGCATGCAAAAAAATATTAATTAATACAACTACATACTTAAAATTACGCTTAATTTTTAACTTTTTAATATTCTCGGACACAAGAAATGACTCGTTCATTGTCGAAAATAAAATGAATCATAGATTCAGTTGTCCAATCCCTACGCAAAAAATCTAATGTGGCCAGCACATTACCTTCCGTCAGTTCTATGTATTTTATACAAATTCCATACAGACAGTTTCTTCTCTCAATTCTATATATTTTGTATAAATTCCATACAGAAAGTTTTTTAGAATTGATTCTATATTTGCTGTAAAATTATAAATCAAACATAGTACTTATGTCAATCGCACTTGACACTGACATCTATCTATCAGAATTTTTTTTAATATTAGCTGTTTCCAATGTTATTGCATAGCGGGCTGCTTTATGAAATTTAATTTCTTTATGATTTTTTAACTCAATATCCATTGAATATGAAGTATAAAATGTAATCAAATAGTATAGAGAATAAAATATTCTTTAATATTTATAATAACATAAATGTAAAAAAAATATCTCACAGCGTTCTTTCAAGAAAAATTGTTCAAATCTTCAAATGAGGGTACTTCCGGTCAACCAATTATAACCACAATCTAATCAGCTCTTCACATGGATGTAACGAAGAAGAATACGAAATAATTATAATTTTTAGAATTGTAGTGTTGGAGTTATCGACGGAGACAAAATCGTCACACACACACACACACACACACACACACACACATACACACACACACACACACACACGCACGCACGCACGCACGCATACACACACACACACACACACACACACACACACACACACACACACACTTCGCAACAATAGTAAAATCATATTCTAGGGACTCTAAAACGTGCTTATTCATTAAAAACTCACAATAAAATTTTTGACCAAAAACAGTGCCTGCCTTACCTAAAGGTATGACGGAAGATAAAAAGGTTTTGTAATTTCTTATATTGATTCAGGATTCAGGAATCTTTTTTATTAAATACGTTTTTAATTATTCTTTCCGTTGACTCTTTATTAATAGGTTATGTTAAAGTATAGAAAATCATTTATTAATGACCCCAATTATTGCATTATTTTCATTACTAAACGATTTTAGTGGGTAACCACAGGGGCGGATTTAGGCATGGGCTTTATATGGGCTGCAGCCCAGGGTCCCGCAGATTCAAAGGGCCCCTCGCTGTTGGCAATCGGTATAACCTATGCAACAGTCACCGACAGTCCGACAATGCAACATACTATATTAATATCCTGCATCGGTGATCAAATTAATTATTTTTAAGAAAGTCTAATTTTTTTTCCATTTCTTTTCAGTTTTTATTCTTGACTTAAGAATTTGATTATCAAAGATAATACATACAGAGTCTTTGTACGACAATAGTTTCAATCTATTTTAGAAAGAATAGCAGTCTAAAATCCAATTTAATTCATTTTTTATCCGAAACGAAAAGTATTATGTTACATTTTATACAAACAAAAAATAAATAACACAGTTATTTATTCTATTTTTATTGAAAATATTCTTAATTTTATGACAAAAAATCTGATGTTGCCAGCACATTAGCTTCCGTTAGTTCTATGTATTTTGTATAAATGTCATACAGAAAGTTCCTTGCAAAAGATTCTATTTCTTGTACATTACCTTAAAGCAGTTTTATGTATTTTATACAAATTCCATACTTCTAGTAAAAGATCCTATATTTCCAGTAAAATTATAAGGCAAACATTCTATCCACTGCACTTCACACTGACACCTTTCAATCAGAATTTTCTGAATATAGCAGCTGTTTCCACAGTTATAGCATAACTGGCTAATATATATGATATTTAATTTCTTTATAATTTTTTAACTCAATATCCATTTAATATGAAGTATAAAATGCATTCAAATTGTATAGAGAATAAAATATTCTTTAATATTTATAATAATATTAAATGTGAAAAAATGATATTTAACATCGTTTTATCAAGAAAAACTGCTAAAATCTTCAAATGAGGGTACTTCCGGTTGACCAATTATAACCAAAATCTAATCAGCTATTCACATGGCTGTAACGAGGAGGAATACGAAAGAATTATAATTTTTGGAATTATAGTATTAGATTTATCGCACTAGAAAATTTTGTCACACACAGTCACACACACATACACACACGCACGCACGCACACACACACACACACACACATCATCGTAAAAATAGTAAAATCGTATTCTAGGGACCCTACAACGTGCTTATTCATCAAAAACTCACCACCGAATTTTTCGACCAAAGACAATACCTTCCTTAAAGGTGACGGAAGGTAAAAAGTCTCCGTACGATAACAAAAACATTAAAATTATAAACTGTTTATATGTTTTATAAAAAATATATTTTGTTGGGTTTCCTTTCGTTTTTATAACAGCAACTAAATAACGAGCCATTGAATCTACCAAGTTTTTGGTCCCCGATGGCGTTATATTCTGTTTGGGTAATTGATCTTATTTTTGATAAATATTATATAATAGCCATTCTCTTACAAGACTCAAATTATTTGTCGGATCGTTCTTACGTGTTAAATTAAAATTGTCTACTAATAAAACTAATATTCCTACATCCCATTGAATAAATATACCCCAAAACACCATGCTGCATTAAAAAAAAAAACATTATGAAAGTTTTTTGACAAACTGATAGCGGTTAGATGGTTAATTAATTCCCCCCCCCCCCCCCAACCGGTAATAGCCAGGGCACCCAATGTTCACGGTCCGCCCCTGACCATAGATACCAAATACCATTGCAGAAAACTTATGTGTCAAACGTTACTAACTTAAATTTTTTGTCATGGAATAAAATTAGATTTTCTAATTCAGACGGAAAAATATTGTAATAACTCGTGTATTAATTGGCGATTAATGATCTCAACAATTAACGCGCTCGCTACGCTACGCGTTAAAATGTCGCAATAATTAATCGCCCTTATTAACACATCTGATAGTTCCATAACTTAAACGAAGTAAGAAAAATTAAGAAATATAATCATCCATCAAAAGTTAAAACGAGTTTATTAAAATAAGTTATTTTTGTTTCAGTTCATAGAGGCTTTCAGTCAATAATGGTGGTAAGTCAAAGATTACATTTTATTTTTTAAATTGAAAATGTATTATACAAAACAGTCTGAAATTTCCATACGCACAATTATTATAAGTGACATGTGGTATATGTGTGTGCTGTTAATGATGCCGGTATTTGATAAGGGCGGTGTCTTGGCTTGGAGCACTGCCCCAGAACACCTTACGCCTTGCGACGCTCGAGTGGAGATGCGCTAACGACTGATCACTCGCGGAATTGTATCGTATCGACACGTGCCGTCCACCAGCACTACAGAGCGGCACGCGGAGAACTCGTGTAGGGTTCACACAACATAAATTGTTAGCAACATTGCACAGAAATAGTTAAAATGTTTAGACTCCCAAACGAATACTGATATCCTGTGTAATAAAAGTATATTAAAACATAAGGCATTCTATTCTAGCACGAGTTAGAAATTCGGACACGGGTCGCGTTTCAGCGAGTGAGCGAAAAAAAAGTACTTGAATTGTGTTCGGTAATAGGAAATTATTGTTGTGTTTCGATCTGTTGCCTAAGCGTCATTCTTGGTGTACCATCTGAGCGGTCAGAGTGATTTTTTTCATAAGTCCTGTTTGACGGGGTGACGATTTTGTAATGGCGGATATTAAAAAGCAACGTGTTAAGTTATGTTTCTTTTTAGAAAAATCAGCAGCAATGCTTGGAATAGCTTACAAAGAATCCGGGTCAATTTCTGACTGTTCTTTTAATTGCAAGCACACACTCAAATGGTTGGCACTCTGGTCTTCGGAAAGCACACATCGAACGAATCAACGACCAAATATAACTAGACAAAACTTCATTTGGTTTGATTTCGGCTGGCCAGACAGAGAAACTAGAGATAGAGATATTATCTTGTCTAGTCCGAGTATTTCTCACTAGAGGTCACCACTGAGGCCACGTAGAGTATCAGTGTCTAGTTTGAACGTTGCTCACTAGAGGCGCAAGTGTTCTTAGTTAAAATTTCGTGGTTAACATTTAAGGTTAACATTAAATCATTTATAAGGTTTAATATTAAAGAAAAACCGTGTCACTCACAAAACCGCTACAACTACAAAACAAAGACAAAATACACATGCTTCTACGTGTCCTCTAGTGAGCAACGTTCAAACTAAACACTAGACTATACACTGACACTCTACGTGGCCTCTAGTGAGAAATACTCGAACTAGACAAGACATATCTCTATCTCTAGTTTCACATTCAGTGAGGAGGGATAGGATATGTTTTGTCTAGTTATATTTGGTCGTTGGAACGAATTTTGATACGTAATGTTAATGCTACGTAATCTTCAATTTTTCAGTCAAAATTCGTTGGCATGTACTCAAGGATATTACACTGAGTTGCTGCAATTCATCAATTGTTCTACGACGATCAGACACGATCGCATCATGGATTTTTCAGTACTTTCAGACGTTCTGGTAGTCGAGGGACGTCTCGGTTGAAGGTCATTGTCAGTTGAAATTCAACCACTTTTAAAACTAAAGCCTCGCTGCTCGCTGAGTTGAAAGCTCCCCCCCCCCCCCCCCATAAACCCTCCAAAGCATTGCGACAGTTTCCGCTACAGATTTCCCTGACAGGAAACAAAACTTTTAATTTCTGTTATTGTAAAATCGCCGAACACGTCAAACAGCATTTATGAAAAAAATAATACTGACCGCTCCAATGATTTCCCAAATATGACGCTTGGGCGACAGATCCAAAAGGATGTCTAGTAAAGACATCTACCGGATAAGTCGGAACTAGCGCACCAGAAAATAATTTTCGTTATTTCTGGGTAACTAACAATATTTGTTGCATTATGCCATCAACTATTAGGCCGTAAACTTTTCAAATGACCTAGGTTTATGGTTTTTGTTTAGGTTTAAGGAAGTCACTCATAAATGTAAGTTTAAATTAACTCTAATTTAGTTTTGATATGTACAGACACCTATGTAAATGCTTCAAAAACAAGATTAAAATATCGGTAGAGCAGTACTTAACAGATACCCGTGCGCCGAGAAATTTTCATTCTTTTGGCATTACTGGTTATATTTCAGCAATTAAGTTTTGACAGTGTCCATAGTCTTCTCGCATTTGTTTAAGAAGCGGAATCCACCAAATGAATACTAAATAAAGATGGGTGTATGTGTATATATCTATATCGTTTTAGACTTGTTCTCATTGGTGAAGTTTGTGACGTCAAACTAAATCATAAACCTAAAGTTTGGAACTTGCAATATTTAGCGTTATGATTTGGATTTAGGGAAACTAAATTCTGAAGTGTGAATGGAGTCATTACATAATATGCGGCCAAAGTCTTTAAATCTAAAGTATAAACCATAAATCTAAACCTAATTTTCATTTGTAAATGTCCCTTTAATTTTTCTAATTTTGGTACCTACCAATAGCGTACAATATTTTTAAGATGTTATTATATATATTCTTTGAAAATTTTCATTTCCCATGAATCATATAACAACCCAACTTAATTTACAAAATATCTTAAAATTCCTTGACAGAAAAAACATCACCTTGAAAATAATTCAGCTAAAATTATAACTACAAAATAATTGTAATAATTAAGTAATTATATGCGTTATTAAGACAGCAATTAAAATCCGACGATGTAGATTCATATCTTGTGTAGTGTTGAGCTCTTTGCCAAGCTATCAAAGTGTTAATGTAAACACGGAGACCGGTGATGAGAGATAGGAATATGACACAGCTATAATTTCACTCCTTAATGCGGTAATTAATTCTCCCGGTGATGGTTTTTAATTCTTCCGAGCAATTATGAATTGTTATCAGAATTGAGGATGTGTGTGTTTACTTGCTATTACGAATAATTAATTTTGAATAGTAATCATATAGTAATGGAATATAAATAATGTTCAGCGATAGATAATTGTATGGTAATAAACATTACAAACTGTGTTATTTCTATACTTGGTATTATTTATTAAACTTTTTTTTTTGTAATTTTATTATTATGCACCTGCAGATTTGTAAAAATCAAAGTACTACAATTGTTTCTCTCGCATAATTTAATGAAAACTACCAAGCAACAATCCAACTAAAGGAATAATAAATCTACTGGGTTTTTGTTCTTTTCGTTTTATTGAATTCTCAACGTTTCGACCTTACCTGGGGTCACCTTCAACATTACTATATGACTTGTAATTTTATTTCCATGATTTTTGACTTTATTCGGCTCGTGGATTGAAGATTTGGAGGGTCAAATTTGGTAAATATTTGGACTTCTCTAGGTCGTAGTTTGTTTTAATTTCATATCTGGCTTCGGACGATTTGTGTTTTTATTTCCAAACGTATTTCATAATTTAATGCATTACCTATTGCTTTTTAGTTTTTTAATTTCTTGAGCTTCCATGATAAAATACACAATCGACTGGGTGCCTTGCTAGCTATACTAGCGGCAGAATTCTGAACTAAACGTAAGGTACATAATTATTTACATTTGTAACATTTATGTTTATGGATTAAATATTGAAATACGGTTTTCATAGCGCTGTATTTGTTTTATTTTAATAAAATATACAAAATATTGTTAAAATTACAAGAAATTCCATTTATTATAGGTTTATGTCATGACATTTTCACTATTTATTAATGAAAATATTAATAAAACTATCACTAAATCTAAAAAAACTTTGAACTAAACTCTACCGATATCAATAAAAAAATCTGATGTGGCCAGCACATTACCTTACGTCAGTTCTATGTATTTTATACAAATTCCATACAAACACTTTCTTGCGAAAGATTCTGTATTTCCAGTACATTACCTTCCCTCAGTTCTATTTTGTACAAATTCCATACACTTGACATTGACATCTGTCTATCAGAATTTTCTTATTTATGTCAGCTGTTTTCAGTGTTATTGCATAGCTGGCTGCTTTATGAAATTTAATTTCTTTATAATTTTTTAACTCTATATCCATTAAATATAAAGTATAAAATGCAATTAAATCGTATAGAGAATAAAATATTCTTTAATATTTATAATAACATTAAATGTGAAAAAATGATATTTAATAGCGTTTTTCCAAGAAAAACTGTTAAAATATTCAAATGAGGGTACTTCCGGTCGACCAATTATAACCAAAACCTAATCAGCTCTTCATATGAATGTAACGAAGAGGAATACACACACACACACACACACACACACACACACACACACACACACACACACACACGCACGCACGCACGCTCATCACCGCAAGAATAGTAAAATCGTATTCTAGGGACTCTACAACATGCTTATTTATTAAAAACTCACCATTAAATTTTTTAACCAAAAGCAATACCTTCCTTTACCTAAAGGTATGACGGAAGGTAAAAATACTAAACTAAAACACAAAATAACTCAAAAAACCAAAAAAATTACTTTGATAGCAATGCTACTCTTACGGAAGCCAGCGAAAAGTGTATCTTTGGTTGTGAGTTTAACATTTGTTGTCAGCGCCATCTCTTGATAATTTGGAAGCCCAATATGCAGCATGTAACATAACGTGGTCACAATTTTGATGTGACCCAGGCAGCGCAAGCACTTGCACCATTCGTTGTCGTGCTTTCAATAAAGTGGTATCGTGTGCAAGCATCGTCAAAGACACGATGGACTGACTATATTAAAAAAATATTAAATTAAAAATATAGGGATCATGCTCAAAATCGCATATCGAGATTTTGGTAAATGACTACGTTTTAAAGTCCCTAGAATCCAATTTTAAAATTTTTACGATGTCTGTGTGTCTGTGTGTGGATCCTCCACTCTAACTCAAATACTATCGTTCAGAAAATTTTGAAACCTTGCATTTCGAACTTTTTCTATAATGGAAAGAATCCATTAGATTTTGGTGTAAATCGGATAACCAGAAATGGCACTTTACTGGAAGCTCAAAATAGGTTTTCTTCGAAAAATACCTTTAAATGTTATTTTTTCGACATTAATGTTATTATAAAAATTAAAGATTATTAAATTTTCTACAGATTTGCATTAATACTTTTTTTTATATATTTATGGATAAATTTATAAAATTATCTATAATTTAAATGCCGGAGCCATCGCTTTAAACAAACAAAACTCCTTGGTTGCGCAGTTATTCAAATATATGTAATTGACAGATAAATGTCACTGTCACAGAACAAATCATTTCAAATTAATAATAGTAACGTTTTAAAAAGAAAAAAGTAAAGTAAAAAAATTTGTAGGTATGTATTTAGATTAATAAAAATTAACGATTCGCAAAAAAGTTTAAGCTAATTCTCATTTTTGAATTAGTGAATTCTATTTTATCCCGGTATTTAAAATTTAATCTTCATTTTATTATCAAAAAAGGTAGTTACTTGAATTAGGTTAGACTATACTTTTAGAAATAAACTGTCAAAATTAGAGCAAAATTCGCTAATCCAAACATAAGAATTAGCTTAATCTTTTTTGTGACTCGGGCGGTACATGTCGGGAGGTATTGTGTTGGCCAGATTTTTTATTATTAGGTATTTGTACTTTTTAAAACGAATAAATATGTATTAAATAAACATCAAAGAATCTCTCCCTATTGAGAAACGCTTGTGTGATCCCCATTTCATCTTCTTCGCACTTGTATCTTCAACTTGTGTGTGCCGCTCTGGCGTGAGTGTGTGCTGGTTGGACAGCGTGGACACGGGACATATATCTTGAGGTCTGGAAGCGTTGCTCGGTGCTTGGCTCGTGCTGTCCAGAAACAATAGCGTGGCCATTAGGCAAATGAATGCGTTGCCGCTTGCGCTTGCCGCAACAGTCAACCAGCTAAGTCTAACCGAGGCGAGGTGATACAAAAACATGAACAAGAGAGAAAGAAGTGTAAAGGATTACACCTTTTACTTACGTTCGCAGATGTGGGGGTTCTACTAGAGAGTAATCACAGGGGAGATGTTGATAAACATGTAGATCTGAAGAGGCTCACTCTTTTTTCCTTACTACGTATTACTTATTAAGAGTAAGTTTGTTCAAACAGCTCATCTGCGTTTACGATTTACAGATGCGTCAAAAAAGTAGGTTCGTTTCACTGGCAATACAAATAAAGATAATAGTTTCTTTTAACTCCTAACTGTTACTGCTAATTGCTAAATACAGCGTCAACAGATTACAGCTACTCTATGAGTAAAAAAATCTGATGTGGCCAGCAAATTACCTTCCGTCAGTTCTATGTATTTTGTACAAATTTCATACGGAAAGTTCCTTGCTAAATTAAATATTCTATTTCTTGTACATTACCTTCCGGCAGTTGCATGTATTTTATGCAAATTTCATACAGAAAATTATTATTTTGCGACGTTTTCTATATACAGTGTAATGTATCTGCAGAAATAAAAGATTTATTTTTATTATTATTATTATTTCTTGTACATTACCTTAAAGCAGTTGTATGTATTTTATACAAATTCCATACAGAAAGCAAAAGATCCTATATTTCCAGTAAAATTATAAGACAAACACACTATGTCAATTTCACTTGACACTGACATCTTTCAATCAGAATTTCCTTAATATAGTAGCTGCTTCCATAGCTATGGCTACTTTATGAAATTTAATTTCGTTATAATTTTTTATCTCTATATCCAATTAATATTAAGTATAAAATGCAGTCTAATCGTATAGAGAATAAAATATTCTTTAATATTTATAATATCAAATGTGAAAAAATTATATTTAACATAGTTTTTTCAAGAAAAACTGTTAAAATCTTCAAATGATGGTACTTCCGGTTGACTAATTGTAACCAAAATCTAATCAGCTGTTCATATGGATGTAACGAAGAAGTATACGAAAAAATTATAATTTTTGTAACTGTAGTATTAGAGTTATCGCAGACGAAAATTTTCTTACACACACACACACACACACACACACACACACACACACACACATCCACACACGCACACACATCCACACACACACACACACACACACACACACACACACACACACACACACACACACACATACAGACATCATCGTAAAAATAGTAAATTCGTATTCTAGGGACCCTAAAACGTGCTTATTCATTAAAAACTCACCAAAGACCAAAGACAATACCTTCCTTACCTAAAGGTGACGGAAGGTAAAAACTGGAAAATTTGATTTAAATTCAAATGCAGATTGGATACCTTTTTTCTTATTTTTTGCTATGTTACAAATGGGACTAGGGCCGGATTTATAATAGTATGGGTCCCCTTTCATAAAAAAGTATGAGAGTTATGCCCTCCAAAATTCACATTTGTATTTCCACCCATTTTTGAGTTATAACCCAAAGGTTTAAATGTAAATATCTCCAGAACGAAAATAGATATAGACCTGTGGTTTGAAAACTGGGTAGCAGCACGTTGACGTGTTGATATGTCTCTAAGTATATAAAAGTTTTAAGTAAGATCTTATTGGGACCCGCAGAATAGCATGCAGAATTTTACGGAACTAAATTAATGGCGGCCATTAGGACATGTCAAATATCTAAAACGTTTCGTTTAACAGAAAAATAAGTTCGCACGCTTTGATTTTATAATTTTATTTGAAAATGTATGCAAAATAAGGGAATTAAAGAAAATTAACATAATGTAACATTTTTTATTTATATGGGTGAATTGTAAATATTAGACAATTATCATTAATTAAAATAAAGGTTTATTAAACGATAATTAAATATTAAAAAGATATTAAATAATAACGATTACTAATATTAAACAATTATTAAAAATTAATTAAGACTAAAACTATAATTAACTAGATAACACTAACACTACTTATTTATTTAATCAATTAACACTACCATTTATTTCCACGATATTACTAATTATTTATTTCACTAAGCGTTCCAATCTTAGACTGCCGGTCTGTTGCAGACTCTTGTAGACTTTTTACGCGATATTTATATTACTATATTTATATCACTTTATACTTATATCACGTTCAACTGTCCGCCTACCAACCTCCACAGCGTCTATATACTCAACTGACTCAACAGCGTCTATATATTCAACTGCTCGGACAGAAGTCACACCTTTCACCTCACTGTCTGTCTATTTATGTAACTATCTTTCTCTTTCCACAGCCTCAGTATCACTAACCATCCATATGCCACAATTCTTCAACACCAATGCCGAATATCTACTCCAACTCGCTGTTACTGTCCTTGTATACCTAGCTTCCCAATACTCGTCAACACTACCGAGTATTCACATCCACAGCTATCCCAGTATACCAGTAACTTCCAGAGAACCTACTTCACTCGACACTAAACTGCATACGCTCACTACGTACATTAGATATTTTACAATTAATTTTTGAAATTTGGATATTTTGAAAAAGTCACATGATCTGAAACAGAATGTGACGTACCAACACATACATCTTCATCGGCTCCAACTGGTCCCTCATAGTGTCAATTCTTTGTGTTTTGTTACAAGTGTTATGATAAATATATTGTCAAAGGTGTCAAACAAGTGTTAAATTTTTGAGTTTGGTTCGTGTTAGATAATACAAAATTCAATATAAAATGAGGAATTTATAGTATCGCATTGTGCCTTCTTGCAAAAATGCGCTAGGAACAAACCTATTATTGAATTTGTAAATATGCCAAAAGATCCGAAGAAAAGAAAATTGTGGCTGGAAGCAGTAAGTCGAAGTGGGTTTTTACATTTTATTTTACCTTAACTTTTCAACACACCTTATTTCGGCAACAGTAAAACAGTCGTTTTCTGATATAAATTCAGCCATCATCCAGCTTTCGATTTTCGGTAAACTGTCCGTCTTAGTTTGAGTGTATTCTGTATTAGCCATTATTACTCATTTATAATGGAAAATGTCACCGTCAAATGTCAAATTAGAAGTTTGTTATTAACATGTGACAAACTATCGCCTACGTTTATTTATCTAAGGGCCTGTATTTCCATCTCCGGATAAAGTTCAGGATAATTATCCATCAGATAAATGATAAAATATCGCATCGAAATAAGAGCATAAATGAGGTAAATTATATTGAATGACATTTTTTGATGCGATAATGTTCATTTATCCGACATATAAGTTGTCCAGCACTTTATCCGAAGATGGAAATACCGGCCCTAAATAACAAAAATAAATGTAGGTGATGGAAAAAATGTTTTTCTATTGGCCGTGAATGACGTAATGTATGTGCTTCTACGACACAGGAGTGGGGGGTTGTTTTTCATGACTATTTTTGGCGCCAATATTCGCATTTAGTTATTTACGAAAATAACAACAAATTATTACAAAAAATAATTATTAATAAGAAAAATATTACATAAACTTTCATTTAAAATAATTTTTGAAAAATTATCTAGCAATTTTCGAAATACAGTCCCTCAATTTATTTTGTCTCCTTTTTTGGGCGACTGTAGTTACCTATATAAGCGTAACAAAAGTATCGTTTGACTGTTCATATTTTGTTTTGTTTCCTTGGTTTTTGCGCACACCTGTGTTCCCCGATTTAAAATTACAAATGGGGAGTCGGAGGTCCAGGTTCGAGTCTGATTGCAATCGCCCATTGTTGCCGCTGCCGTGCGGCAGGCTATGTAAAGTACGGAAGATCCCGAGATTGCGCATTTGCCTTTACGGTATTTATCGCAACGTTCCATCAATGCTTCCCTAGCCATATTTCGCTGATGTGGACAACGTATAAATGATTCTAAGTGACAGATCCTGGTTACACACAAATTACGGGCCGCAACGCACAGCTAACGAGAACATACTGAATTTTCACTCTGCCCATTAGCGAGATGTCTGTTGATTTATTGTTTACGTGATTAACTGTTTGTTAATCACAGTAAGCAATTAGAAATTAGCGTGTGCTGTGTTTACACACAACTAGTAACTTTCGTTTCGCTTTTTAATAGCTATTTCCAAATATAGATTCATAATAGAAATTATTTCTATAAATTATAAACCTACAATAAACTTTTATTAATTAATACTTACCATAAGTTTCACAGATATGTTATTTGGCGAAATTTAAACAAATTGGCAGACTCCCTAATTCATTAAAAGTTGTTATATCTACTTATTGCTTTCCATACTAGTTTCTTGTAAAGTTAGTTATTTAAATAAACATAGGTGATAGTTTGTCACATGTTAAGCTGTATGAACTTTGACGTCACATTCTGTTTCAGATCACGTGACTATTTTAAAATATACATATTTCAATAATTAATTGTAAAATATCTAATGGATATTTGTTGACATTTTCTAATTTAAGGCTGTTGTAGAATAATAAAATAAACATAAATTATACACTGAAAGGTATTTTAAAAATTTGTAGTTTTCATTTATGTAATAATAAAAGCTAATAATAAATAAAAATGTAAAACGCAATAATGTTTAGAGGAAAAAAGATTTTTGTATTATACTTCAATGACACATATTTATTTTCCCGTTTTAAACTACAATAAAAGCAGACAAAACCATTTAATTTTAAAATTTGACAAAAACATAGGAACATAACAACTCGCACAACCGTCAAACTCACACTGAAACGAACGCCGAAATCCTCCAACATGGCGGCGTTCAATTGGTCACAAAACGCTGTATTTAACATGGCTGCTATACATACGGTGACCATATATTTTTTTTTTAAAAAAAAAGGACAAACCTCTAACCTCAATCCCCCCCAAAACAAAGTCGAGTCGGAATTACTATTAGAGGAAATTAAAAATAATCCTATTTCACAGAATTTCCAAACTAAATAGTTTAAAGATTAAAATATTTTGTTATAATCAATATAAACGAAAAGTGTTTAAAATAATTTAAACGCACCCCTGTTTCGATATTCAGTTACCCTAGTCGGCCATCTATTTTCAGCCAGACATAGTAATGTATTTCTGTGCTTTCCTAGTCCAGTATTTAAATGGGTTCATGCAAAAATTTCGTACCTGAATATTTCGTGCAATTCTATTTTTCTCTAGGGTTTCAAAAGAAACCACATCTATAATAGTATATTGTGTTATTAGGAGTAAAAGTGATACTTTGTGTGGCGAGCATGGAAGTTTGCACGACAAGAGAAGCGAGTCGGACAATTGCATGCGAGGCACACAAAGACACATTCCGAATGACACATTAATTTTTTTTTTTCAAACGCACTACTTTTCTTTTTATTCGCTAGTTCTATGTAGTTGCTATGGATATTTGTTTATTTTATTTCTACGCCGCCGGCGTAGAAATTAGCTATTTCTACTCCGGCGGCGTAGAAATTAGCTTATTTCTACTCCGCCGGCGTAGAAATTTCCAGCGGCGTAGAAATGAAACTTCTACCTTGTGAATCAAGTCACAAAAAGTGCCATTTCTACGACGTTTGAAAAAAAAATTTAAACGTCAACTTTCATTCGCTAGTCATACCATACCATACCTACTTTGTCATTTGTTACAGAATGTAATGATTATTTCTAACCCTAGTTTTATCAGAATAGAAAATATTGTGATCCAAAATATTTTATCCGCCAATTATAGTTTTCAAACAACAGATACTACTCTATTGCAACAGTTTAATAAAAATTATTTAGGTTTTTTTTTATTTATTTAGATTACTTTATCGACTTTTCAATAGATGTTACTTTCAGCAAGTGCTAATTCTAAACGGTTTTTTAAGACGCTTTAACAGATTACCTACTAATTCTAATTACTAATTTTAATTTATAATTCTGTTGCTCTGAACGCAGATTTACGTCAATAATTTTTCTGTAATGTAAATTTCTATATGGTACAATCTTAGCAATTCTTTTATTGATAGCCTCCTCATCTTACGACGGTGATGATGTTTAATGTGATGCTTACTCACACACATCTTGGTCGCCAACATATTTCAGGTTTTGTATTCAATGCGCGGACATGTTTTTCTTAACTTATAATTTGAACATATGTCCATTTGCAGGCTGGCATGACAAATGTTATATAGAAACAGCCGTCATATTATATTTATCTCAAATAATTATCTGCGGAGGTTTTCTGTCAGCCCCGATATATCGCCGAGCTGACTCGCTTGTGTATGTTTGTGTGCGTGTGTGTTAAGTTAATGTATGTGATAACCGCATGTCTGTGTAAAGGGCAGTGTTTTGGTTTCATTGTTGTTTGATTGCTTGATAACTGGAACATCGTATATTGTTGCAATCAAGACTTAGAATTTGTTTCACATATGCGTGTTAATACAATTACAATAATATACCATCACACCTTTTACCTTTAATTGCATGTGGCAGATCTGTTCCAAGACAAATCTTGGAAAGTCATAAATAATTTGATTGGGAAAGGTTATCAGTTGATAGTTTACGGACACAAGATGTTTATAACAAATTCAGACATCACCCAAATTCTTTAACAAAAATCTGATGTGGCCAGCACATAACCTCTCGCCATATATTTTACCTGGTTGTACGCATAAAAAAATATTTTTAAATACAAATACATATACTCATGTCTCACTACAAAATAATTCTCACATATATTTGCAAAATCTATGGGATATTTTAATGTACAATACATACATTTTCTTTTTATTCAATATCCTGAAATTTTCTTTTTCTACTTTCCTTTTCTTTTTCTTTATATTTGTCATTTTTTACAAATTCCTTTTATATTCTATTTTACGTATATTCTTTTGCGTTGTTGACTTTTTTTTATTTTCATAATCTTCACAATGATGTACAAATATTTTTGACAGTGGCATACAAATATTTTTGACAGACATTTATGTGTCAATTACAAACATTTGAATTTCTTGCTTTGAGGCTTGAGGCAGTTTGATCTGAGATTTTTTACATCAAATAATTTTATATAGATTTCTTTATCTCTAAATCTATAGAAGATATAATAATGAATTTATATTTATCGAATAAAGAATTTAACGTTCTTTAATAAAAGTATTTACATAAATTCTCGATAAATAATATATAGATGATTTTTTTCTTGTAACTACTACTTCCGGTTGTCCAATTGTTACCAAATCTTAATCAACTCTTCCCATTATAGTTAGATTGAGGAATCCGTGGTAAAAATGTCTTTAGTCTTTAGTCTTATAGTATTTGAGAAATCGTGGATCCAACACACACACACACACACGCACGCACGCACGCACGCTCGCACGCACACGCACACACACACACACATCATCATAAAAATGTTATAATTGGATTCTAGGGTCCTTAAAACATGCTTATTCACTAAAATCTGGATATGCGATTTTTAGCATGAATTCAATACCTCTCTTATACTTTTCGTAGCGGTCGTCGGAAAAATAATTTTTGCTTAATGATAGTAACGCAAAATTTTATGTTATACAACTTTTATTTGTTTTTTTTTTTAAATTAAAATAACTAGAGAAGCAGGAAATTACAAAAGTATGATTTTACATGTTACGGAATAAAATCAGTTTTCATTATTTAAAAAAAAAACAATAATTGTTTTCATTATTGTTGCAATAAATAAACGCCTGTATGAAGTTTGTGAAAAGACGAAATTGTAAACAAAATGATTTTATGAGTCGTGATTTAGCAGTGATCTCATAATACTGTTTCAGCTTCCGTTTGAAGTTATTCAACTATTTGTAGAGATTTTTACGACGGCCATCTTGGAAATTTACTACAACTATCACACCAGGGAAGTGCTCAACTCCACATATCTGCCTGTTTTATCACTTATATCAAAATAAACATCAATTTTACTGCGCCAGTAAATCATAAAAGATCCCACACTTTCAGCGACTTAACCTAAGACTTGTTAGCTGTTAGCTTAGCTTAGATATGCGGTATGCGTTGGCCAGGCCAGCCAGGCAAAAAATGACAATCGATTATAGAAAACAATTCCTCATCTGTCCATATCGAACTTCGATTATTATCAAATTATATATGAGCAATCAAATCGAATTAAAATTGTGCTGCGTCACACTTCATAATATATTCATGGTGTCTGTGGGACTGTGTGCATAGCAGGCACTAACGACTTGTTTCTACCACAGAGACGTCCCAAATCAAATTTTACTAAGAAGGGGCACAATCTAAATATTTTTTCTACAAATCTACTAAAAGTAGTTTAATGCTTGTTTTTAGGGTTAAAATGTCATTTTGACACCAGAATTAAAAAGTGACAGATCATTGTTACTTTTAACACTAGTGTTAAAAGTGAATTAGTTACCTTAGTAATGACGATTGTAACAACAAAATAGACATGTGTAGCATGTCAAAAAATTATTAGAAATACAAATTTAAATAAAAAACAGTGTACGTAACAAAATTGGTGTATGAGATATACTTGTTAAAAGTATTTTTTTTTTCGAATGTTTGGACCATTCCGCTTTGCCTCTTTTTCCAAACTTCCTTCTCACAAAATAAAATGTCACTTTTAACTACTGATGCCGCGAGATTTCGCATTTTCGAGATCTCGTCTCGAATTTCTCGAATTTTCGAGACGGGATTAACCTTATTCTCGTCTCGACAATTCGAGACGAGACGAGAGTAATGCCCTCGAGATTTGCTCGAGACGAGAGTGGAAAGTCGAGATCTCGAATATACTTTTTTTTTAAATGATCCAATTAAAATAGAAGTACCTATAAAAGAACAAAATATTCATCGGTATATATAAATATTTGAATTGTCTCTTCATTTACATTCATATTTACTTATTCATTTTAAAGTTATTTTGTGTTTTAGCAAAAAAAGTGATAACTATGGTGTACTTTTCACATCAGCTTCAAGTACTCGCACTATACAAATATATATAATTATAATTACCAATATCTGCGTACAAAACAGACTGACACGCCCAGAAACGGTTAATAAGCCCATGACATTGAGTATTTTTTATACCTAACCATTTAAATACCATACAGTAAAATAATCAGTTTTAATTAGTGGTACTCGTTTCTTTGCTAACTATAAATTCGAGAAATTCGACAAATTCGAGACTCTCGAGTCGAGATCGAGAGAAGGCAAGAAAAATTACAACGAGACGAGATACGGAGTAATCTCGTCTCGAAATATCGAGGCGAGACGATAGTGGATTGATTCTCACCGTTTCTCGTCTCGTGGCATCACTACTTTTAACAAATATCATAAATAATTATTATTCATTAACACTTAAAATAAAACCGCTGAGAAAATACTTTTTTTCTGATTGACATTGAAAGTGCGATTTCTTTGACATCTAACTGTCTGTAAAATGTCACTTTTACTGCCTAGGCAGTAAAATGTTTTTACTGACCATTACATAGCAAGACGGATAGCAGCTGTTCAACAAATGCATAGCTTCATAATTTGATGGCGATAACTTTCAAAATATAAAAATAATAACTAAATTAATTGTAATTTTCAATCGGCAAAAAATAATGTGTTCAGATTTACAGTTCGGCAGCACTCATTTCCTCGACGTCGCCTCGACAATGAAACGGCAGCCTCTGCTGTAAACCTGGTATTTTAATGCCTAGTTAAACAAATAACTATTGATTGTATGTAGTTGATCAAAGATACATAGTATTATTTAGGCGATCACCCATTCATCATATAATAACTGAACTCATCCTTGATTGAATCTGTGCATCACAAATGAGTCTAAGTTTTTTTTACTGGTAACGATATTGACAAAAGTTCAGTGGTATATCACTAAACAAAGTAAAAACGTTTTTAAAAACAAGCTTTTAATAAATACAATAAAAAGGAAAACATATTTATTTAGCGTTCTGCTTTGCTAAATAAAAGCGTAGGCATAAATAAAGATGCAACTATATAAAATTCTAGTTTTACTCTTTTACTGCTTGTTACAGAAAATTTAGTTTCCAAATGGATGAAGATGCAACTATTTTTTTTTTATTAAATTTTCTGCCAATTGAAAGCGATCTGAAATTCTAATTGTATTAAACGCCGTATTAAATATTAAAGTTCTATGATTTAAAAATTTAGATAAACTTCATTTTGTTCTCATATATTGGAGTTCGCTTGTGATTGAAGGTATATAAATAATTGATTTATTGTAACACTTATAAAAATATGAATATATGTTTAAAATAACTTTCGTAGTCAATAATAGGAAATATGCATGGATAATAAGCAATTTAATAAAATAATTTATAAAAAAAATCGTATATTGTAGTCCGTTTTGATTGCTATTGACAACCTATTACTATCATTCAACATATCTTTCATATCCATACAAACGCAAGTGATTTCTATATGCAGTGGTATCATAAATTTATTTGGTTTGTATTAGTTGTTTTGCTATTTTTTGCATTCATGTACTTGAAAATGGATTACGGATTTCAAAAACAGTGAAAGAAGAAGGATTGAAATTAGAAAGAAACTTGGGAATTAATAATTCGATTTTTTTTATAACTTATGCTTTAATATCAATGCGATATTTTTCGTATTAACTGACACTACTGACAGTTTAACCTAAGATGAAAATACCAGTCATCATACTTACGTCAATTTAACAGTCTTTTTGTCGGTCGATTTACCGTGCATTACTGAGTCAAAGTGTTGCTGGTACTTATTGAGATATTTGACTCACTTGATAGTATGACATTACATATGTGTGTTCCCGCATGTCTGCACAATCACTTCAGAAAATCTTAACTCACTTCAAGATCAACTGAGGTGAGTTTTTATCAAATCGAACGCACCTAAAATAATTTAGATTAGAAAAGATGTGTGACGTAGGCAGATGTTAATGGCAATAAAAACTCGAATATTTTAAAAACTAATAACTTGTTTTCAACTTTGTTATTCCCTCACTGTCATTCAGGTTTATGATTTAGTTTTAATATGAATTACCCATGTTCTACTTTGTTACTATGATGGAGTTTGCGAAGTTTGTTTTATTTAATTTACCAAGTTATTGAACTTCTTAGGACATAAAAATGAATCAATAATGTCACAAATCATATAAAAAGTCTTATCAGATAATTCCGATTAAAACGCGTCCCCGTTGACGGACGGCACTGGTGGCATCTTTAGTAATTGTTTGAGCCGCGTGGGCCAACCTACCGCTGTTTACTCAAAATCTGTCCGTCTGTCAGTCATCATACACACATATGCACGCACACAGCCACATACTCGGACGTTATTAAACAATCACACCAGTTCAACACCAGTCATTTCCTCTCGATTGTAATCATTAAATTATACGCTTTTTCTACAATCTTTAATTAATATATTTTATTAAATGATGAGGAGAATTTTTTGCGACGAAACAGTTGAGGATAGACAGTTATTGTTCGTTTTTTGTTTGGAAAACTGTTTTTTAATTAATATACAATAATTGTATGTATATCCTGTTCTTCAAATGGTTTTTACTCATTTCAGAATGACGACATACTTTTAACTTTAACTGTTTCGAATCTGTAAGTGTAAAATACTTGTAGATTGCACATTTTGGCATTGTCTTCAGCTCCTTCAGCGATTTAGCCTTTATCTCCTCTATGGTCGCAAAACGCTGTCTTTTTAAAATCCAGTTGTTGCCTACAATAGCCATTTACAAAATTGACGGCACACGCAAAAGAGAGATATAAGGTCTTACTTCCAAACAACCCTCCCCCCCTTGCCGTCTTACGTCCCTCTCCCTGGTACTGTACCTGTCATTCTGTTTGCATTTGCCATTCAGTGTTGTAACCTAATTCTCTATTTTGATTTGTTTTGTTCGTTGTGTTTATTAAAAATGAGTTTTTCTGCAGTCTACATACAAAATAGCCATTTGCGCTCTCTTTTGTCAACGCAAAATGTTACTCATGCGCGACAAAGTAGAAAAAACGCCCGAGGTCCAAATTTCTATATATTCAATGTAGAAAAATATCACTTGTCTACATTCTTAATAGAAAGATTTAGTTAGGAACTAATGGCACTGTAGTTATACACATTTACCTACCGTCAATCTGACATGTCGGTGTATTATATAACCAAACAAAATGCCGCACTGCTGTGAAAATAAAATAGGGCTTAGATTAGATTGAAGCAATAGCTCAAGAAGAATGGAAAATAACGATAAATTAAAATTAAATAGAAAATAAATTGTGTGAACAGTTGTGCTGCCACCTGCAAAAGTTTGGCGTGACCGCTCCCAATGGACATCTAAGTTTTCATTGCACTAGTTTAATGTATACTTGAAAGAAATAAATTTTTGTTATGGTGGAGGACCCCATTGTGGCGACTGTAGAAAAAGTCTTGTGTGTGTTTCGCGCGCAAAGGGACATAGTCGATTTCGAGAGAATGCCGCGGTCCTATGTTGCGCGGCAACAACCTCTCAATCGACAATGTCCCATTTTGCGCTATTAATACACAAATAGCTATTAAAGGAAGATGTGCCTGGGACAATTTTTTTATTTAATGATATTGAAGATCATTCGATAATTCATCTAATACGATGGCAGGGGCTCGATTCTTGAAATCATGCGAAATTTTCCGCACGCGACAAAATTCGTGTGGTTAGTTTCGTGCACGAACAGTACTGTACGTATGAGTGGTATTCTTGAATACCAAACGAAACTCGGCCGAAGCCTACGCATACGATTCTCGAAAGCAAGCGAACGTAGTTTGTAGCAGCCAATCTAAACGAAACATGTGTACCACGTGAATGCTTCATCCTATAATTATTTTTTAACTGTCACTGTCAACCAAAGCTTTCAGCCGTAGCTATCAACGACGCTGGGCCCGATTCTTGAAATCATGCGAAATTTTCCGCACGCGACAAAATTCGTGTGGTTAGTTTCGTGCACGAACAGTACTATACGTATCAGTGGTATTCTTGAATACCAAATGAAACTCGGCCGAAGCCTACGCATACGATTCTCGAAAGCAAGCGAACGTAGTTTGTAGCAGCCAATCTAAACGAAACATTTGTACCACGTGAATGCTTCATCATATAATTGTTTTTTAACTGTCACTGTCAACCTGTGAACCAAAGCTGTCAGCGGTAGCTGTCAACGACGCTGTCATAATTTATAAGTGTTGTAATTTTAATATTCAAAATTTATTATATATACATAATATATTTGATATAGTAGGTATTATTTTTCTTAGTTTAGAGTATGTACGTGCATAATATGGCAATATTAATATGCAAGTGTTATGTAGTAATAATACTCTAATTTTGCTAATTATTTCAGATTTGGAATGCAAAGCTCGTTAAGAGGCACCTAAAATCCCTTTTTAACAATCCATTGCATCGTTCTATGAATGCACGAGCACACATTTGTAGAATATTATAACGATACTCAAGTGTATGGAGATTCTAGATTTATTATTGGCGTCATTATAAGATCATAAAACGTACCCGGAATTATATAAAAACATAATTTGATTTATATCATCTAACTACTGATACACCAAACACAAGTCGTAACCATAGTAACCATTAGTTCTATGCTTTGCCGCTAGAGGCGCTCGTGCAAATTGCAATTGTGTAAGTGTTTCTTTTCCTCAGGCAATCTCCCTTTCAGTGATTCAGTGGTTACTTAACAAAATGGGTGGAAACATGAACAAGTAGCGAGGAGTTGACTAGCAGTGTTTTAAGCCTGTCAATCAATTATGGTTTATTTTAGAGAAAAAAAAAACTCCAAAAATTAATTGTACGCAACTTGTATTTGAAGTATTTTTGTCTAAAATAATCCTTAAACGATTGATTATATTTGACTTTGAAATGAAAAACTAATAAAAAATGCTTGCTGATATCTTACCAAGATGAAAAATTCCTAGATTTGATATTTGGACAATAATGCTCGTATTTAAAAATATATTCGCATTCGCAAAAATCCAGTTTCCAGTGATACAAATAACTATTAAATTGTAACGTGTGACCCTCGCTGCTACGCTGAACAAGCGTCTAAGTATAGCGATGACGCAATCGCGCTAGTAGCCGGGCTACGTAAACAAACAAGCCGCGACGTGTTTAATTAGTTCCTGTCGCCTGAACCTTTTGTGTTCATTGTTATTATGCGGTCGAACATTCTAGAGCTCTCAGGAAGTTAATGGCAGCTGTATAAAAGGGACGCAGCAATGTTCGGGAGTTAGTTAATCACATAGGGAGAGCCATATAGAGACATTCACATAGAGTGTTAGTGAAGCACAGCAGTATCGTGGTAAACGTATGCAGTATAGTGTCGAGTGGAGGACTCGGGAAGTTACTGGTTAACTGGGATAGTTGTGAATGTGAATACTCGGTAGTGTTGATGAGTATTGGGAAACTATAATGTACAAGGACAGTAACGGCGAGTCGGGAAGCTAGGTATACGGGGACAGTAACGGCAAGTGGAAGTGGATACTCGGCAGTGGTGTTGAAGAATTGTGACATACGGACAGTCGGTGATACTGAGGCTGTGGAAATGAGAGACTTACATAAACAAACAGATAGTGAGGGGAAAGTGTGACTTCTGTCCGAGCAGTTGAATATACAGACGCTGTTGAGTTAGCTGAGTATATAGACGCTGTGGAGGTCGGTAGGCGGACAGTTGTACGTGATATAAATAAAGAAGTGATATAAATAGTCGAAATAAATAATTAGTAATATCATGGAAATAAATAGTAGTGTTAATTGGTTAAATATATAAATAGTGTTAGTCTAATCTAGTTAATTATATAATTTATAATAATTGCCTAATATTTACACTTCGCCCAAATAAATAAATAAAAACGTTACAAAATCATTTATTATTTTTATAAAATTTACATATATCTTGACAATGCTATAATAGCACATTCTATAAGCTTGCATATGAAATGTATAACGCTGTAATAATATCCTCCCCATTTTTGTCTCCTGTTAGTCCTCCCTAATTTGTTTATCCTGCCAGGACCATTAAGTAATAAGGCGCAGTAAGTGGCATTTCTTTCTTCCTTGCACCTGGGTCCTGCTCCTCCCCACTATCCCTGACGCCAGAGACATCTGCGG
Source organism: Harpalus rubripes (assembly GCA_963082715.1). Lineage (NCBI taxonomy): Eukaryota > Metazoa > Arthropoda > Insecta > Coleoptera > Carabidae > Harpalus > Harpalus rubripes. Next base: position 54,085,525 of record OY720456.1, read on the forward strand.
CCATATGAGTAACTACGGCACTCGATAAGGGACACGAATAGTAAGATAGATTACAGGGAGAATTTTAACTTTTGGGGGGGAAGAATTAGATTTAGAAAGGATGATAATGTATATTGATGATTTTTAAAAAATTGATAAATATATAAGTTCACACTGATGCCAAAAGATCTCGTCTCAAATATCTTGAACTTTCAGGAAGGGATGAAAATAATATTTTAAAGATTTTCTCGAAAAAATTAAGGATGAGACAAAATATTGAGACTTCGATTCTTTTACTTTTGTGAACATATTGAAAATTTGCCTTATTGGTCACCCTGTATGTTAATAACTATATTGTGGGTATAAATGTATAATAGACAAATGCATTTAGATGTTTCAGTATTACATTAAATATTACCACTATCAATAATTGAAAAATAAATCAAATGTAGGTAAAACAATTCCTTTTCCATTATATATTTTAAGAAAAACTAGAGCACTAATATGTTTTAAAAGCTAATTTATATTTTATTGATTATTTAATTTAATACAATGATTGATTTTCAATATTTTTAATAAAACACGAAGAGAATTTTATATTATAGATAATGATTTAATGAGATCAGAATTTATACATTAATAATATTGAAACAAGTCACACAAAAAGTTTAAAGAAAATTTTATGAAAAATTCGAATTCAACATTAATATTAATTTCCATTTAAGTATGTAACATTAATATGTAATAAAACCTGAATTAATATCTATAGCCTACGGCGTGTATATTGAATAAATAATAAGAAAATATGCTACATTAAATGGTTCGAAGAACAACATGAAAATTAAATAAAAATAATCAAGTCAAATTTTAAAATTTCCAGATAAGTTGCGAATTTGAAGAGGAGTCTGACGTGTAGAGGGAAAAAATTTATGCAAAAATTATAATTTATTTTCTTATAATGAAGAATAAATTTGAAATTTAAATTAATAATATGATAAGCTTACGTAGGTACCTTATTTATATTTCGGAGAGATTACAAAGCAATTTTTTCTTCTGTTTGGGAATTTTTAATATGTTTAGTTTACAATTAAAATTGATTGAATTACTTTTTTTACTTTCCACATATATTTTAACAAGCCGCTGCGAATCTTAGGCATTATCTACGCTAGGACAATGAAAAGTATAATTGAAGCACCTGGCATGAAATATTTAAGAAGACTACAAATGTAAGTCTGCATTGGACTTCATCGAGGAGAGACAGCTATCTTGGTGGGGCCACACCGTCAGAATCCAGAATGAACGAAGATAGACCGTTGGAAAATATGGAGGACGAACGTGGTAGAAAAAAAAAGACCGAGGAAGACCTAAAGACAACTGGAATAAGGTAATTCCGGAGATATTGGAGAAGAAAAACAGAACGCTTCAAGTCGCTAGGATGATGGCAAGGAATAAGAAGCAATGGACGAAATTTGTACATGATTAAATATACACCTTGTGCTAAAAGGAAAAGGGTTCTTGACAATATACAGTATTGTAGGGATGATGAGAAATAATTGGAGCTGCAGTCGTGATAAACAGTGTTTATTAAATAATAATTTCCTATTTTAAATGGCAACTGTTTACCTCCCGCTACCCTTGGTAAGGGAGGAACATTGGCTTGCAAAAAAATCGCGTACACCTATTTTTTGCTGTATTGAGTCGATCTTGATTTTTAACTTGTCAATGTCACTAGTGTCAATTAAGATGTCATAATTAACAAATTCAAATACATACTTGACTGTTCTTTCATTTTTCTGGAATATATTCGTAATTTAACAGTAGGTAAATTAAACACAATGAAGAACTAGCTGCATAATAGATCAAATTGTGATGACAATGACAACATAGTCAATTTTTACATTTTTTAAAGAGCTAAAAAATTACAAAAACTCGGTTACTTGATTTTTAAGGTGTACGCGATTTTTTTGCAAGCCAGTGTATATAGGGATCGTGATAAAAATCGCTTATCGAGATTTTGGTAAATGACTACGATTTGAAGTGATGTTGTGTGTTTATGTGTATGTGTGTGTATGTATGTATGTGGGAATCCTCCGCTCTAACTCAAATACTATCATTCAGAAAATTTTAAAACCTTGTATTTCTGCCTTATTCTAATATGGAAAGAAGCCATTAAATTTTGGTGTAAATTAGATAACCGGAAAAGACACTTTACTTGAAGTTCAAAATAGTTTTTCTTCGAAAAATACCTTTTAATTGTATTTTTTCGAGATTTATGTTGCTATAACAATTAAAGATTATTAAACTTTTTACAGATTTGCATTAATACTTTTTCTACATATTTTATGCATAAATTTATAAAATTATCTATAATTTAAATCCCGAAGCTTCGCTTTAAACAAACAAAACTCCTTGGTTACGCAGTTATTCAACTGTATGTAACTGTAATAATTCCAAAATAATAATAGTAACGTTTTAAAAAGAAAAAAGTAAATAGAACAATGGGAAAGGATTTCAATACAGTTTCCAGCATAAGCAAATATGTAGGTATGTATTTAGATTAATAAAAAATTAACGATTTACAAAAAAGTTTAAGCTAATCCTCATTTTTGGATTAGTGAATTCTATTCTATCTCGGTATTTAAAATTTAATCTTCATTTTATTATCAAAAAAGGAGTAAAATTCGCTAATCCAAAAATAAGGATTATACCTTGTTCCATTTAAGCAATTCAGTATTTTTTTTAAAAAAAAACCTCTCAACAGGATTAAATCCGAGATTAAATCCCAATTACAGAGAGGTTTACATACACAAACATCCATGCCTTAGTGGGATTCGAACCCAGGACCCCTAGCATACTCATGACTGAGAGCCGTTGCTCTAACCATTGAGCCACCGGAGCCGACAATTGCAGAGAATAGGGAATATAGTCTTGACCTCCCTGATTGGCTGAAATTGGAGACAAGAGACAAGTTTACCCAATGTAATTTTGGGTACTTAAAACTGGCGTTGAAGCGAGCGCCATCTGCTGAATGTCTCAAATGGAATAGAGTATAGCTTAATCTTTTTTGTGACTCGGGCTGTAAATGGCGGGAGGTATTGTGTTGGCCACACCAGATTGTTTTATTTGTTTATTCAATTTGGTATTTATTCTGAATTCTACATATTGTTTAGGTACTACAAATGTTTTCTTATATTTGGTTGGGATTTCTGAAACATAGACATTTGTAATCTGTAATTTTTCGGATTAGTAATGGCGGAACGCTTCATGAAAGAACAACGCGATATTATTGTGAAAATAAATTTTGAAAATGAGACTACAGGTATATTATAAACACTCAATATAAATTACACTGTACAATAATCCAAATAATACCATTTCCGTTCCGATTGATCCATAATCATACCGTTGTTAGAAATTTAGTATCTTTCAAACGAAACCTTTTATCCACAATTTCCTTCCATCCTGTAACTCCTTTCCATAATGATACCCGTTCGCTTAGCTATCCATAATTGTATGGACTCCTCCATGCGTGAACTGTCCATGAAGCGTTGTGCTGTGGGCCATCTTGAGCATGGTCCTCGCCTAGGCACATCTCAGCGCAATTTGCATCTGGAAATTTACATTTCAACTTGACCGAGTGGCAAAGGAGTTGAAAAAACTTATAACGCTTCCTCACACATCCCGGCTACCCATGAAAAACGACAACGGAGCGGAGAGCGAAACAGAGGAAGACAACGAACAAAATGCGAGATTCGCTGGGAGGTGCACACATAGACAGCCACAACTATTTTTCCCAGGCGGGGGTAGTATTAATATTAAAAATAATGTTAAGGCTACGGGTTGGTAATGTGTAATAAAGTTTCATTTAGTAGCTACTATCTTCTTGTTACAGCTTTTTTCACGAACAACTTTGGTTGGAACAAACTCATTTTGGTAGACTCAAACAGCCAACTGTCTATATTTTTTCGTACTCATGCATTGAAATATGTTGTTTCGCGTCAATTTCCCAGGTCTTCACCAGATAAGCGACCGGGAAATTTTGGAAAAAAACACTCTCTTATTTCTAAAGCATTTCTTAAAGAAATATATTTATAATAAAAAATCTGGTGTGGCTAACACAATATCTCCCGCCATTTACAGCCCGAGTCACAAAAAAGATTAAGTTAATCCTTATTTTTGGATTAGCGAATTTTACTCTAATTTTGACAGTTTATTTCTTAAAATATAGTCTAATCTAATCAAAGTAACTATCTTTTTTTAAACCCCTCAACAGGATTAAATCCCAATTTTTATTAATCTAAATACATACCATATTTACTTATGCTGGAAACTGTATTGAATTCCTTTTCTGTTGTTCTATTTACTTTTTTCTTTTTAAAACGTTACTAATATTATTTTGAAGTGATTAGTTCTTTGATAGTGACATTTATCTGTCAGTTACATACATTTGAATAACTGCGTTTTGTTTGTTTAAAATGTAGAGTCTGAGATTTAAATTATAGATAATTTTTTTAGTTTATCCATAAAATATATAGAAAAAAGTATTAATGCAAATCTATAGAAAATTTAATTATCTTTAATTTTTATAATAACATTAATCTAATCTCGAAAAAATAACATTTAAAGGTATTTTTCGAAGAAAAACAATTTTGAGCTTCTAGTAAAGTGCCATTTTCACCAAAATCTAATAGGCTCTTTCCATTACAGAAAAAGTTCGAAATAGAAGGTTTTAAAATTTTCTGAATGATAGTATTTGAGTTAGAGTGGAGGATCCACACACACATACACACAGACATTATCGTGAAAATGTTAAAATTGGATTCTAGGGACCTTAAAACGTGGTCATTTACCAACATCTCGATATGCGATTTTTAGCACGATCCCTATACCTCCCTTACCAAGGGTAGCGGGAGGTAAAAAGTATAGTTTGTCAAACATTCTTTCGCTTAATAATAATAATAATAATGGAAAATGGTGGAATATTGAATGAAATTTAATTTTAAAATAATGAAGTTAGTGCATTTGGTTCACAATATTGGCAACAATTTTTGCTTGGCGAAAGTCGATAAGACAGAGCGCTTGGGAAGTCGGTAAAACATAACCAACAAACGTAATGTTAATTGTAACAAAACAATAAGAAATTTAACAAATTTATTAAGTTTAAATTTGCCACATAGTGAAATACTTGATAAGTAATATATTGTTATTTAGATACCTACTGATTAACACTACATTATATAAAAAAACATTCAAATAATTGGATTTTAAATTTGACACATTACTCTGAAATTAGCTACAAAGTAGTGTTATGTAATAAAGTTTTAATAAATAAAATTATTTGTACACAAATTAATTACTAATTATGAATTACATTTAAACACTTTCTTCAGTTCATCAAAATACGAGGTGATCTAAAAAGAATCCGACCTTCGGTTGGGAAAAAAATAATGCGTACCTGACCCTAATGCCCTCCCCATATTTAGCACATCGATTCTTCCACTGCTAGAAACATCTCTGGAAGCCTGCTTTTGAAATGATCTGTAGATCTGCTGTTGGATTCCGCATTATCTCTTCTACACCTTTAAAACGGGATCCTTTGATAGCCTTTTTAATTTCGGAAACAACCTTAAGTTGCAAGGAGCCATATCTGGAGAGTAGGGAGTTTGAGGAGAAAGTCTGGATCAGGTGCGACGAATGAGCTGGAGCATTGTTATGATGTAACTGCCAATTGGAACAACACACGAATCCGATGGCCAAGCGAAAATTAAGGCATGCGTCATTATTTTGCGCGGAAAAATTGAAGGTCGGATTCTTTTTAGACAGTCCTCGTATTTTATTAAATTAAATATTAAATGAAAATTTAACTTTTACATACGAGTTTTAATTCAGAAATAATTTTGTTCTTGAGGGATATTTTGTTACATTTATACATTCGTAATCAATTCCTTTTTTCAGAAAAAAGAACGATATACATCTCTGTTATGTATGCACGTCAAACATGACTAAATAAATGTTTCAATATCAATAATAAATGACAGTCAGATCGATAATGAAATTAAACTATTTTAATTTATATTTATTCATTTATTAGGATAACATTTGCATGTCTAAAGAAACGAGTCGACGTATAAAATTACTGTTATGATATATCAATTTTTATTTCAAAACGATTTAATAATTTAAGAGTATGTTGAAGTATTATCGTGTTCAATATTGAAATATTGACCTAGTTTATATATTATTAATTATTATAAACAGGAAAGTAAAAATTGTATTTAATTTTTTAAAAATTATAATAGGGAATTTTGTTTTTGTCTCACTTACTATCCGTGCTTCTGCTTGGCTTGTGCTCAACACAGTAGGCATAGGGCAAAAGAAAATTGCGGAGCTCATTATATATATTTTTTTCTTGAAAACAATTGAAAAAGAAATAATAAACACTAAAAGTAACAAAAGAAATAATTTCAATTTTGATAAGAAGATTAAAATTTTATTGTATTCTTTTCCTAAATTTTCTATGACGTCAAAACAAAATAACGGTTTTCGATAAATTATTTTCGATAGATAATAAGTTGTGACAAACGTCCTGATTTATTGTTAAATGTCCGACTGAACATAGTTCTTAAAATGAAAGATTCTCCACTTTAGTAACAAATTGAAACAAACAAAGTTATTAGTTTTTAAAATATTTAAGTTTTTAATACATTTTCGTCACACTCACACATTTACTCTATTCCAATTACTACACATATCGTTTTTTTTACAAACACTGTTTTTTTACCTTCCGTCACCTTTAGGTAAGGAAGGTACGAGTATTGTCTTTGGTCAAAAAATTCGATGATGAGTTTTTAAATAATATACACGTTTTAGGGTCCCTAGAATACGATTTTACTATTTTTACGATGATGTCTGTATGTGTGTATGTATGTATGTATGCATGAATGTATGTATGGCTGTGTGTATGTGTACGTAACAAAAATTTCGTCTGCGATAACTCTAATACTACAATTTCAAAAATTATAATTCTTTCGTATTCTTCTTCGTTACATCCATAGGAAGAGCTGATTAGATTTTGGTTAGAATTGGTAAAGCGGAAGTATCCTCATTTGAAGATTTAACAGTTTTTCTTGAAAAAACCATGTTAAATATCTTTTTGTCACATTTAATGTTATTATAAATATTAAAGAATATATTATTCTCCATACGGTTTGACTGCAATTTATACTTAATATTAAATGGATATAGAATTAAAAAATTATAAAGAAATTAAATTTCATAAAGTAGCCAGCTATGGAAACAGCTACTATATTAAGAAAATTCTGATTGAAAGTCAGCGTCAAGTGCAATTGACATAAGTGTGTTTGTCTTATAATTTTACTGGAAATATAGGATCTTTTTCTAGATTTTATGTATGGAATTTATATAATATACATACAACTGACGGAAGGTAACGTGGTGATCACATCAGTTTTTTTTTAAACGTATTCCATTTACATTTAAGAGAATGCAGAAATAACAAAACAACAAAAGTAAGCTAAATAATACTTGTTTGAATTTATGCCACGTTAAATAAAAACATATGCGTTGAAATTGCAAACAGATCAATTTATGTCACCCCAATTATTAGCGAACTCCATTGTTTGAGAATAAAATTAGCATGACATTTTCGAAATAAAATATAAAAATAATAATTAAGACTTTCTAGAACTAAAAATAGCTTTCTATTTAGATGATTTTATAAAAAAAAATAGGGGGGGTCGCCATTGCTTCGTTTACCCCATTTCTTAAACCGGCTCTGGTGCTCAATTTTGCTATATAGGGTTAGTCTTTATTTATCTTGTCTGGCCTGAGCCTGACCGTCACAGAACGAAAGCAACAATACCTACATATTTCAGAAAATACGTATACCTTGTTCCATTTAAGCCATTCAGTATTGCAGAGCGTAGGGAATAGTTTTGACCTCTCTGATTGGCTGAAATTAGAGACAAGAGACAAGTTTACCCAATGTAATTTTGGCAACTTCAGATTTGCGCTGTTGCCAGTGCCATCTACTGAATGGCTTAAATGGAACAGAATATAGATTAATTTTATGATTAAAAATAAGCATGTATCATGTTGGCTAAAAATCCAATTGAATTATAACTTTCAATAGACTACTTGCGTGGTACTGAAAATCTGATATCTATCACTAAATACCTAAAGTAAAGTTGAAAACGTAGGTAAAAATATAAATTTTATTTTAAAAAAATTATTTGTTTTTTAATAAATTAAGAAAGAAGATTTTCTTTGACGTCATTATTTTGAACTGGAGAAAGGGATGCATATTTAAGAATGTAACCTGTAGATGGCGAGCGAGTGCGAGTTTTAATTTGATTTTCACATTAGTTCATTTTTTTGTCACTGTCTCTCTTCTTTATTATTTACAATTTGCGTGGTTCCTGTTACTTTACTAGATTAAAATGGCAAACGAAAATATTAACCTCCAAATTATTATTCAAACGTCAAACAGATGATCTGTCATGTTTAAATTACCCGCACATGCCGTTACTATTGGACGTACCGATGTTATTGCATTTCGGCCATTCATTGGTTCAGCGTAATTCTACGTCATACATGGCGGTAATTTAAATATTAAAATTTCATGAATTTTTATCTGGCCAATTAATGAAAATTTTGCCAAAAGAAAAAATATGGGTACAAGTTTTTATCGTCTCTTCAAAACTATCTTCATAAATATTAAATAAAAAAATGGCACGCAAGTAGCCCATTTTGTGACAGTTGTCATTCATTTTTGTCAAAAATTAACTCCAGTTGTCTGCATCAACCTCGATGTATCACAAGATAAATGGCTGTCCATTGTATCTATACACATCTATTTTTATTTATTTATTAAATACAAATTATCACAATTTGTTGAAAAATCTTCCCGCGCCGCCACTGTCGCGAAAAACAAAATGCTCGGCACTCCTGCAGGATCTTTCCCCCCTAGCCCCTCCCCCGTACAGGAAGGAACGGAAGCGCGGAAGAGAAATAGAAGTGTGAGATGTATGCATTAGACTTTCAAAGTGTCCCGGCCGTTGCCTTGGTAACTGGGCCTTCCATAGCCTTCGCTCTTCGCTCGGCCTGATATGACGCCCGGGCAATTTAATAAGATTCCGCGTCCTAGCTCGCGTACACGAACACCACCCCCGCCAGAGGGATGGGGGCGAGGGGACAAGCAGAACGGGTGGTGGATGGACAGAGTTTAAAATTATACACGCACGACGAAAGGAGATGCAAGAAACCGGGCCATACTTACAACAAGATTACAGGAAAAATGTATTGGGATATAATAAAATATACTCGTATTATCATTTCATTTTACCCAATACTAGGTGTACTAATTTATTAATGCAGATTTTGTTAATGTGGATATTTTATTATGTACCACATTAAAGATTTGTGGTTAAAATTTTTATTTCTTACTTGTTAACTTCATTAATCTTTACTAGTTACTAACTTCTAAAGTTGACAGCTAACTTTTTAAATATTTTTCGTATTACCATACCGATACCATCATTTAACAGAGCTAAAATCAAAAGGGAAAAGATGTCCGTAACAGCCGCCGGCTGTTAAGATTTATAACGGACACATCACAGCATTATGAGAGCTGTTGTCACGAAAAATTTATAAACAAAAAAATTGTCAACATGGCAGGAGAAATAATTTTTAGAAGATATTCCTAAATGTTTAAATTTTAAGTCATTACGAAAAATCTTGAAGCCCACACGGCCGCTATATCGGCCTAACAGGTCTATTAAACGTTGAAATTTCAACGGAACCCGTTCAATATTATACTATTTTTTACACGATCGACGCACAAAATTTAAACGAAAAATAAGATTTGAAAATTATTTTGACATTTAAATAATTACTGAGTTTACATGCAGATTTGAAACCGTTTTTAAAACGTTTTTAGTTTTGAAAACGCCATGTATACAGTGTCAAAACGGTTTTGTATTATCTCAAACCAAAACTAAAATTCATGGGTTGGACTTGAAAACTAGTTTCAAAACTACTCATGTAAACACTTAAAATTCAGTTTCGATACTGCGCATGCGTACAGAGCATAACGTTTCTGTCGCTGAGTGTTACTAACCTTCAAATATACTGACAGTTGAGTACTTTTAGTGCGTAGTGGTACGAAGTATAAAAAATAATTGGAATAATAGCAAAACGAAGTATTTGGAGTGAAGAGGATCTGTCACTTACATCAGCTAAATGCGCATGCGCCGAAACTGATTTCAAATCAATTTTTAAACTTGTTTTGAAAACTGCATGTAAACATAATTTTGACTGAAAACTGAAACCATTTTCAAAACTGCATGTAAACGTAGTAAATGTTATTTGTCATTTTTAAAGTAAGCTTTGATTTTTGTTTTATTTTTATTTATCGTCTCGCCTCCTGAACAGTAAGTGAAGCACATCACTTACCGACGTGAGTCACATCACTTATACAGTTCAGTAAATTGTAAATAAGACCTACTCTCTTGGAAACACTATCGCTAAATATAAAAAATAACCCGATCGTGCAAAAAAATTATATTTTAACGGATCCGTTTAAATTTCATACTCCAAAGAAATGAATAAACGGATACGTTAAAATTTAATTCCAAAACGGATTCCGTTACATACATAAGTGAAGATAGATACACATAATGCTCTTTTTGTTTTTTCACATAAGCAGTGTTGACAACTATAGAATATCCAATAAACATATGTATATTGTTAACTAATTTAAAAACTGTAAAGGAATAAAACACTATATTTAATACAGATTTATGTTATACACATTGTTATTCTATATTACAAGTTCGAAATGTATTTTTATCAATAAATATAGTGTCATTAGTAATATTAATAGTTCCTTAAATTGCATGCACTGTTCGTAAGATGCCATGGGAACACAACTGCCAATAAATAAATATTTTTGTATGTTACTTGATAGACAATGAAATTGTAACACTTTTAGTTGAAACATTTTTCTCGATTACTGATCGTTTAGAAATAATTTCAAAATGAAAAAATCTGGTGTGGCCAACACAATATCTCCCGCCATTTACCGCCTGAATCACAAAAAAGATTAAGCTAATCTTTATTTTTGGATTAGCGAATTTGACTGTAATTTCTTAAAATATAGTCTAATCTAATCCAAGCAACTACCTTTTTTGATAATAAAATGAAGATTAAATTTTAAATACCGGGATAAAATAGAATTCACTAATTCAAAAATGAGAATTAGCTTTTTTGTGAATTATTAATTTTTATTAGTCTAAATACATACCTACATATTTATATATGCTGGAAACTGTATTGATTTCCTTTCCTATTGTTCTATTTACTTTTTTCTTTTTAAAACGATACTACTATCAAATTGAAATTAGTTCTTTGTCAGTGACATTTATCTGTCAGTTATATACATTTATTGAATAACTGCGTAACCAACGAGTTTTGTTTGTTTAAAACGTAGGCTCCGGGATTTAAATTATAGATAATTTTATAAATTTATCCATAAAATATATAGAAAAAGTATTAATGAAAATCTGTAGAAAATTTAATAATCTTTAATTTTTATAATAACATTATTCTCAAAAAATAACATATAAAGGTATTTTTCAAAAAAAAAAAAAACAATTTTGAGCTTCTAGTAATGTGCCATTTCCGGTTATCCGATTTACACCAAAATCTAATGGGCTCTTTCCATTACAGAAAAAGTTGGAAATACAAGCTTTCAAAATTTTCTGAATGATAGTATTTGAGTTAGAGTGGAGGATTCACACACACACACACACACACACACACACACACACACACACACACACACACACACACACACACACACACACACACACACATATATATATATATATATATATATATATATATATATATATATATATATATATACAGGGTGTAAATGAAATAAGTGCATTAAATTTGACCAGTAGTATAACTCATCGAGAGCAACAATATTTCTTAATAACTTTTTCTCGAAATCGCATATTTTTTTAGCATTTTTACCACCCCGTAAATTGACGAGTCGTTCCAAATATTTTTGTAATAATTGAATGCAGCAGCAATAGCTATGAAAAATTTTGTTTTAGCAATTGACAGTCCTGTCAATTGTTGCAATTAAATTTTGACATTAGTAATAAACTTGTTTATAAGGTAAAATTCTGTCAAAATGCGAGTACACAGACATTGTAATTACTTACCTATGGTTTATTTATTTATTTTTTACTCGTATCTGTACTACATGTTACTTGACATCACGGTTCTCATAAAGACAGTGTCATGGAGTTGCCAACGCATTTACATGGAGCGTTTCCAAATCATCACCAAATCATTCTGTTCTTAATATTCGCACATTTGTTAATCTTGTACATCTTTATCACATCACAATACGGAGTGTCACATGACAATTTTTAAAAAAGCAACAGTTATATCCATACCATGTGCAAAAAGTTCAATGTTTTCAGCACATAACAGACTTCAATTTTGGGAATGGCTCATAATGTTCATTTATGAGACTGAATTTACTTGGGAAGGTGTATTTATTATGCACAATACACATCTTGACAGACGAAAATGCTGTAAAAATTTTCATTAAAAAATGTTTTGGGCGGGAACAATAAATGGACGACTAATTATTGATACTCATGTACCTCTTTTAAATGGACAAAAGTTTGTACTTACATTTTTTGAATAACGTATTTAAACTATTATGATTTCTCGACGATAAATAATCATCTCATAACCTAACAACTATGCTTTTGCTCCTCGTCTCTCCTTGTCTTCCTCTATTCACACTATTCAAAGGTAATTAAAACCCTGGTTCAAAACACAACTTTATAATTTTGTTATCCAAAATTTAAATTTATTTATTTTAAAAATTGTACTCTTACGTATTAATTAATAATAATGTTATTTCCCTTGATTCGTTTATTAATTACTGTGACTGTAAGTGTAACCGATAACCGACATTTTTTGAGCTGATTGTATCCCACTTGAACACGGCAACAGTCATTTGTTCTCCATGAGCGGGTAACGAAATATGCAGCAAATCTTTAAAGAATTTTAACTCAAAATCTAAAAGACTTAGAAAAAAAAGTTATTAAGAAATATTGTTCCTCTCATCGAGTTACATTACTGGTTAAATTTAATGCACTTATTTCATTTACACCCTGTATATATATATATACATATATACAGGGTGTAAATGAAATAAGTGCATTAAATTTAACCAGTAATGTAACTCGACGAGAGCAACAATATTTCTTAATAACTTTTTCTCGAATTCGCATATTTTTTTAGCATTTTTACCACCCCGTAAATTGACGAGTCGTTCCACGTATTTTTCTAATAATTGAATGCAGTAGCAATAGATATGAAAAATTTTGTTTTGCAATTGACAGTTTTGTCAGTTGTTGCAATTATATTTTGGCATTAGTAATAAACTTGTTTATCAAGTAAATTTCTGTCAAAATGCTTACGTTTACAAATAGCGAGTACACAGATATTGTAATTACTTACCTATGGTTTATTTATTTATTCGTATCTTTACTACATTTTAATTTGTGGTTGATATAAAGACAGTATTATAAAGTTGCCAACGCATTTAGACGGAGCGTTTCCAAATCATACTGTTCCTAATATTCGCACATTTGTTAATCTTGTACATATTTATCGCAATACGAAGTGTCACATATGGCAATTTTAAATAAAGCAACAGTTGTATCCATATCATGTGCAAAAAGATCAATGTTTTCAGCAGACTTCGATTTTGGGAATGGCTCATAATGTTCATTAATGAGACTGAATTTACTTGGGAAGGTGTATTTATTATGCACAATACACATTTCAACAGACGAAAATGCTGTAAAAATTTTCATTAAAAAATGTTTGAGTGGGAACAATAAATGAACGACAAACTATTGGTACTCATGTACCTCGTTTAAATGGACAAAAGTTTGTACTTACATTTTTTGAATAACGTATTTAAACTATTATGATTTGTCGACGATAAATAATCATCTCATAACCTAATAACTATGCTTTTGCTCTTCCTCCCCTCGTTCCTCCTTGTCTTCCTCCAACTTTATAATTTTGTTATCCAAAATTTAAATTTCTTTATTTTAAAAATTGTACTATTACGAATTAATTAATAATAAATATTATTTCCGTTGATTCGTTTATTAATTACTATGACTGCAAGTCACCTGCAAGTGTAACCGATAATCGAAAATTTTTGAGCTGTTTGTATCCCACTTGAATACGACAGCACCATTTGTTCTCCACGGGCGCGCGCCGAAATATGCAGCAAATCTTTAAAGAATTTTAACTCAAAATCTAAAAGACTTAGACAAAAAGTAATTAAGAAATATTGTTGCTCTCGTCGAGTTACATTACTGGTAAAATTTAATGCACTTATTTCATTTACACATATAAAACGTGGTGATTTACCAAAATCTCGATATGCGATTTTTAGCACGATCCTTATATCTCCCTTACCAAGGGTAGCAGGAGGTAAAAATCGACCAAATTCAGTTTTTCGTCTTGAAATGAATTTGTTGATTGTTGTAAAACGGTGGTAGAAATTCCTGGATAGCCACCATTTTGAAGCGGCTTTATAAAGCAATAGCAGTAGCAGTGCAGTAGCCATCCACTCAGATCAGATCCAAACCACTTTACACCGTAACCAATTAAAAACCTATTTCAAGAAAGCCTAACGCGGTAATTATTGTCTCAAATCGAGCTGGACGCTGCTCTATTATTCAGCAACATTGGCTGGTACAAAGCTACCGAGCCAGGCGGTAAAAAATCGTTCCGTGCCTGAATAATGAGCAGCGATTTTATGCTGCAAAGAAATTAATTCTCCTCATTCTGAGAAGATGGACAATGGAAGACATGATGGAGTGTTTAGTATGAAGATGTAAGTAAGAGATACGTAGCAAAGCGAAAGCAAAGCGGTACGGCAGAGTAAACCACTAGCTGGGAGGCGAGCGCGAGATCACACTTTTTTGCAGCTTTTCGAAGCCGCCCAATCATTTACGCACCGCACCAACAGCGGGCCCCAAACGAATTTTTCAAAAAGATTCAATTACTTTTACACTCTGAAATTGTTTAAGAAATGGCTACTTGTGCTTGCGCATTCGGTCTGGTGAGTTTAGTGTTGCTTGATGAAAGTACGCAATGTAAAATAGTAAAATCCTGAACTGTTTTAAAATCTTTTTTATTTTTGGTTAATATACAGGGTGTTGTGTAAGTAAATAGAGCCCAAATCGAAAAATCTGATGTGGCCAGCTCATAACCTCTCGCCAGATATTTTACCTGGTTATACGCATAAAACAAAAAAAAATTTTAAATACAAATACATATATTCATGGTCGCACTACAAAATACTTCCAACATATATTTGCAAAATCTATGGGATATTTAAATATAAATTATGTACAATACATACATTTTCTTTATATTCAATATTCTTTTTCTACTTTCTTTTCTTTTTCTTTATATTCGTCATTTTTTCGCAAATTCCTTTTATATTCTTTTTTACGTATATTCTTTTGCCTTGTTGACTTTTTATTTATTTTTATAATCTTCATAATGATGTACAAATATTTTTGACAGTGGCATACAAATATTTTTGACAGTGATATTTATGTGTCAATTACAAACAATTGAATGTCTTGCCTTGAAGTAGTTTGATCTGAGAATTTTTACAACAAATTATTTTCTATGCATTTCTTTATCTCTAAATCTATAGAAGATATAATAATGAATTTATATTTATCGAATAAAGAATTTAACGTTCTTTAATATAAGTATTTACATAAATTTTCGATAAATAATATTTAGATAATTTTTTTCTTGTAACTACTACTTCCGGTTGTCCAATTGTTACCAAAACTTAATCAACTCTTCCCATTATTGTTAGATTGAGGAATCCGTAGTTAAAAATGTCTTTAGTCTTATAGTATTTAAGAAATCGTGGATCCATCATCCACACACACATCCACATACACACACACACACACATACGGACATCATCGTAAGAATGTTATAATCGAATTCTAGGGACCTTAAAACGTGCTTATTCACTAAAATCTGGTTATGCGATTTTTAGCATGAATTCAATACGTCTCTTAACGAGAGGTAAAAAGCGTTTCACATCTGTTTTAGTAATCAATATTATATTCCAAAGAACCCATTGATTTCTATTTTCTTACGGCCTGTGTCCACGATCCTAGAAATCGATCCGAGTTCTCGGATATAGGCCGCAATTCGATATCCCGGATCGTGTACACTACCAACTTGGACGCAAAAATCGAATAGAAAACTAGAATGGAAAAATTCATTCTGTCCCATTTTTTCATACAAGTTGCTAATTTCATTTAAATGTTACCAATTTAAAATCTTGACGTTTAATGTTTGATAAGCTTGAAAATGATAAGGTTATAAAATATTACCTAATTCTATACTCATTTTTGGTATTGATTATAAATAAATACTTATAAACAAATTAATATATTCGTTGTAAAAAAAATGGCTGAAACTAACTTCATACATTCGACCAACCTGACATCTGTAGTTATACAAGTTCAATGTTTATGATCAAAAAATGTGATCGAGAACTCGGAACGATTTGTAATTGACGTAATTGCAGGGCTGGACTGGGAATATGTTTAGTACCGGGAAATCCCAAATGTCTGTGTTTGGATCCTCCACTCTAACTCAAATACTATCTTTCGGAAAATTTTAAAACCTTGTATTGCTAGCTTATTCTCTAATATGAAATGAGCCATTAAATTTTGGTGTAAATCAGATAATCGGAAATGGCACTTTATTTGAAGCTCAAAATAGATTTTCTTCGAAAAATACCTTTTAAATGTTATTTTTCGCAATTTATATTATGAAAATTAAAGATTATTGAATTTTCTATAGGTTTGCATTTATACTTTATATATTATGGATAAATTTAAAAAATAATATATATTTTAAATCCCAAAGCCTACGATTAAAACTCCTTTTCTTAAATGTATGTAACTGTCAGATAACTGTCACTGTCACTTCAAATTAATAGTGGTAACGTTTTGAAAAGAAAATAGTAAACTGAACATTAGTTATATGGAAAAGAACTAAATATAGTTTCCAACATGAGTAAATATGTAAGTACCTACGCATTTAAATTAATAAAAAATAAATGGCGGGAGGTATTGTGCGGGCCATATCAGATTTTTTCTTTCAAAACGTCTATGATTTGCTCATTTTTGATATTCTTTGTATTGATAACAATGTGACAATAAATTTGTACATTGAAAATAAATTTTAATATGTATGTAATAGTTATTTATGCAACAAGAGTGTAAACAGAAGCTTTATGCCATGAGGTCAAGTATTTCGTAACGAAGCTTACCGAGTCACCGAATATCATCCGTATTTATATTTTTGTCAATTTTTTTATTGATTTAGGCCCGGTTTTATAAAGCTCAAAAATCTTCACTTAAATTTTAGTTGCCAAGTAAATTTATTTAAGTGGAGATTTGGGTTTTATAAAGCGTTTTTAAATTTACTGAACAAGTAAATCTACCAAGTAAACTAAGTGAAGAAGTTCATGCTATTAAATTTAAGTAACGATTTTATCGATGTATTTTCAAATAATTATAAAACTAAAAAGATATTATAAGAGAACAATAATATGTAATATACATATATTTACATGTTTTACAATATTATTAATTTATTTTATTTTAAAATTAGTAGATATGTATCCACTTGTGAAAAATTTGTCAGTTTGACATACGAGTAATTATAAATTGCAAATAAATATTGTTAATACTTTGTCAAAAAATATGGTTGCAGTAATTAATTAATTTACTCATTGTAAAAATAATAGTTTTGTGCTTCGCGAACCTACTATAAAAATGTCTGCCGTGAATAATATATCGTCAGTTTCATCCGAATCTACGATTATATCAAGCGTATCAAGTGATGATGAATTTGAAAACGAAGAACCACGACAAAGACTTCCAAGAATCTTTAGAGACAGAATCCACCCTTTTGAAATATATAACGACGAAGAATTTAGGATTCGATTTAGATTATCTAAACCAAGTGTCATACATGTACTAAGTGAAATTGAACTTAATATTAAACCATTAACATCACACTTTTCCCTATCAATAAATTTTTTGCCTCGTTCCTGTCTTCTGTCCATATTTCACCTTATTTTCTTTCTATCAAACGCCCGTCAAAAGTTCAAACACAGAAAACAAAACCATAAATACTGTCATAAAAATTATCAAGCAACTCATAAATTCAAAAAAGTCATTTTCACACAACGCAACGAAAATTATATCTCCACTTAGGTATTTAATGGGTAGATTTTGTTTATAAAACCCAACATGTATTTACTGAACAAGTAAATTTATTCATTACTTAGTTACAATTCCATTAAATTTTTGTTTATAAAACCGACCCTAAATCAATTATTATATGAAAAGGTGTAGCAGGTATGATAATATTTATAATTTGAAAAAAGTTATTTGGATCTAAATAAAATACATCCTTATATAAATGATCATTTCATGTGTATGAGGAATGTATTGCGAATTTAACAATTGGTTGTCAAAAAGAAAATAGCTATAAATATTGGGGATTCAAGAGTAGTAGGGAATTATTTCAAAATCAAGAATTTATGTTATTTTTGTATCCATTTATTTATTTTTTTCAACTTTAAATCTTTATAATTTATTTTTTAAGTTCGTCAGGCCACAAGCCGTCACGGGCCACCGGGAAATTCCCGGTATCCCGCCGGGTCAGTCCAGCCCTGCGTAATTGGTCAATTTTAAGGGGCTCCAGGTTTTATAGAAAGCATGTAAAATAAAAATTATTGCCAGATTTACTATCTATGTGGTCAGTCCTACCATTGGTTAAACCTTGTACGCTTACCTATTTAAATAACACCCTACATAATAGAAAAAGCAATAAAAACAGCTGAAGGGTTATAAATTGGAAATGAATATTTATTTTTAACAAAATTGATGCATGCAGGCTATCTTAAAAGTAACGCTAGTTATTTTGGGATTGATTCAGGTTAAATCAAATAGAAAATACTCGTAATGAGTTAAAATTTTCTGATTATCCTTGACAGATGATGATCGTCTCTTAATTAATTGAATGTCACATATATTGTAAAAGATTCATTAATTAGTAATACGATATACGAAGTAGTAGCGTCTTTATAATTAAGTTTCTGCTTTAGCACTTTAAAAATATTCTACATAATTTCGCATAATATTCCTTCCTATAATAAAAAAAATCTGATGTGGACACCACACGACTTCCTTGTACGCGAGACTAATATGAAGTATAGACTCAATTATAAAATTGCACGTATTTGACGTAATTTGACATTAACATCTATTTTTTATTTTTTTTGTTATTTTTTGTCCTAATCCATAGCAAGCTTCATTACAAAAACCAAAAAGTATATAAGTTTTAAATTTACATATCTCGCTTATACAAAGGGCTAATTTAATAATACTTCCTGTGCTAGACGCAAAATTTATTTCTCTAAAACTCTTATTTGAAGCATTTATTTCTAAAATCAAAATGAGACCATTTTATTCAAGAAAAACTGTTTTAACCAAAATCTGCTGTTATTCCAATTGATATAAAAGTCTTATATACTAAATTTGAAAAGTTTTGGATTGTATTTTAATATAGTTTTTCATTAAAATCTATTATAGGCTTCAAATAAAGTACCATTTCTGGAAATTATGTAATGACCAAAAAGGGAGGTGCATAACTAGATGATATAGAAGTCCTAAATACAAAATTTCAACTTTCTACGGCTTACTGTTTTTGAGATATGCGAGATACGTACGTACGTACTTACGAACGTACGTACAAACGTACGTACAAACGTACGTACGTACAGACGTCACGACGAAATTAGTCAGAATGGATTCAGGGATGGCCAAAATGGATATTTCCATTGAAATCTGGAAACCGAAATTTTTCGCGAATACAATACTTCCTTTACTTTGTACACGGAAGTAAAAATGACTCTTTCTAAATAGCAAATAGCTTGTTATCAAGGAAGCATCGAAATGTCATCTGCAATTGATTTGTGGACGTATGCTTAGTAGTCTGGTCGGTCATCAAAATATGACAGATGTAATAAAAACATGAAAGAATTTAGTTGTCACCTGAGATTTGTCCATGGCTCAGGTCTCAGGTGGCACTAAAACTGACTAGCTATCTTTAAGTTCCAAATTCAAATACCGCATAAGAGCTGATTTTTTTTCATTTACATCCAATAATAGTAATAGTAATTATAAAATTTGTAATCGTTTCGCAATCCAAAGGTTTTGAGTCTGAGTTAGAATACCGCTCGGGCACGGATATTAGTGTTATCATCTTCATTAATTCGTAATTATCAAAACCCTTAGAACTTAGAAGTCTTCTTTATTTTCTCTTTAAAATTACATTTCAAGATCAATTTTGACAACTTGAATTTTGAATTGAATAATGATCAGACACACGTTTATCTGTTCATACCCTACTCCGAGTTAGGAATTTTTTTGAACGCACTTTAGATTGTGCGTAATCGTATTGTGACTTTTAAATTTTGGTTTGAAAGTAGCGGTAGTGGGGATAAAAATACCAAAGAAACCAGAATTATTTCGTGGTTGCCGTGGTCCGACTTTTTATCAAACTTTTTCAGGAACTGAGTTCCGAATAGAAACCGGTAAATAATTTCAGGACTTATGGAACGTAAACCTTATCGCACCAGTTGCGTTACGGAACATACTATAAATGTATCACACTATGAACAGGATAAATATTTGACAAATTAATTTGATAGAAACGTCTGTAGTAACCGGGCATATTTTATTCACACCGGTTATCGAGCTTAGTACGCGGTTAACCATTGTGACCAGGTTACATGAATAAAAAACACCTTAGGTGTTAGTAAAAGTAAAAAGTGCATTTGGTTAAAGTTTTAGAATCGCTGGTATGGTCTCACGTGCGCCAACACCTTTGTAGCTATTGAAGCTCGGTTGCATTATCGTTAGCTGAACGATTCCCATATTCAAAGCTATTTTATGGCTATCAGTACCACACCACAGCACAGCACTGCACAGCACAGAAACAGACACTCACTCTCAGTCTCATTCTTCCCTACCTCCCACACTTTCAATTTAAACACTCAAAAACGGGAAACTATTTTATTCCGATTCAATCTCACCATAACAATCTATTACTCAATAAAACTTTTTCCCGCAAACAAATGCCAATTTCATTGCATACACAATTGGCTCGGATTCAATTATTTTGCTTTTGTTTTTCCAATCCAACACCGTGCTATTGTTTAACAACTGCAGTAATGCTGTGGAGCTGACATATTTTACTTATAATTAAAGAACAACACGCATACGCCATAGTTAGTAAATTGAAAAGTGCTGACATATCAGGGATGCAGAAGTAGCATAGCATTGTTTCATTCACTAGCACTAGCGAGCTTGTTAAATTGCTTTTCTATTCAACACAAATTCATATCATTCTCTCACTGCAACATACAGATTCGAGAACTGATAGCAGATATTAATTTACCCGCTATTGTCATTGTGACTTTTAGATTTTACCCAATTTAGATAGACAATACAAGTACAATTAATTGTGTAACATTTCTTGTTACTATTTTCAATATTGTAAATTAAGTTTAACATGAGACTTTAAATTTAAAATAGATCAAATAGAGAGTGGCGAAATTAAAAAATGTTATTTCAATTTTTTATCTCTACCTACAGTATTCTTCATTTAAGAATGGCTTTGCGTAATAATATTTCGTTTATAGGTGGTTTAAATCCCTTTATAATCTGTGCTGACACCTACTAGGAAACTATCTTTTTCTGCATCAAGAAACCCACATGCAAACAAGACCTTTCGATAGTTTTTTACCATCCGTCACCTTTCGGTAAGGAAGGTATTGTCTTCGGTCAAAAAATTCGGTGGTGAGTTTTTAATGAATAAGCACGTTTTAGGGTCCCTAGAATACGATTTTACTATTTTTACGATGATGATTGTATGTGTGTGTATGTACTTGTGTGGGTCTGTGTGTGACAAAATTTTCACCTGCTATAACTTTAACACACAATTCCATAATTATAATAAACAAATAAATATATCATCACGCAGATATCGATAATGATGACATATTTGTACCGTGCGGGCGTTTACTAGGCCTCACCTCACGGGCACTCATTGCTGGCGTGGAGAGTGCACCACAGGGGTCTATTTTGTGCCATTTAAAATTCGAAATATTTGGCGTCGGTCGAGATCGAATCTGGTTCCTCAGATTCGCGACCAGACACTCAAGCACGCGGCCACGAGATCCCATAATTATAATTCTTTCGTAATCTTCTTCGTTACATCCATATGAAAATCAGATTAGATTTTGGTTATTACTGGCCAACCGGAAGTACCCTCATTTTAAGATTTTAACAGTTTTTCCTGAAAAAACACTGTTAAATATCATTATTATAAATATTAAAGAATATTTTATTCTCTATACGATTTGAATGCATTTTATACTTCATATTAAATTGATATAGAGTTAAAAAATTATAAAGAAATTCAATTTCATAAATTAGCCAGCTATGCTATAACTTTGTAAACACCTGCTACATTAAGAATATTTTGATTGAAAGGTGTCAGTGTCAAGTGCAATTGATTAGTATCTTTTGCTAGAAACTTTCTGTATCGAATCTATATAAATTACATACAACTGCCAGAAGGTAATGTACGAAAAGAAATAGAATCTTTTGCAAGGAACTTCTTTATGAAATTTGTACAAAATACATAGAACTGATGGAAGGTAATGTGTTTTTTTTTTCATTATTGATAAATCATGTAAATCAACACAAAACACAAAAATGCTAAAGTACACGCTTCACGCCAATGAATACAAACTATGTTGACAGTTCCAAATTATTTTCTGAATAGAATTACGACATGTCGCTTATGAACGGAATCTATAAGCTGTGTGGTAAAAAGAAACGTGCACATATGTCGTCAAGAATCATACACTTTTTACTGAGCAATGCCATTCTTCGTGAAGAATATTATAGGTCTAATTCATCCTAAAAATTACACGAGATTTTAGTAACTATTTCACTCATAAATTTATAAGCCACTCCAAATTCAGGATTCTACCTAGTTACCAAGTTTCATTTTGACAAAACAACGTCACAAAAAAAATTCGCACCCTTTAAGCCAATAAGATGTATTTGTACAAGTAAGTGAGTTTTGATAAGCGAAATTTTTTTGACGTTTATATACCTGTCAAAGTGTGCATTTTTCCAGTGTTATCAGTTTTTATTAAAATATAACACCCCAAAACAATGAAAATTAGAAGATTTTTGTCAAGAAAAAAATATATGAATGATTACCTGATTTTAATTTTGGAAATAGTCATCCTAATACCATTCGTGGTTAAATTTTATTTTCCGATTGCTTTACTCGAGCCTGTTACCAATTTATCTCGTGACATTGATAAAAAATCATTCGTTTGACAACTCGTGATTTTTTTGTCAATGCCACTCAATAAATTGCTAGGCAACCAGCTCTCGTAACAATCAATTTTTCCGGCAAAAATTTACCACTTATGATATTAATGGTGCGATTATAGTCACTTCTATAAATATTGCTAAATTTAAATAGCTCTTTAAATCTGAAACATAAATTATTTATCTTTGTCTTATTATGGTCAAACAAATTTAAATAGTTTATTTAAAGAATGAAAGGCAGTTAAGCAGCTAACTTCACTATTTACAAACTGTCAAAAATTGAAATGTTTTATTAGGTTAGAATTTTTTTATAAGATGGAGACTGACGGAGACGACGATACGAATGTAAATAACATGTGTAGTACAAAGTAAGTTTCCGTATAAATAAAATAAATAGTTGTGTTATTCATTTAATATTAATTATCATGTATGAACTAGTATTGCGCCAAAAAAACTCCGCACCACGTCCCGCAATTTGTAAACAATTCATATTTGTTTACTACAAAATCAAATTATAGTACTCGTAGTTCAATATTTTTGTATTCTTTAAAATGTTAAGGCAGAAATTATATCTTATAGCTCATTTTATAGAATGAAAATTTTGATTACAACAATAAAATTATTGATTACAATAAAACAAAATTGAATACATGAAAATAACTAATAACATAAATAATTCTGTATGTATTTTAGTTATCAATTTTTGACGCCCTTCTTAATTTGTCATCCGAAGGAAATGTGTAAGCTGCCTAAGACCTTGGCGGTCATTTTATCTCAAAATTCTATGTAACACAAAATGAAAATGTCGAGAGACAGAGACATTGTACTAGTCACATTTTTTTTATGTGAGAATTAAAAAGCTGTCAATTCGATAGCGCAGGTGCTTAGATGTTGAGGGAAACTTCAAACTATATAGAAAAATAACCTTTAACTGAATATATTTTTATTTTTAAATGCCCCGCGGTAAAATTACCGAATATCATCTTCTTCACAAATCATTTGTAGAAATTTGGTATGAATTCCATATTAAAACAATTTTAAGTAAACATTAATATAACCTCAAATTTAGTGTTACGGCGAACATTTTGAGGATGTAAAGTTACAGAGGAATTTACAGTAAAATTTAATTTTAAATTGTGACCATAATAACTTTGAGATTTAAATTATGTTACCTTGGTACTTACAAAGTTAAATTTTTAAATTTATTGACCATAATCGCACCATATATATGAGTAAATACGTTTGAAGGTTCCTATAGTAAACGTATTTTAATATTTTTTCGGTGTTGTCTATGTTATTATAAGCGTTTAGTATACGAAAACTTTTTTCTTGAATAGTATCTGTCCCGTAAAACGTTGTCTTGTGCTTTTTTTACATAGAGATTTAAAGAAAATATCTTAATTCTTTTTGGGTGACAAAATTTTTAAAATACGCTTCTGGTGCCCGAGTAAACTTAATTTAAAGACACGGTAAAAATTGAATTTAGGAGTGTTAATAATATGTCAATATTTTATGAACTTTATGAACCCATTTTAAATGAACGTTTATTTTTCAGTTAATCGACGCCCATTTCTTGAATAACGCATACTAAATCTGTTTTTATGACATCTATAAATTAGGTTTACTTGGTAACTAAAACAGTAAACTGTGTAACTTTCGGATGATACAAATATAAAAATCAAAACATTGGCATCTTATCTCGAAATCTAACAGTGAAAATTTTTAGGCATCGCTAAGTATTCGAAAGAATATAAAAAGGACCCTAAAGGGGTGTAAACCAAAATCCAATAATATTTCACATTTGAAAAATAAAAAATCTGATGTGGCCAGCACATTACCTTCCGTCAGTTCTATGTATTTTGTACAAATTTTATTCGGAAAGTTCCTTACTAAATTTAATATTCTATTTCTTGTACATTACCTTCCGGCAGTTGCATGTATTTTATGCAAATTTCATACAGAAAATTATTATTTTGTGACGTTTTCTATACACAGTGTAATGTATCTGCAGAAATAAAAGATTTATTATTATTATTATTATTATTATTATTTCTTGTACATTACCTTAAAGTATGTATTTTATACAAATTCCATACAGAAAGCAAAAGATCCTATACCTATTTCCAGTAAATTTATAAGAGAAACACACTATGTCAATTTCACTTGACACTGACATCTTTAAATCAATTTTTTTTTAATATAGTAGCTGTTTCCAAAGCTTTGGCTACTTTATGAAATTTAATTTCTTTATAATTTTTACCTTCCGTCACCTTTAGGTAAGGAAGGTATTGTCTTTGGTCAAAAAATTCGGTGTTGAGTTTTTGATGAATAAGCACGTTTTAGGGTCCCTAGAATACGATTTTACTATTTTTACGATGATTTCTGTATGTGTGTGTGTGTGTGTACGTATGTATGTAAAAATTATACCTAATTCTTTCGTATTTCTCTTCGTTACATCCATGTGAAGAGCTGATTAGATTTTGGTTAGAATTGGACAACCGGAAGTACCCTCATTTCAAGATTTTAACAGTTTTTCTTGAAAAAACTATGTTAAATATCATTTTTTCACATTTAATGTTATTATAAATATTAAAGAATATTTTATTCTCTATACGATTTGACTGCATTTTATACTTAATATTAAATGGATATAGAGTTAAAAAATTATAAAGAAATTAAATTTCATAAAGTAGCCATAGCTATGAAAACAACTACTATATTAAGAAAATTTTTATTGAAAGATGTCAGTGTCAAGTGAAATTGACATAGTGTGTGTCTTATAATTTTACTGGAAATATAGGATCTTTTGCTATAAATTTTCTGTATGGAATTTGCATAAAATACATGCAACTGCCGGAAGGTAAAGTACAAGAAATATAATATTTAGCAAGGAACTTTCTGTATGAAATTTGTGCAAAATACATAGAACTGACGGAAGGTAATGTGCTGGTCACATCAGATTTTTTAACTCTATATCCATTTAATATTAGGTATAAAATGCAATCAAATCGTATAGAAAATAAAATATTCTTTAATATTTATAATAACATTAAATATGAAAAAATGATATTAAACATCGTTTTTTTCAAGAAAAACTGTTAAAATCTTCAAATTAGGGTACTTCCGGTTGACCAATTATAACCAAAATCTAATCAGCTCTTCATATGGATGCAACGAAGAGGAATACGAAAGAATTATAATTTTTGGAGTTGTAGTATTAGAGTTATCGCAGACGAAAATTTTGTTACACACACACACATCCACACACACACACACACACATCCACACACACACATACACACACACACACCCACACCCACACCCACACCCACACCCACACCCACACCCACACCCACACCCACACCCACACCCACACCCACACGCACACCCACACCCACACCCACACCCACACCCACAGCCACAGCCACAGCCACAGCCACACACACACACACACACACACACACACACACACACACACACACACACACACACACACACACACACACACACACACACACACAGACATCATCGTAAAAATAGTAAAATCGTATTCTAGGGACCTTAAAACGTGCTTATTCATTAAAAACTCACCACCGAATTTTTTGACCAAAGACAATACCTTCCTTACCTAACAGTGACGGAAGGTAAAAAAACCTGCAAAATTAACATTTTCGTTTATATTTATACTGTATCTGGTTTAAGATTGCAGTAGTCTGAAAACAGGAGCAGTTGATCTTGTTGTTTCATTGGATAATATCGGGGTATTGTCCAATCAGAAAACAAGATCAAACTGCTGCTATCTTCGCACCACCGCAATCTTAAACCAGATAGAGTAACTTTTGGGCGCGTTTTTTGGGACACTCTTGCTTGGTTGCAGAAACGTTCATCAACGCTTTGTTTAATTAAGAGACCATCAAACTGAACAAATTCGAATCAGTCTCTTTGTTTCTATGACATTAAAATAATTGCTTTCAAATAATTGCGTTGCATTTGTTCGTTTTGATGATCTGTTAATAATTAAACAAAGCGTTGATGAACGTTTCTGCAACCGGCATCTGCATACTTTTAATAATCTTAATTGTAATTTGATCACCATCTTTAAATTAATTTTAATATGCCTCATGGCTAATATTAAGACAGATTTTTTTATTTTAATTAAAATTATGTAAAATATTATCCAAATAAGCCAAACTTAAATGAATTTTATTATTTGTTTAACCAAAATCAATCACTTATCTGTTGTCCACTCCATTATTAGCATACTTTATTCTGTATGTAAAATATCGAGTGGTTCAGTAAATGATTTAGCATAAGCGCATCCATTCCATTTCATTCATCCTGACTGCATAAATCAAATTGCTGTATTTGCATACGACTCAAGTTCCCATTCGCTGGCTTGTAAGCAGTCCGTACTTCATCTTGAGATGCTACAAATCTTCGATTGTTCGATTAGTGTGATTAGGGTAATCTTGTTGCGGGCAAAACAGATTCCTTCACGCTACAAACAAGTGAACATCATACGGAGAACAGAGAACATAACAAGTGAAATATGGGAACTAACTTTACACTAGGAAATGAAGAGGGAGAAGAGAAAATAAGAAATTGTACAAAAAAGCAATAAAAAATAACTAAAAAATTATAAATTCGAAATGAATAATTTTTCTAAAGGTGAAATTTGTAGTTGAGGACGAAGACCGAGGGTATGAAGCATCGAAGCAAAAATAACATTCTCTCCTGAGTCTCCTGAGGTGTATATGCTACACTTTATACCCGAATACGGGTACTTTTGTTTACTTAAAACTACATATCTATTAAATAATGGATTCAGTTTTCAGTAAAATTACGCGAAACTGTTTAGATGCAATTTATTTGGGTGAAGTGTTAAAATCAAAGAATTATTATTAATTAAAACAATGGTGCTATTCTGTAACTTTGCTCTGTAAGACTGTAACTCTATTGATTCTGTAAGCTATAGAGCTCTGTAAGACAACAGCTTACAGAGTAGTAAAATTACCTATTCTGTAACTCCCTCTATAACAAGTCTCGGTCTCGCTATTCTTATAGAATGCCTAACTTCATTCCTGTTTAGCTGTCAAATATGCTACAGTATATTTGACAGTAATTTTGTAGATATTCTAAAAAGTAATTAATAAGTCATCTGTCAGTTGCTTTTTGTACAAAAATAAAATGATAGCTATAACTGTCAACCTTGCACCCTAGTAATTTATAGTAAAAAATTCCTAGAAACTATAATTTCAATAATTTTTCATTGTGAACGGAAATAATTTTTACTATAAATTTCTTATGCTACCGATGCCACTAATTCTTACACTACCGCTATTTTTTTTTTAATTCTGAATGGACCTTAAGAAATAGTTGATGCTGTCGGTGCAGTAATTTTGAAATTTTTATCCCCAAAATCCAAGGAATTGTACGATAAAGCATTAACTAATAATACTTGTCAAAATAATCCAAATTCCATTTTCCTCTAGGGGAAAAATATCCACATTTTCTTCTCTGGATGCAAAATTGTGTATTTTTCTTTTAAATTTGATACTACACAGAATGACTTTTACTCTTCGCCGTGGAAAAAGAAAAAAAAATATGATCTATGGAAACTTTTAGCCTGCAGTGAAAATGTTTACATGACATATAAATTTTAAATATTATCATTTATCTTGAAAACATATGTTTGCTTATGAATCACGCTGTTACAATAAATACTTCATGTTATATTAACAAAAAACTTAGTAAAAAAGCACAATTTACTAATGTAAAACCTGTTGGAAAGCACTGCCTTCGGCTATCGATTTTATTCGAAACATTGACACTGCGCAACAATCTTGCAATCATAATTACAACATTAAACAACATTAGCTCATAAATACTACTATTCATAAACATGCTCAACAATGCTATATCATTTTATCCTTTTCTCACGGTTAATCATTTTGCTGTACAGTACGTCGTAACTTAACTCAGCGGGGCCAATTGTTAGAAAACATAACTGTGAATTATTATTGTTTGCAATTAAATGGTAAATAACATAAATCAAAATCAGAGCGTTAATTAAAAACAGACAGACAAGACCGTAAAGAGTATGATAGTAAATTGTAAATTGAAATGGCAAAAATATAAAAGAAATAGTTCTGTATTGTGCAATAATAAGAACAGAATCAACGGATATAATATAATTTTTACCTCTCGCTAAGAGAGGTATTGAATTCATGCTAAAAATCGCATATTCAGATTTTAGTGAATAAGCACGTTTTAAGGTCCCTAGAATCCGATTATAACATTTTTACGATGTCCGTGTGTGTGTGCGTGTGTGTGTGTGTGTGCGTGTGCGCGTGTGCGTGTGTGTGTGTGTGTGTGTGTGGATGTGTGGATGTTGGATCCACGATTTCTCAAATACTATAAGACTTAAGACATTTTTAACTACGGATTCCTCAATCTAACAATAATGGGAAGTTTTGGTAACAATTGGACACCGGAAGTAGTAGTTACAACAAAAAAATCATCTAAATATAATTTATCGAAAATTTATGTAAATACTTATATTAAAGAACGTTAAATTCTTTATTCGATAAATATAAATTCATTATTATATCTTCTATAGATTTAGAGATAAAGAAATGCATATAAAATAATTTGATGTAAAAATTCTCAGATCAAACTATTTCAAGGCAAGAAATTCAAATGTTTTCAATTGACATATAAATGTCACTGTCAAAAATATTTGTATGCTACTGTCAAAAATATTTGTACATTATTATGAAGATTATGAAAATAAAAAAAGTCAACAACGCAAAAGAATATATGCAAAAAAGGATATAAAAGGAATTTGCGAAAAAATGACGAATATAAAGAAAAAGAAAAGGAAACTACATAATTTATATTAAAAAATCCCATAGATTTTGCAAATATATGTGAGAATTATTTTGTAGTGAGACATGAATATATGTATTTGTATTTAAAAATATTTTTCGTTTTATGCGTACAACCAGGTAAAATATCTGGCGAGAGGTTATGTGCTGGCCACATCAGATTTTTGATATTTGTCGTTTTGAATATTATAAACTATTTTTGTATTCAAGCAGATCAATCAGTAAATATATCATTAAACGTATGTTTTATTAAGGGTTAAATATAGCATACGCTATAATAAAATGTTATATTTAACCCATTATTTAATCAGGTGCATTTCATAGGAATTATATTTCAATAATATTAAGATGTTTATGAACTGTACAGCTATTTCCTGTTGTAAATTCGAACAAATGTATTTCAGAGTTTCTTCCATCGCTATGAAGTGAAGACAAAATATTTTGTTGGTTAGTTTTTCTTGCAATTACCAAAATATGTACTATCCCGTTGGTACTAAATTTTTTCCATCATCTAATAAACGAGAGAAGCGCATTACTAGATAAATTGGTACTTGTAGAAAATCAGATATAATTATTAAATTTAAATATTTAAAGTTAATTTTTATTATACCTAATAAATCAATCAAAATTAATAAATGACTCGGCAGTAAAATGGCTGTATTTAACTCGGAACCGTAAAATACTCGGCACTCCGTTTACGTTTTTTATTTTTACCTTCCGCTACAAATCGCATATCGAGATTTTGGTAAATGACCACATTTTAAGCTCCCTACAATCCAATTTTACAATTTTACGATGATGTCTATGTGTAAGTGTGTGGGTGTGTTCCTCGACTCTAACTCAAATACTATCATTCAAAAAAAAATTTAAACCTTGTATTTCTACCTTATTCTAATATGGGAAGAAGCCATTAGATTTTGGTGTATAAGCGATGTGCACATTTTTGCGTCAGCGCCTCTAACGGCTACATTGGCATTTTTGATTACCGAATCAATTTTGATATTTCGACAAAGTGATACAATTTACAATTTTATTTTGAGTTGTTGCTATTGTGTATGAATATTACACATGATAGTATATTGAAAAATGAATAAAGAAAATATTTAAAATGCTACATTTGTG
The DNA here is from genome assembly GCA_963082715.1 of Harpalus rubripes. Taxonomy (NCBI): domain Eukaryota; kingdom Metazoa; phylum Arthropoda; class Insecta; order Coleoptera; family Carabidae; genus Harpalus; species Harpalus rubripes. The sequence goes on from OY720456.1 coordinate 54,117,128, forward strand.
ATGTGACAGTCAAAAAAGTCAAAATACCAGCGAACGTACTGTGGCGGAAAATATAATTTTTTTCATAATATGTTTGATATCTGTAAACCATTTTATCATATTTAAATTTATATTATAATTTATAATATTAATTAAATGTTACAAGATGCATAAAGAATTGTTCATGTTAGTAGAAGAAAAAGTTATTTTCTTAAACATCTGTTCCTCATATAATCTTCTAGAAAATTTATAAAATTTTATACTTCAATCGGTAATTTTGTGAGAATTATTACATCCCCCAATGCAATTGCAAATAATTTATAAAATAGAAATTGCAAAATTATTCTGACATAAAACATAACCTTGCTATGTTTCAATGAGTAACCATTTTGTCATTTTTGTCCACTTTCGGCGCTGACTACTTTTGTGCACACCGCCTATATCAGATAACCGGAAATGGTTCAAAATTGATTTTCTTCGAATGTTTAAATATTATTTTTTCAAGATTTGTGTTATTATAAAAATTAAAGATTATTAAATTTTCTACAGATTTGCATTAATACTTTTTCTATATATTTTATGGATAAATTTATAAAATTACCTATAATTTTAATCCCGAAGCCTACGCTTTAAACAAGCAAAACTCCTTGGTTACACAGTTCATATCTCAAAAAAAAGTAACTGACAAATAAATGTCACTCTCAAAGAACTTATCATTTCAAATTAATAATAGTAACGTTTTAAAAAGAAAATAGTAAATAGAATCATAGTTATATGGAATGGATCTTATACAGTTTCCGCAATAACTAAATATGTAAGTATGTATATTTAAATTAATAAAAATTAAATAGCAGGAGGTTTGGTGTTGGCCACATCATATTTTTTTTGCGTAGTTGATCATTGTTGTAATCAAGTTAGCCATTATTGTAATCAAGTATATAAATAAATAAATATATCATCACGGCATATTACCCATACCCATTGCCGGGTGATCGCAATCTGCTTTATTATACGCAGATATCTGTAATGATCATGACATATTCGTATCGTGCGAGCATTTACCAGGCAGCCATTGCTAACGTGGAGAGTGCACCACAGAGCTCACTTTGTATTATATAAAATTAAAAATAATTTGGCGTTGGTCGCGATCAAACCCGGGTTTCCAAATTCGCGACTAGACACTTAGACAAACGGCTATGAGACCCCTAATCATTGTTGTAATTAAGTTTAATCATCATCACAAATCAATAAAAAATGCGCCCATTAAAATAAAGTTCCATACTACTTATTCTGAAGATTTTTGTGAAAAATTCACGAACTTCATCTTCACCTGTACTTGAACCCAGCACCTTCCTGTCGTGTAGGTTGTTGGTAACTAGCTATCCCTTCTTCTAATGAAGTGATGTACATACCTGTGGCAAATTCCTAAATTTTGCATTAAGCATCAGATAGGTACATTCAAGATTGAATAAAAAATCGTGATAATATATTTATTTATATTAATTTATTATTCAATTATTAATACAATTGTATATTTATTTGTCCGTGACCCCTGAAAATTCTCTCGGTTGTTTCCACCGGTCACTTAGATCGTCAATCCACAAATGAGACACTATCGATTATCCACGACATACGTGCTCTATCTTCGTCTCTCTCCCACTCGTTGAGGGGGGCGGGACGTGCGTCGTAGCCCGGGGGGACAGCACGTGGTCCGGGCATGCGTATTCCGCTCTCATTGGTGGAGAAATTGCGATGGGCGGGGCCTCTCATTGCGAGATTGTTTTATTTGCGATTAATTTTTTCGTCGCGGTTGTGTCGTGGAAGGGTTGCTATTAGCGAGAGAGAGACAGGCATAGGGCGAGTGAGAGAGCGAGTGGATGGGGATTTAAGGCTGTTAGGTTGGCAGTGCTGTGGAGGAGTGATAGTAAAATTGAAGGATTTTATGGGAGAAAGTTTTAGGGGTATTGTAACGGCTGGAGTTTCGAAGCTGTTTTGGATCTCACGTTGGCACTTACAACGAGAGTGAATTTTGTGCGATGTGATGCATGGACGCATTCAGAAAAAGAGGGCAATAACACAACGGAAATGTTTCAAATTTTCGCTCATCTCTTTTTATCATCATAGTTTTAATTTCAATAGTGTATTAATTATGTTTTGAAAAAGTTGTGGATTTATTTATGAGAAACAAATTTTACTGGCATGTCTAAATATGTTATTATTCAAGTGGCCAACAATTTCGAAGATTAAAATTTCTTGACTTTTCCATGACTTTCTGTGATTGTTGATCACCTTGTTATCGCAATAAATATATGTATATAGTATTTATTTTTTGTTTTATGACATTCAGCCTTATTCTCGTGCCCATTGTTAAATTATCAATATTGTTAAAAAATAAATTCTTTTAACAATGAGCTTAACAATTTTGTTACGGTTTGGTATTCAGGTGACCACAATGCTAAAAACAGATAACAATTTTTGTGTTTGAACAATATTGTTAGAAATAGTGACATGATATGTTTTAATTGTACTACTAACTGTTTTATTTCTAGTTAAATTTAGGAATATTTATTATTAGTATGTTCGACCTTTACAAATATCTGTCAATTCAATAATTCAAGCATTTTAAATTCTGAAATTTTCTATACAATGTACCTACATTGCGATTTCAACTGTACTTTTGCATTATATTTTCTCTGTTTCTAATTGTACAAATTTTGTTTCGTTCTGGTTTGTCAATAATATATTATATTATTATACGTGACTGGTACTTCAGTACTTGTAGGGAGAACCGGTGTCAATTGTTACAAAATTTAAATTTTTATTTTACGAGTTAACGTTACATTCAGAAATTTTGAAATTATCTGTATGAGAACCTACCCACCTTAGTGAATAATATTTTGAATTTTAAACTTTTGAAAATGTGACAAATCTAAAAGTATAAGGATTTTTAGTCAGGCATTACAAACGTTACAATTGACACCTAACTGGTGTCAATAGTAACAGGGCCAGTGTCAATTGTAACAAATTTTAACAGTGATGTAATAAGATAAAATAACAGATAAAAGAAGAAATTATTGAAAAAATAAACATTTATTTATTACCTCAGAAAATAGAAAATTCAGATGACTCAACTAAAAGCAAACAAAATATATATTCTGTTGGAGATATGGACCAAAATAGGTCTTTCTTCGTACTATTTAACTTGCCCGGTGTCCAGATTTTACATTTTCGCCACTGCAACCAATCTCCTGTGCTCAAAAATATGGGCCAATACATATCAGAGAGTTTTCTCATCGGAGCCATTTGAAGAGTAATCTGCGACTGTTACTTTCGGAAGTGTTTTTCGTTTTTTTGCTCTTCTTCTTTTATGTTTTTGATAGCAGTGGTTTTTTCTTATAATTTTTATCATGATCAATACTGTACTTAATTATTAAACACGTTACAATCGACACCATGGCATGTGTTACAACTGACACCGCTTCACTTATAAAAATATTATTTGCTTTTTTGAATTTATTAGGTAATAATTCGAAATGTTTTTTAATGAAAAATAAAGGCAGATATAACTCACATACTGATCCTTAACTTGAAATATTTCCGAACAGAGGACTTATAGTGTTTTAGAAACAATGTGTGTCACTATTTACTTTTTTGTCGATTTATAGACATTCGTCAGAAACAGACGCCGTATTTGCGCGTATGTACTTATCTACACAAAATACCAAAGAGCTATGACTCTTTCTGCTTCACTCTGCAAGCGCGTTTTAATCTACTTCGAAAAGATGGCCCTGTTACCTACCCTTGTTACATTTGACACCGGTCTCCCCTACTTTATGTATTAAAAATAAAATAGAATTTATAATATAAATTCATTATTGTAATCAACGGTTGTTTCAATCAACAATCAAGATTTGGATTCAATTAATATTACTTTTGCGACCATTTATTATTGGAGAAATGTTTTTACACATTCCTTGGCTTTTATTTAAAAAAAAATCTTATCGAATGTATAACTAGAATAATTTTGAATCAATATCTTGATATAAAATTCATCAGTATTTATTTTCCCTTTTAACCACAAAAAATCAGCATATTTTGCTAAATTTAATGAAAATATCTACGTAGTATAAAATGCTATAATCTATAAATCTATTTACAATAATACGTAAAGAAAAAACTATTCTTCGTCTTGAAAACTTTCTACCAGCAAAAAATTTGCGTTCGACATTTTCAAATTTCAAAATTAACAATTGTGAAATACAAATCGGCCACATTTTTTCGCCGATAGATGTACAATCGAGATTGATAATTTATTGTTTCGTTAACAATCATTGTTAGGCACCAGAATACCATTTTCAAGAAATATTGTCAAGTTAACAAAATTGCTTAATTAACAATTGTTAAAAAGTTAACAATGGTCACGAGAATAAGGCCGATGGAATTAATTCAACGGATGTCGATTCTAATTGAACTATAGCTGTTCTTCATAGCATTTTTTTAAACGAATTACACGATCAATCTCATTTTGATCAAAAATTTACATTGGTTGTTCACAGATTTATGAATTAAAATACAAAGCAAACTAAAAACATGTTAAAATTGTATTAACGAGAACTAGACTTTTATTATTTTTGGTACAATTTTACGGATGTTATTCTTAAATTACTTACTTTTTATGTAGTGCATCGGAATAAGAATAGAAAAAAGGAATTCCTTTGAAATGTATAGAGTCAAGGCATCCGATGGATACTAATGCCTTATCTCTTGTCTCATACTAATTTTTGGGTATGAGAGGAGAGGTGGTCGAATTTGGAACACTCAAATATGAATGTAATAGGTAGATTTAAATGCATAGTGATGTCAAGTTAAACTTCATATTTTCAATGGGGCATTAATAATTCATAAGAACAACAATGTGCAGTTGTAGTTTGAATCGATTAGTCAAAAATAGATCATTTTGAAATGCATACAAATCATGAAAATTTAAAAACAACATTCGGAGGAAGAAACTTACATATCTATCAAAAAAGTAGGCTTGATTATTTGGTATATTACATTAAAACAAATTGATTATTTAACGCAGGACACATTTTTTTTAAAAGCAGGGGCACTCATTTGTCCGATTTTCTTATATTAAAAAAAATTGTATGTCCTTTATTATTGAGAATTAAACACATGGTTCATATTTTTAAGAATTTTAACACTTGAAGTGCCACCATTATAATAAATTGGGTCTCAGGGGTCACCGCCATTTTTTCACTGTGAATTCATTATATGGTATCAGATTATGAAAGTAATTAATTTTACGTTAATTAATGCAAAATTTGTGGTGACACATTGGTCTCGCTCGGCCTCCAGCTTATAAAATTATTATCTAATATGGGTGTGCGAGACCAACTTGCCACTTCACCATTACATGACTGAATATGTTCATATTGTTCAATACGGCAGTGTGAGACCAACGTCATATCTCACCATTTCATGTATAAACCATGTTAGATAGTTCAGGACATCTACGATTTTACCTCAAAGAAATTGATACAAAAGCTTTTTTTACGGAATCCTGTCAATCCTGTCTAGAAAAATGCCCTGAATAATGTTGTTCCGCAAAATCAGACCATGGGAACCTCCCGCTAATTGATAAAAATTGTGATTTTAGGTTCTTCGCCATTTTCTTGAAAACAATTGCCCATATCGAAACTTTACAAGAATACAAAATTAAAGCTCAACATTTTTTATACAAAACTAATTCTTATACTTTTTACCTAGGATGAACCTCAAAGGGTTAGGTTAAAAAATATTTTCTCCAACACTATTTTGGGAACTAAACATTCCACAACTAAAAATTATGTTGGAATCGATATTATTCCAATAAACTGTTTGGTATAACTCCGTATGCCGTTTGGAATAATTCCACATGGCTTTCGACAAATCAGAATATGTTTAACTGCATATTAGCGCAGAATAGTTTGGTTGCTATATGGTTATGGTTCTTTGTTTTATATTTATTTCTGAATTGACGTTTTCAAGTTTTGAACACTTTTGGTTTTTTGTTAACTTTTACAAATTTTTGAAGATCTCTAGAACAGTAAGTTTAGATAAATAATAATATATTTCTTAGAAAATTAACTAAATAACATTTTGTGGAGAACAATGTCAAGTAGCAATAAAGATGGAATGTACGCTACCAGAAATAAGGGAACTTGGTAATGATACAGTGGGCCAGTTATTACGAAAAAAAAGCAAAAGAAAAATATAAATGCTATTATTATAAGCAATTTATGGACTGGCGCCAAAAAAATTATTTCATGGTATATGAAAATTGTTATAATCAATCAACATTTTTTGTATAATTTATAAAATCTTGTTGGAGAAAGTATAGTCTACAACACGTTTGGAATGGCATAATCCATAATATGGGCCATTCCATTACTTGTAGAATAACCTAAACCAAATAACAATTTATGAAAGAAATTTAACTTACTCAAAAAATATACAAGATTACGTACTTAATACTGGGCCTAACAGGTTTTATAATTAATGGGCCCTATTCTCTAACTCTGTAGTTAATTTTTAACCACTGGTTAATTTTTTTATCCAATAGATAATGATTTGACAACTAAAAATCCCCTTTTTTGTTATAACATACTTAATTGGTTAAAAAAATTAACCAGTAGTTAAAAATTAACTACTGAGTTACAGAATAGGGCCCTTTAACAGTTTAAATTCATCGTGGCATCGAAAGATGTAAATTATCGATGATTTTTAAATAATTTTATGAACGCTTCCTACAAATTTTTCATTTACCACTCTGATTCTGTTCGAGATAGGATAACGTGGTTTTAAATTCAGCATAACATTATCTTTCATATTATGTATTATACGATTTTTGCCGATGAGCGGTTCGCGAGTAGGGATTCACCAAGCCAAGCTACTTGGCTTGAAATAAAAAAGCTTGGCTTGGCTTGAAACTTCGAGCTTTTTTTAATGTTAGGCTTGGCTTGGCTTGGGCTTGATGAAGACAAAGCTTGGCTTGGCTTGAAAACTTCAAGCTTTAAATATTTTAGGCTTGGCTTGATTTTCAAGCTTTATCAAGCTTTTTCAAGCTTTTTCAAGCTATTTCAAGCTATTTCAAGCTTTCAAGCTTTATAAATGCTCATACGCACAGTAGGTATATGGGTCTTGAAAACCCTTAGTAGCTGTTCGGTATCAAGATTTTAATATAAATATTCGATGTGAATTAAATTAAATATATCGAAATATCGATAATCCGATATATATCGATGTATTGGAATATTGATGTATCAATATATTGATATGTTATGTCGATGTTTCATTGTATCGTAACGATGTATAAATCACGTTTTGTTTTACATAAATTTATTGTGGTACAATTGAAAAATATCTTCTTATGCGCAAAGATAAACAAAACGATGAAATAAAATTTATGCAACTTACACCAAGTGTTTTTTTCTTTGTATTTATTAAAATATAAAAATATTGAAATGTATATTTCAATCATTTATTTTATTTTTGAGAGTATACAATAAACATAAATTTATTATTTTTTATTAAATATTTACCCTTCAATTTTTATGTTTCTTTTATTATTTTCATTGAGTGCATTCATTCAAGTAGGCATATGCATTAGTTAGACTTTACTGTATTTTAATAATTAAAATGAATAGGACTTAAGTTCATAATGTTATTTTTACTCGAAATGACCTTCCAACAAACTGTTAGAGTTTCTCATACTATATAGTTCATATTCACCTGTATAAATAAACAACTCAAGTCTCCAAACACGTAAGAACAGTGTTCAAATAAATACATAAATATTTTGAAATGTACAATGGGATGAAAATTACCTGAGACTGATCTTTTATTCTTTTATACCTACTTCAAATACATCTGGAAATCATAAAATCCTACAGACGGAAATTTCCCCGAAATTTTGTTTGTTCGTGACATAAATACCTACTCGCCTCTTCTTATGAAATTTCTACTGATTTTTGAGTACAGAATCATGTAAGTTAAATACATAAATATAATTACAATAATTATGTCCAAATTCAAATAGCACAAAAGTAAATACCCTCAACGATAAAAGAAAATGAAGAACCCCCAGAACTAGGTAATAAGCCGTGATTATCAAGGTAATATTTAAAAGAGAATGCTCTCTTTGTCGGTACATTGATATTGTCTATTATACCTGTCACAGACAAGAGCGGTTTATTAGGGATACATTAGGAGTAGAGCTAAAAATAGCATTGAAAATATTTGAATATAAATATACATATCCACAAACAGAAATTAGGTTTGTTCGTTCCGCTATGCTGCGTTTTACCGCAAAACGCGGCGGTAATTGTCGCTGCGTTTTGCGATTCACTGCCACTCGCCGCGGTAATAATTTAAATTACTAAAAATTATTTTTCTGTTCGATCCGTTTGCGTTAAATTATTTTCGAAGATACTTCAAACTATTATAATTATAAAGGATACTTAGTAAAAATATATTACTCCATTTTCCATTATTTTAATTGTTTACTATTGTTATCATTTAAATTTACCTTGTTACAAATCATAATTCATATGACATTGACATTTATATATTTTACAAATGTATTTCAATTTCTAAAACTGAAACATTACATAGCATACTTATTGAAAAATAACAATTTTTTCCTAATATTTATTTGTCAAACACTGCCATACTGGCACTTCGTATGTAGACGCGAACATTACCGCCGATTATTTTTTTACCACCGAGTCATGAGTCACTGTAAAAATTATCACCGCCAGCTGCCGCGGCGTTTTACCGCAAGTTACTAGAAAAACGGAACGAACAGAATCTAGTGACTTTACAGTGAACCGCGAATCGAAAAGAACAGCAAATTTCACCGCCGCGGTTTGCGATAGACGCAGGGTGGCGGAACGAACAAACCTGTCTCGTCTCTATGATTCGGAAATACCAGAATAACAAAACATTGTATATAATGCAACTTTAAAATGCAATAATTATTATTGCAATTACCCAATCAAACAACAAGACCAAACTACACCTATCTCCCCACCACTCTATAGTTAAAACAGATAGAGTGTAGGTTTATGTGAAATGTAATCAGATAAATTTAATAATTTTTTTTGTTTGATAATCAAATCTAATTTCTTGAAGCTTTCAGCTTATAATTAAATAAAATAAATAAATATATCATCACGGATTATTACCCATTGCTGGGTGTGCCAATCTGCTTTATCGGTAATAATGAAATATTTGCACCGTGCGGGCGCTTACCAGGCGTCACCTCACGGTCACTTATTGCTGGTGTGGAGAGTGCACCGCAGGGGTTAATTTTGTGCCATTTAAAATTAGAATTATTTGGCGTCGGTCGGGAACGAACCTGGTTACCCAGATTCGCGACCTGACACTCAGGCACGTGGCCACGAGACCTCATAACTTATAATTAATTCCAGTTACTTAAAAATTTAAGTATTTAATTAATTAATTTTTATACAAAATACGTTTAACTTGACAATAATAAGTATTTCAAAAATATTAAATAGTTCTATATGTAATGATTGACATTTGCAATAAATTTTGTATTATCATTTTTCATCATACATTTTATATTAATGTAGGTAAAGGATAAAACAATAAAATTATATTATCATTTATCATTATGTATTTAAAACTTTTTCAACATTTTATTTATTTTGTATACTTGATTGTGTGCGCGAACTACAATGTGCGATTTCTTGGTTCAGATGGAGAAAATAAGTGGTCTTTGCATAATAAGAATGATGAAGGGTATAGTTTCCTATTTACAAATTTTTGAAGCTTACTAGCCTGACAGGTAATGAAGGCTGGTCCTACTGGGAACACCAATTCTTAGAAGTTCGCAAAAATGTGCCGAAGCAATTAGAAAGTACGTTACCACCATAAAATTACGGTTTTGTCGGCCTCGAAAACATTTCTTAAGAAAAGCTTGAAAAAGCTTGTTTTCAACCAAGCTACTTGACAGTCGAAGGCTTGGTTTGGCTTGAAAATTCAAGCTTTTTTAAATGTTAGGCTTGGTTTGGCTTGGGCTTGGTGGAACAGAAGCTTGGCTTGGCTTGAAAAGTCAAGCTTTTTTGAACGACAGGCTTGGCTTGATTTTTCAAGCTTTTTCAAACCAAGCCAAGCCAAGCTTTCAAGCTTCAAGCCAAGCCCGTGAATCTCTATTCGCGAGTTACTAACTACTTAAACTTACATGAAATTTCTTTATAATTTTAAACATCTGAAAATCGGTTTATTTCTAAATTTTTCATTAACCACTTCCACAAGTATTAAATACGTAATATTGTTCATCTTTAATTATTGTATCACAATTCTGAATGAAAAAATCGCCAGATATTCTACCTGGTTGTACGCATAAAACGAAAAATATTTTTAAATACAAATACATATATTCGTGTCTCACTACTAAATAATTTTCACATATATGGGATATTTTAATATAAATTATGTACAATACATACATTTTCTTTATATTCAATATCCTGAAATTGTCTACTTTCCTTATCTTTTTCGCAAATTCCTTTAATATTCTGTTTTACGTATATTCTTTTGCGTTGTTGACTTTTTTTTATTTTCATAATCTTTATAATAATATACAAATATTTTTGACAGTGGCATACAAATATTTTTGACAGTGACATTTATGTGTCATTTACAAACATTTGAATTTCTTGCCTTGAAGTAGTTTGATCTGAGAATTTTTACATCCAATTATTTTATATACATTTATTTATCTCTAAATCTATAGAAGATATAATAATGAATTTATATTTATCGAATAAAGAATTTAACGTTCTTTAATATAAGTATTTACATAAATTTTCGATAAATACTATTTAGATGATTTTTTTCTTGTAACTTACTTCCGGTTGTCCAATTTGTTACTAAAACTTAATCAACTCTTCCCATTATTGGTAGATTGAGGAATCCGTAGTTAAAAATGTCATAAGTATTATAGTAAGTGAGAAATCGTGAATCCAATATCCACACACACATCCACACACACATACGGACATCATCGTAAAAATGTTATAATCGGATTCTAGGGACCTTAAAACGTGCTTATTCACTAAAATCTGGATATGCGATTTTTAGCATGAATACAATACCTCTCTTAGCGAGAGGTAAAAATGCGAACATGGCCGATTTGGAGATGTTTAAAATTTTAAAATTCATGTAAGTTTAAGTACTTATCTCGCGAAAGGATTCTTGTTTATTATTATTTTTATTTACACGAAATCTCGGGCCCCCGACACGTTGCGTCGCCTTGAACACCCTAGTTACGCCACTGCGGCATCTCCATTTAAACAAAAATTTCAGTAGGACCCTTGGTTAATTTTCATAAATCATACAACATTGTGTTTCTATCCTTAAATCACTATCGAAATCCCGCATTAGCACGGTGCGTGAATGACAGAAGCCAGTGAACTGCACTGAACATCCACATCCACAATCCACGGAGTCCACCTGGGTCGGCTAGACTATTTATGTAGACTTTTATGCTCTCTGAAGCATTGCTTTGTGTAGAGGTTAATTTTACGACCCTCTCGCGACGTTCCGATCCGTATGAAAGGGGATACAGAGGCCAGAATCGCGTGTTCGGTTTGTCATAACTTACATGGCTAGTTGAGGAGCTCGGTGTTATTTTATTGTCAGGTTAAATTTGTTGCAGTTTTGATATTTTTTATTATAGGTAGGATGGAAGCAATTGGCATAAGGATGAGATTGTAATTGGTATTTGGGAATGGATTTTGGAGGTGTTACAATATTGTTGCAAAAGCTTACAATATCGTCGAAGATGAAGATAGTTATGGTATGATTAGCGAATGAAAGTTGACGTTTCGTTTAGATTATTTAATAGATATGTGGTTTCTTTTGAAAATATTTTCCTATATTTGATTTGAAAGGAAACTGACCCTTATGTATTCCGTTACAGAAGATTAGAATTGTACTCAATACCAGAAGGCATTTAAAATTACCTTAGCAACAGGATTCAGGGGTGTATTTAAAAAATTTAATGCCGCAAACTCTAGCTCGTTCGTCTCAGGTGTAAGCAACATTCGAGTCGGAATTACTGTTAGAGGAAATTAAAAATAATCCTATTTCGTAGACTTGCCAAATTAAATAGTTTAAAGATCAAAATATTTTGTTATAAATACAAAATACAGTCTTCCTGTAGTAACAGTCGAAACGTAGGCCAGGAAATAAATTATTTACATTAGACTGCGTGTCCGATCATTTCCCAATTTTCCATAAATGAAAAATGTTTAAAATATTTTAAACGCACCCCTGTTTTGATATTCAGGTACCCTAGTCGGCCATTTATTTTCAGCCAGACATAGTAATGTATTTCTGTACTTTCTTAGTCCAGTATTTAAATGGGTTCATGTAAAAATTTCATACCTGAATATTTCGCACAATTCTATTCTTCTCTAGGGTTTCAAAAGAAACCACATCTATAATAGTATATTAACGAACGTGTTTTATAAGACATGTTTTTTTCGCACGCGTCAAAATGACAAGTGCGAAAGAAAGTCTTATAAAATGAGTTCTTTACACTATTTTTTATATTTTGCGCCTTCTACAAACTAAAAGAAATTTTGAGGTTATATTCAAATTTCTTATCTTCCAGGTTTGACGTTTGACAATTTAACCCTTTCAGCCTCAGTGTACAGGAAATTTTTATTTTTTCTTATATTTGAACAAAACAAAAATAATTTTCTATCGTTCAAAGGTTCAATTTACAAATTTTTAGTACTACTAGGTCCATCTATGTGGACTAATTCGAACATTATATTAACATTTACTTACTCAATTTGTTATTATATTTGTAACCATTTGTACATTTTCATGTAAATAATCTTCCCTAAATAAAAAAAAAATAATAATAATAATTTCGACATTATATTATTAAAAAGAATTGTCAGTTAATTAAAAATAAATTAGATAAAAATGGGTTAAAGAAACGTCATTTAGTACCAACCAAAACAAAAAATTTCGTATCGAAATGAAGGTCATTTCTTCATTATGAACGCAAAATATAAAAAATAATTTAAACGTCAACTTTCATTCGCTAGTCATACCATACTTTTGTAACAAGTGCGGGAAATTTGTGATTTTGAAACAAATGCAAGTTTCCGAAACGAGTGTTATATTCATGGCACCAGATTTTGCATTCTATGCTTTGAACCCATTGTTTTACTGATTTGTTTGAGCAATGATTCCAAACGTAAGAAAAAATAACATTCCTCATCGTATCGTTATTTTCTTCTACTTTATTATTATTTGTGTTAGGTAGTTGGGATCGCGTTTTTAAAATTTTACACAAGTTTTTGAGTATATAAAATAAATTTATCATCACGGCATATTACCCACTTTGCGCACGGCCTATTCGCAGTGTTAAGAAATGAACCACACGCAAAACAGGCACTGAAAAGGTCACTTTTTGGGCAAGCTGGACAACATGTGTTGTGTGTACCACGAGTGCAAAATGACATTGCCACTCGCGCATCATTGAAGCTTCCAGTTGCGCTTCGAGCTTCAAACTTCATGCTCGCGCGACAATGTAGCATTTTGCACCCTTAGGGCCAGTTTTTCAATCTCTGGTTAAAATTATAACCATGATTAAATAAACAATATTACATCGTTTTGTTGACAGCATTGCGGTCAGTAAGTGCCCTTCTACCGGTATCGGATGTATTATTAATACTTAAATAACTATTATTTATAAAAATGAATAATATACCTCCCATAGAATTGTTTGTATCACAGTTTTAATCGGTGAGAAAAGGGTAGGGGAGACCGGTGTCAATTGTAACCGGTGTCAAATGTAACAAGGGTAGGTAACAGGGCCATCTTTTAGGAGTAGATTAAAACGCGCTTGCAGAGTGAAGCAGAAAGAGTCATAGCTCTTTGGTATTTAGTGGAAGTACATACGCGTAAATACAGCCTCTGTTTCTGACGAATGTCTGTAAATCGACAAAAAAGTAAATACAGGTAGTGACACACATTGTTTCTAAAATACTATAAGCGCTCTGCTCGGAAATATTTCAAGTTAAGGATCAGTTTGTGAGTTATATCTGCTTTTATTTTTCATTAAAAAACATTTCGAATTATTACCTAATAAATACAAAAAAGCAAATAATATTTTTATAAGTTAAGCGGTGTCAGTTGTAACACATGCCATGGTGTCGATTGTAACGTGTTTAATAATTAAGTACAGTATTGATCATGATAAAAATTACAAGAAAAAACCACTGCTATCGAAAACATAAAAGATGAAGAGCAAAAAAACGAAAAACAGTTCCGAAAGTAACAGTCGCAGATTACTCTTCAGATGGCTCCGATGAGGAAACTCTCTGATATATATTGGCCCATATTTTTTGAGCACAGGAGATTGGTTGCAGTGGCGAAAATGTAAAATCTGGACACCGGACAAGTTATATTGTACGAAAAAAGACCTATTTTATGTTTACCTAAACTGCAATTTCGTTAGCGACTAAAGGTATTGATCAAAATGGTCCATATCACCATCAGAATATGTATTTTGTTTGCTTTTAGTTGAGTCAACTGAATTTTGTATTTTCTGAGATAATAAATAAATGTTTATTTTTTCAATAATTTCTTCTTTTATCTTATTACATCACTGTTAAAATTTGTTACAATTAATACTGGCCCTGTTACTATTGACACCAGTTAGGTGCCAATTGTAACATTTGTAATGCCTGACTAAAAATCCTTATACTTTTATATTTGTCACATTTTCAAAAGTTTAAAATTCAAAATATTATTTACTAAGGTGGGTATAGGTTCTCATATAGGTAATTTCAAATTTTCGAAATGTAACGTTAACTCGTGAAAAATAAAAATTTAAATTTTGTAACAATTGACACCGGTCTCCCCTACTGATCAAAATCCTATCCGAAAAGAAATATTTGTTGTTTTACTTTCGGCCGTTGTTACTTTTGACCCCGGTGCTCTCTGTTTATATTTATACACCATATGTCACAAGAAATTAATATCTCCACATTTATTTGTAAATGTTTGTACCTATTACATCAATTTACTTTATTGTTTGTGTTTATATCCTTGGGCCGCATCATCTTCACGCGACAGTTAAAAACAATTCCCCTCCTTCACAACGTAGGCGTTGGAAACGTGACAAAACAAATTGGAGACAATTTTTATCCACGGTATCAGTTATTACTGATCTGTTATTCTTAAAAGAATACACCCACATACCAATAGAGTGTTCGTATCATGATAATCTGATAACGGCTGCCGACTAGAAGCGTTGCGTGAGGCCTTGTATGAAATATATTGCCGGTGTCATAATACATTTGTTGAGGATTGGGTTCGTTTGTTTATCGCACGAGGTGTGTAGTGGAGTGTAGCTCCACCTGGTAATGACGCGAAGTTTATGTTGTCATTGTCGAGTTTATAAATATACGTTTGCGGTCTGTTCTACACAAATTTGTCAGGGAGATATGAATTAGATTCTTATTACATTTTTCTTGTCATAGTAGTAATTTCTTAGAAAGAGGAAGCATTATTTTGTCATGGTTTTTATACAATAAAAATCTCAATATACCCATGCATACCACATAAACATTTCGGATATAATATAAACAATCCTTTGTTTGAAATTTTTATTTTATTTTTAGTAATTTTAATATTGTTAGTCTTAAAATTACACGAATGTTCCATTTTCTGGAAGTGAGGTGTTGCACAGTTTTTACCTCTCGCTAAGAGAGGTATTGGAGTTATGCTAAAAATCGCATATCCATATTTTAGTGAATAAGCACGTTTTAAGATCCCTAGAATCCGATTATAACATTTATCAAATTGTCAGAAACGTCAAATATGTTAACTTACGTTGTGACAGATAAAACGTCAAGCATTTATTTATTTTTTTGTTCAATTCCATGGCTGTCGATATTTTCAACGTAATTCTCAATATTTTCATAATAATTTCCGTCGTTACAAAGCATGTAAAGGTAATTCTGTTTATTGATGTAGATGCAGAATTTTATGCCCTAAAATTTTATTTAACGCGTTCTTGGTTAAAATAATTAGGCGAGCAGGAAATTGCAAAAAACTGATATCCCATGTTAATCTATGAATCTATGTACACCTTTAAGACAGACACAGGCTGTCTCACAACTCGCGCCACAGAGCGAATGAGGAGACACGAGAATGCACTCGGATGTGTAATTTCGAAGAAAAAAAATCTAGCTTAAAAGATATTCGAGAAGAGACATCTTCAAATTGACCAATCAGAGACCTACACCTTTAACGTGTGTTTGCCGTAATTTTACGTTACTAGGGTTTTATACAAATCAAATCTTCTTTAAAATGTGTGGGCGACTGTAGTTTTCGAAAAATGTCAGTGTCAAATTAAATTTGACAAGGTGAATAAAAAAGGCAAATTCTTACCCTGTATTCAGCCGCTGATTACTTAGAAATGTTTATAATTTTCGGAGAATGTGGACGTAACGCCAGAGAGGCAGTACGAGTCTATTCGGAATGTTTTCCGGATAAAAATCTAAATTTGTTGACAGTAAAAAGTCAACTCTAAAGTGTCAAAATTACAGTAAGTCAAACAAATTTTGTAACTCACTTTGTCTGGGGCGCGAGTTGTAAGACACCCTGTATATATATATATATATATAGGCTATATTGTTTCTGGATTTTCAACCCTTACAATTTCCACGAAGTTCCTTGCTTAGATGTCATGTGTTTTGCCCACCCAGAGCAAACCCTTGTGACAACCACCAGCCGGTTCCCGATAGCTTAGTGATTGCTAAGTTAATTATATCCCAACTTCGAAAGGAAACGGGAGTAAATACCCATCAAGACCAGTTGAGAAAAATTCGACCCTGCCCGGATTCGAACCAACCATCTCTGAGTACAGAGACTAGCACTCTACCACTATGCTCTCCCGCTGTCCAAAACTATAATATACGTAATTTTTTAATAGTTAGTAATATAGTTTCCCGTCTTGTTACGGATTTTAATTCTCCTATAGTTCTTGTGCAATATTGGCTCATTTTAAATGAAAACTCTGTATAAGAAGTATAAATACCCTTTTAGTTTCCTATTTATTCTTTTCACTTGTTTTAATTACCCCCTCTATGATTGTTTCCAAGGCGTGTTATCCTTTACCCTTTAATTACACCCTAGATCTAGATTGGTGTGTGTGACGCTTGCGCTGGCTGGACCAACCCTTGCAGCGTCTCACCCTCGCCCTCGCCTTCGCTAATTAACAGCGCTCATTAGCCGAGAGTGGCGCACGCTCATTGGCTGGCACCCGGACGCGCTGGACGCCCGGCGAATCAATGAAACTGTTTGGATTTCCGGACGATGACGCCCCGTGACAACACCCCGGCTCATTAATACCCGACAAGGGCGACAAACAGGGAAGGGTTGCAGGGAGAGATATATTTGATACAGGGAAACAATGTAGAAACGATCTGAAGGTTACGGATTGTGCTTATGCAATCATGTAGCAGGGATCACTACACAAATATACTGTAAAGGCCCATTCAGAATAAAAAAAAATAGCGGTAGTGTAAGAATTAGTGGCATCGGTAGCGTAAGAAATTTATAGTAAAAATTATTTCCGTTCGCAATGAAAAATTATTGAAATTATAGTTTCTAGGAATATTTTATTATAAATTACTAGGATGTAAGGTTGACAGTTATAGCTGTCATTTTATTTTTGCACAAAAAGCAACTGACATAGATGATGACTTATTAATTACACTTATCCACAAGCACTCCATTGTGTGAGATAAGCGAAGAGATTAAGGGAGTTTAAAATTATTACAAATAAAGAAAATGCGTGGGCACAAATTGCCATTGAAATAGGCGAAAATGGTAAGTTACGTGTTCACTTTTAATTGTGCAAAGTTTATTAATAAGTATGTTTGTTTACATAGCGCAACGTCTGAGGCACACCTCAAAATGATCCTTTTTCTATTGCTCATTTTATCTGATGAAATAACAAATCAGATGTCAATAAACGTCAAAACTGTCAAAAAAATTAAGCGGTAGCATAGTGGCAACGTAGAAGTTTGGAGATTGCAAACTCCTACCCCTGCCATTGCCACTGCGCTACTACTAATTTTCTTAATTTTTGGATGTGAACGAATACATTTGCTATAACGCATTCAATCTTTTACCCAGTCCACTACCACTGCCACTAATTCTACCGCTACATTATTTTTTTTTGTTGTGAATGATACTTAACGTAATGGGGCATTAACCATTTTTTAAAGAAAATTGTTGTTTAACTTAATATGTATACTTTAGTTCTTTCCTGCTTAGTTTTTAGAATCCAATTAGTTGAAAACACAGCAGAAGACTTTTCAAAGCAAAGAGGTCAAAACTAAAGTTTTTAAGCCCGCTCCTACCACCTCTAATTAAAGGGACAGTGATGTGATAAGCAACGGTAACGGTTGTTGCAAAATTGTACTTACCAGCTTTGTTAAGAGCTAAATAAATTGTTTCTGTACAAGAAGTAGTAACATTTAAAAAAAATCTGATGTGGCCAGCACATTACCTTTTGTCAGTTGCGTCATTTCTATAGGGCGCGAGCATACACGTGACTCGGGCGTTCTTGACGTACTTGGAATCAGTTGATTTGTGTACGCATGTCGTTTTGACAAGAACAGTGTCACTTTGACAAGACCAATGTTTTGACTTATTTTGATTCTGAACTGCTAAAATGTTATTAATGTACAATTTTCAGGAAATAAAACACATGAAATTAAAAATAATAACTTCTCAACAGATCAAAATTAAAATAAGTCAAAACATTGGTCTTGTCAAAGTGACATTGTTCTTGATAAAATGGCAAGCGCACACAAATCAGCTGATTCTTAGCACGTCAAGGACGCTCGAGTCACGTGTCTGCTCGCGCCCTATATATTTTGTACAAATTCCAACAGAAAGTTTCTTGCAAAAGATTTTATATTTCCAGTATTTTTACCTTTCCACAGATCTATATAGTTTGTATAAATTCCACACAGAAAGTTTCTTGGAAGAGATTCTATACATTTCCAGTAAAATTAAAACAACACAACAAACAATTGCACTTGACACTGACATTTGTCAATCAGAATTTTCACTATTAGTATGTTCCGTAATGCAACCGGTTCGACCAGATTTACGGTTTTGTGTTCCGTAAGTCCTGAAATTATTTACCGGTTTCTATTTGGAACGCGGTTCCTGAAAAAAGTTGGTAAAAAGTCGGACCCGGACCACAGCAACCACGAAATAATCCTGGTTCATAACAAAATCAAACGATATCCGTCAGTGTCAAATTTCTAAACTGCATTTTTAGGGGTATTACTAATAATTATTACAGATGTAAGTATGAAAACATTATTTATATTTGAGATATTGGTGATTGCGTTATTTTTATTGGCATTATTCAACGTTACCATTCGTTTAGTTAATTTGTATTTTTGTTAGGTTGTGTCTATTTTAAATGTCATATGAATTAATGTCAATCTGTTCCGAAATAGATGAAAATATTCAGGAACCATGGTGTACCAGCAATCAAGATACAGGTTTTCTGGTTGACTTACGGAACATAGTGTTCCGTAGGTCAACCAAAAAATCAGTATCTTGATTTCGGGTACACCATGGTTCCTGAATATTTTTATTTATTTCGGGACGGATTGACATTGAATTATATGACATTTAAAATTGACGCAACCTAACAAAAATAAAAATTAACCAAACGAATGATAATGTTGAATAATGCCAATAAAAATACCACAATCAACAATATATCATATATAAATAATGTTTTCATACTTACATACCAGAGAAATCAGGATTATTTCGTGGTTGCCGTGGTCCGACTTTTTACTAACTTTTTTCAGGAACCACGTTCCAAATAGAAACCCGTAAATAATTTCAGGACTTACGGAACACAAAACCGTAAATCTGGTCGAACGTACTATTAATATAGTAGATGTTTCCATGGTTATAGCACAGCTGGCTGCTTTTTGAAATTTAATTTCTTTATAATTTTTTAACTCTATATCCATTGAATATGACGTATAAAATGTAGTCAAATCGTATAGAGAATAAAATATTCTTTAATATTTATAATAACATTAAATGTGAACAAATGATATATTTAACAGCGTTTTTTTCAAGAAAAACTGTTAAAATCTTCAAATTAGGGTACTTCCGGTCGACCAATTATAACCAAAATATAATCAGCTCGGCATTTCGATGTAATGAAAAGGAATATGCAAAAATTATAATTTTTGGAAAGGTGGTATTGGAGTTCAGCGATCCGAAAGAATCGTCATACACACACATACATACATACATACATACATACATACAAACATACATCCATCCATACATACATCATTGTAAAAATAGTAATATCATATGTTAGGGACCCTAAAACGTGCTTATTCATTACCTAAAGGTGACGGAAGATAATTAAATATTAGACGAACATACTTCTGATATGAACCTGCATTTAAAAAAATTATTATTGAAATGTATTAGTATTTGACTTTGGAAAACGGGAATTCTCGTAAAAATCCCTACAATAACTATTTCACTATGTATACACCTAACTGATTTAGTGTATAATTAAGCCAACATCAAAAGCGTGAAGCCCTGACGCTTAGCCCGAAGTATATCACAGTTGTCCAGTTTATTTTTCCATCTGCTCCCGACTTACTTTATAACATGTAATAGATACTACGTAACTGAGCTGTCAGTTGCAGTGATTTGCGACAAACGTAAATCGCAATTACGTAAATGTCATAATTTGCGAATTTTTACGCGACCGGTGGTAGCTTTCGTAAGAGAGTAGTTTATTGGTTCATGTGAATATTCGATTGGCTTTAATCCTCAGATATAAAATTTCATAAGATAATTATAAATATTATTGCACAGATTAAGCCAAGCGCGTAATAAATTTCGATTTATGAAATTAAATTATGAAAGAATATGGAAAAATTAAACAACACAAAATTGATAGTGGTCGGCTATGCCTCATAATGTGGTATGTGACAATAATGAAATTTCATTATTTCGGAATAATACAGTTGCTTGTACTTGAATGTTTTGGAGACGGCTTATGGATACGTCATTAAGTCATATTATCTGTCTCTGTCTTTGCCTACCAATGGTGACGTCATTACATTCCTCCAAATTTTTAATAATTTATTTCTCGTAAACAATACATTATTAATCGATTTAAAAATATACGAAAATTTCGTTTTTGTCTAATATTAATATAATAGTTATTTATGCTACAAGAGATGTAGGTACCATTTACTAATCGAAAACAATTTTGCGCCCGAGCGACAGTGGTCAAATGATGTACTTAAGTACATCTCGTGTTGCATATAAGATATTTTCCACTCCCGATGATTTATTTTTTTACCTGTTCATTTTCACTGCCAGATATGTGAAGGCTGCCAAGGAATACAGTTGAATTTAGTACATTAAAAAAATAATCTAAGTATTCCATGGAAAATTTAAGAAGAAAAACGCTGTCATCTGTCAAATTTGTGACGTTAACGGTAACTTTTGAATGGAAATATTTATGAAATAAGGACAATTTGATAGAAATTAAATTCAAAATTATTAATTATAAGAATGAATTAATATTTGACACAAATTTAAAATATCTAACTGTTGGTATTCCACAAAGAGGGAGGTAAGTTCAACTGTAGGGAAGTAGGTACAATCCTTACTTCCCGTCCCTAATAGAAACAGATATCTTGACAGTAAAAGTAAACATACATCCCTACAAACAATATCCTAATAGCCTACTTACGATATTGGGAGTGGGAAAAATTATTTAATCATGTACAATATGTGTGAACAGGGTCGGACTGGCCATTATGGAAAGAGGGAATTTTCCCCCGGGGCTAAATGTTCTCAGTCCAGTTCTACAGGCAATTCATTTTTTGACCTTGATAATTTTTTTTAATTGCACTAATTTCACAATTTTATTTGTCAAATATGTATTAATCGTAACTTAGTTTTGGAGTTAAAGCCCCTTAAACGCTTAAACACAATTTTTTCTATGATTTTTTTCAGAAATTTTATAGAATTTAACAAATTTATATATTCTACTCTAAGTACACTAATGCCTAGAGTAGTTTTCCTTATATTTTTCCGTAATTGGCAGGTCCAAATTACATAGGTAGATATGATACATTTTTCCCGAAAGTAATTTTTTATTTGCTCCATTTCGGTATTTTATTTGCCAAATATGTACCAATCGTACAACTTTCTTGAAAATAAGGATACTTATGCAAAAATGATCTTAAACATACTTTTTTATGAATTTTTTCAACAATTTTATAGATATTTAAAAAAAATCATATTTTCTACACTAAAGTCAAGGGAATATTTTTCTTGTTTCCAGACCGACCCTGTGTGTAAATAGTAGAAATATGAAGAAAAATTTAAATATGTATGATTTCTAACATACCTACTTAATCAATGTCTACAGAATGCGGGTATGAGTTTAAAAATATATTTATGTAAATATCAACAATATAAATTTTACTTACTTACCACCTTTAGAAATTGTAAGTTTTGTTGAAAATTTATCGGAACTTACCTAGAACAAATAAACAATAAATTAGTATGAATATGTTAAAGAAATAAAACAATGAAGTAAATTAAATAACACTTGTTTGGATTTACGATGTGACGCCAAATAGAAACCACGTGCGTTAGTATGAAAATGAAAGATATGTTGAATTGCATAGGCTGCCATAGTGGCAATCAAAACTTGAACTGTAATATACGTTGATTTTTATTATTTTCTTAAATTTCTTATGTAAATACGTATTTTCAATTAAAGATCACGAAAGTTATTTTAATAATATTTATACCTATATTTTTATGTGTTGCTAGTCTATGCTACGCTTTTCTTTTCTGCTCCTCGTAATTTCCTCCCTCCTTCATATCCGTCAACATTCCAAATTTTCTCTTCCCCTTCACCCATGTATTTTCTTTTCAATTATAATTTTCTGGATACAACCTCTCTTTAAAATATGTCGAATCCAGTTAGCTTTCGTGTTATATCTCTCAAAATTTTTATCTCTTTTCCAATTTTTCTCAACATCTCACTATTTCTAATTCTCTTTATCGACCAATCTTCTTCATTAGAATATTACGAACATCAA
Source organism: Harpalus rubripes (assembly GCA_963082715.1). NCBI lineage: Eukaryota > Metazoa > Arthropoda > Insecta > Coleoptera > Carabidae > Harpalus > Harpalus rubripes. Next base: position 54,140,353 of record OY720456.1, read on the forward strand.
AATTATTCCGGCTTAACGAATAGTATCAATTAAAACACACCCGAGAGAGATAGAGCATCTCGATGCAAACAAACCCCCCTTCCGTTATTTTATCCAACTGTCGTTCAGAATTATAACCTTGCTTTCTATTCTAAATTATTTTATTGCATTAAAAATTAGTCTAAAACCAGAAGCAACTAATATAATTATCAATAATAATTATCAAATGACAATTATGACGTTTACAGCAGAGACAACTATCTAAAGAGAGATTGGAAACTCAATGCTTTTGTATCGTCATAAATTTCGCCATCTATCAACATATGCAACTAACTAAACCACGCTAACAAGATCTGTAAAAGGTTGACTGTGTGTTTTTAATTAATATTTGAAAGAAAAAGAAAAACTCATTTATATGTATTATAAATATTTATTTGAAATATATAGTGTACAAATTTTAAATTGCAAAAGAACAATTAGTAGGTATATAAATAATATTAATAAGAGGGTTTAATAGTATATAGATAATTATTTTGAGGAATAGTGAAAAAATGTAAATGTATATTTTTTTGCAATTTTTTCACCTCATCAATTTCTAATTTGTATAATGTAATATCTGACCCATATTTTTACATCTACAAGTATGTGATGTAAAATGTATTAGTATTATTTTTTTAAAAGAATTTTTAAATCTTATTTAAAGATGTGTTGAAAAGAGACGTACGTAGGTGAAAAAAATCTGATGTGGCCAGCACATTACCTCCCGTCAGTTCTA
>OY720456.1:54143606-54356106 GCA_963082715.1 Harpalus rubripes
TAATTACACCAATATTATTTTCACTGAATAAACAACCTCTTTTTCTCATTTATGTGTAACGTTTTTATATTTAAATAAGAACCACTCATATTAATACCAGACTGAACAAAGATGTCCTAAGTCAATATTTCTCTCGATTGTATAATAGGTACATAATGTTTTCTATCGTTATAAATGCAAGGTAATAACATTTTTAACAATTCTTTTTAAATAATTTTAACCTTAATTCATCAATAACGCAAGAAATACGGCCGAGGAGCACGCTGGTAAACAGAGAACTACGTGCTTTAACTAATATGAAAAATTGCTCTTTTAAAGAGTTAAATATGCTCTTTACTTGAATAGAGTTTACTCCTAGAATTATATTTTGCTCTTCAGTCCCGTTATAATTTCCTTTCATAGAAGTCAAATAATTATTATTTTCATTATAGTAAATGATCAAATTATTATAAGGAGTAAAATATGTTCTTTTTAGAATAAATTGTAATTTTACTTGAGTAAAGTTTACTCTTAAAATAAATATCTTAAGTCCTGTTATAATTTCCTTTCATAAAAGTCAAATAATTATTATTTTCATTATAGTAAAATAATCAAATTATTAGTATAAGGAGTAAAATATGCTCTTTTTTAGAATAAATTGTAATTTTACTTAAGTAGAGTTTACTCTTACGTCCTGTTATAATTTCCTTTTATAAAAGTCAAATAATTATTACTTTTATTTAAGTAAAATAGTACATCAAATTATTATTACAGGGAGTAAAAATTGAAACTAAACGAGTATATCATGGTTTTATTATAAATAAATGTAAAAAATACTATTGCTCTTTCTTTACTCTTTTATAAAAATTAATATGTACTAGAGAGAAAAATAAAAATTTACACTTAAAATATTAAATATCTCATTACTCCTACCTAAATTTTTACTTTTACTCTATAATTTTGAACTGTGTAAAAAAGAAACGACAATTGGTAGCTAACCTCCAACATCTTCGTTCTTCACGTAACTCATGTAGTCATAACTTTATGAACGATATTGTCAGTTTTTACTGTGGATTTTTAGTTCTTTTTGCGATAGTTCCTTTCTTTTCTCATATAGAATTCTTCCGAAGAATTGCAAATGATCAAGTTCATTTGATGAATGTTTAACAGGATACTTATCTCCTAATTTGTAAGTTTCGGGAAGTTCTATATCACCTGAGTTATTCAATATACAAGCATTCTCCATGACATTCGACAGAAACATAGGTATATAAGAAAAATTTATAAATATTATTATATAAAAGTAAATTAATGTTCATAATATACCTAACGAGTTCTCTGTATGTTTTAAACATATAAAAATTCAAATAATGTGGGATCAAAAATTATATACTTATGTCACGTCAGCTTTAAAATTTTTCAGTTTGACGTTTAATTTTCCATTATATTTTTTTGCATTGCCTTCAATGTTAAGACTTTGTCATCTTTGTGATTTTGGTGTCCTCTGAAGAAATATGCAAGGAACTCTTTTTCCCGTGCTCCGTTTACCCCTCATCACCAAACACTTTGTTACAAGGCCACCCATATGTATGTCCAATTTTTCTTTAGATAGTTGTCTCTGGTTTATCGTTGAATTTTCACTGTGAATGACTGATGACAGTTTTTTGTTTGCACTGCCGTAACCATAGCAACAATAGCAACCATTAGTTCTAAGTAGTGCCGCTAGATGCGCTGTGTGCAAATTGCACTTGTGTAAGTGCTTGTTCAGATAAAGTTTCTTTAAAAAAATTATCTCTCATTAAAATGCAGACAAAACCAATATTTTGTTGGTATATTTTGTTATATTATGTTAACCAACTCTTTAAAAATTAACATATATCCTTTTATTGCAAATTAAAGCCTGAAATTCCCTAAATTCCTTCGGTATCTCGATCTCGACACTATCGCAAATCCTTTGGTTGCTGGTCCTTATATGATCAGCGTCTTGTCTCTTGTACTTGGTGACGGGTAACTGTCTGTCGTCACTCACTGCCAATCACGCGTTCGGCCCGTGTAAAAACCGCGAATACGGACCTTGTTTAGCGCGGCCAGGAGATGTTATCCCGTATCTTTCGCAGGCGCAGGCAAGCCCGTTGCTGTACCAGGCCCGTTGTATGCTAAGCGCAGCTACGCGAGCGAACTCAGACTGATTTTCAACCTTGTTAGCTCAAGACAACCTCTAAATTGCTTATTGTATGTTAAGGACACGATAATGGATAGTGGGTGAAGGAATTTTTGTAAATTTGTTAGAGGATTATGCGCAGCAGGATTTTAAAAGAATAGCGACCGTGCTAGCGTTCGAATCTCAACCAATCATGTTCTGTGTATGATATAAATAGATAAATGAGGAATATATAATTGCATTTTAAAATAGGTGCTGCAACGCTAGGCAAATAAACAATAAAAATTTCGAAGTGCACATAAAATTGGGGTATTTGCACTCTAGGCAAATGAACATTAAGAAAAATCGATGTGCACAATAAAATATGAACATACTCTAATACAGTGTGTTTCTATACTTACAGAACAAACTTTAAGGGTATATACAGACTGATCACCGGTACTACCAAACTTAGAACTTTGACAGTAAATTCATACTTTCGTAAATTCCTGCTGCCCTTATTATTTTAGACAAAAATGTTTCAAATATACATACAGAGTGGAGACTTGGACGACGCAGCATAGGGGTTTCAATGGTAAAACCTTATTTGCTCCCCTAATTATTTTAGAGCAAAACTGTATTTAGGTTTTTGCTACAGAAAAAAATACTGCATCCGAATATGCTAATGTTTATAATTTTTCAATTTCCGGAACCGTAAAAATAATCGAAAACAATAATAACATTTTTGCAAAAATCATTGATGCCATTATTATGCGGTCGAACATTCTAGAGCTCTCTGGAAGTTAATGGCAGCTGTATAAAAGGGACGCAGCTATGCACGGGAGTTAGTTAGTAACATGGAGAGACATATAAAGACATTCACATAGAGTGTTAGTGAAACACAGCAGCGTATGCAGTATAGTGTCGAGTGGAGGACTCGGGAAGTTACTAGTTAACTGGGATAGCTGTGGATGTGAATACTCGGTAGTGTTGACGACTATTGGGAAGCTATAGTGTACAAGGACAGTAACGGCGAGTCGGGAAGTTACTGGTATACCGGGATAACTGTGGACGTGAATACTCTGTAGTATTGAAGAGTATTGGGAAGCTAGGTATACGGGGACAGTAACGGTAAGTGGAACCGGATACTCGGCAGTAGTGTCGAAGAATCGTGGCATACGGACAGTCGGGGATACTGAGGCTGTGGAAAGAGAAAGTTAGTTACATAAATATAGACAAAAGGTGAGGTGAAAGGTGTGACTTCTGTCCGAGCAGTTCAATATACAGACGCTGTTGAGTCAGTTGAGTATATAGACGCTGTGGAGGTTGGTAGGCGGACAGTTGAAACTCATATAAGTATATAGTGATATAAATATAGTGATATAAATATCGCGTAAATAGTCTACAAGAGTCTGCAACAGACCGGCAGTCTAAGGTTAGAACACGTAGTGGAAATAAATAATTAGTAATATCGTAGAAATAAATAGTAGTGTTAATTGGTTAAATAAATAAATAAATATTGTTAGTGTTATCTAGTTAATTATAGTTTTAGTCTTAATTAGTTTTTAATAATTGTTCAATATTAGTAATCGTCATTATTTAATACCTTTTTAATATTTAGTTATAGTAATAAACACTTTTTTTTAATTTTAATTAATAATAATTGTCTAATATTTACACTTCACCCAAATAAATAAAAATGTTACAATATGATTGTGCGTCTCCCCAAAGCCCTAAGCCGCGCCTCGTCGAATCGAAGCATTCCGCGCGGTCGAATTCCATGCGGTCGAAATCCCACGTGGTCGAAATTCCACGCATCGAAATTCCACGCGATCGAAATGTTTTCCACCATTTGTCCGTTCTGTAGAAATTCAAATATTTCCACGCCGTCGAATTCCACCCGGTAAAAATGTTACACGATATAAATCCCTCGCTCACGTACCGCTCCCTTGATCGATCGGATTTCCTGTTTCATCCAATAAATAGTTCGTTGTATATTATGGTCGTATAAATAATATAATGTTTTTAAATATCTTTATTATGTTTGACGCGAAGTATCACGAATAATAGATTGTCAGAATGCAATACGAACGATAAAGGGGCCGGTACGGGAGGGAGGGATTTGTATCGTGTAACATTTCGACCCGGTGGGATTCGATGGCGTGGGATTTCGACAGCATGGAATTCGATCGCGCGGACGTACTCGATAATTGGATTCTAGGGACTTTACAACTTGTTTATTTTCAAAAATTACCTTCAGTGGTGAGAGGTAAAAATTTATTTTAAACTCATGAAAAAATGGTGTGAAATAACGATATTTTTTAAATTTCTTTTTGGACGAAATAACGTTGATATTTACTTTTTCTAATTAAGAGCGAGTTATTGAACTTGATGAAGTGAAAGAGACAAGAGATCCAAGTCGGCTAGGGTTGAAGGCCACTTCACACTTCGGCTCGTAGCTAATTTGTTTTCAAATAAAGCTACAAAAACGACGCGCAAAAAATCCGTCATTAAATTAGTTCGCTAAGTGGATAGCTTTATGATTTGCTGCAGGCGTCCAGACAACCTCTCGACATGTGTAGCGAGTGTGCGTGTGTGAGATCAACCAAGACCCACTGCATTCCACGCACCATATTCAGCGGTGAGATACCAGAATCAAGAAAATGCAAAAATTGTTTCTACTTGGTCTAGGAGATCATGGATACGAGTACAAAAATACTATAAAAACAAAAACTATACAGGTGTTGCAAAATTAAAGAAAAACTTAATTTAAATAAAGGACCTAAACACAAGTAGATAAGTTCAAAAATAATTCTTACAGATGCTTCGTTTTAGAGATATTTGCATTTTTACCCCCCGCTACCCTTGGTAAGGGAGGTATAGGGATCATGCTAAAAATCGCATATCGAGATTTTGGTAAATGAGCATGTTTTAAGGTCCCTAGAATCAAATTTTAAAATTTTCACGGTGATGTTTGTGTGTATGTATGTGTGTGTGTGTGTGTGTGTGTGTGTGTGTGTGTGTGTGTGTGTGTGTGTGTGTGTGTGTGTGTGTGTGTATGCGCGCACGCGTGTGTGTGTATGTGTGTGTGTGTGTGTGTGTGTGTGTGTGTGTGTATGTGTGGATACTCCACTCTAACTCAAATCATTCATAAAATTTAGAAATGTTGTATTTCGAACTTTTTCTATTATGGAAAGAACCCATTAGATGTTGGTGTAAATCAGATAACAGAAAATGGCACTTTATTTGAAGCTCAAAATAGTTTTTCTTCAAAATATGTTATTTTTTCGAGATTTATGTTATTATAAAAATTAAAGATTATTAAATTTTCTACAGATTTGCATTAATACTTTTTCTTCGTATATTATGGATAAAGTTATAAAATTATCCCGGAGCCTACGCTTTAAACAAACGAAACTTCTTGGTTTCGCACTTATGCAAATATATGTAACTGACAGATAAATGTCACTGTCAAAGAACAAATCATTTCAAAATAATAATAGTTACGTTTTAAAAAGAAAAAAGTAAATAGAATAGGAAAGGAAATCAATACTGTTTCCAGCATGAGTAAATATGTAGGTATGTATTTAGATTAATAAAAATTAACGATTCGTAAAAAAGTTTAAGCTAATTCTTATTTTTGGACTAGTGAATTCTATTCTATCCCGGTATTTGATATTTAAATAAATAAAATAAATATATCATCATGGCTTATTACCCATTGCTGGGTGTGCCAATCTTCCAATTTTAAATGGCACAAAATTGACCCCATGTGGCGCACTCTCCACGCCAACAATGAGTGCTCGTGAGGTGACGCCTGGTAAGCGCCCGCACGGTGCAAATATTTCATCATTACCGATATCTGTACAAAGCAGATTTGAAATTTGATCTTCATTTTATTATCAAAAAGGTAGTTACTTGGATTAAATTAGACTATATATTAAGAAATAAACTGCCAAAATTAGAGTAAAATTCGCTAATCCAAAAATAATGATTACCTCATGCCCATATTCATAAACGCTCGTAAAATTTTAAACGGTCCATTATAATTTTTATCCAATAAAAACAGTCGACACTAACAGAAAAATCAAAATGTAACTTGTCATGTTCGATTCTATTTGTCAAAAATTGTAACGAGACGTTTTGAATCTTAACGAGTGTTTATGAATATGGGCATTAATCTTTTTTATAACTCGGGCGGTAAATGGCTGTAGGTATTGGTATTGTGTTGGCCACACAAGATTAGACACTGTCAGAATTGACGTCACACGCAAGAGAGATATAGAAAACCCCCTCCCGTTGTATTTTTCGTCTCGGTTATTTTATTGCATTAAAAATGTGTCTAAAATCAGATGTGCTTGGAGCAGCTAATATAATTATCCGTAATAATTATTATTATCAAATGATATTTAAGACGTTTACATCGTTCAATTTGTACTGTGATTGATGACAGTTCTTTGTTTGTATTTCTGTAACCATAGCAACCATTACCTCTAAGCATCTAAGCAGTACCGTTAATTTTTCTTCCCACTGCACATTATTTATTGGCGCTTCATAAACATTTTGTTTAATGGCACCCCATACAAAAAAGTCCAGGGGTGTTAAATCAGGGGAGCGCGCCGACCAACTCGTGTCTTTGATAATTATATGGTTCAACCATTTCTAGCGAATTGTGCTGGGCTACCATCTAATTGAACCATGAATTTCATCACTCTTCTAATGGTAATTCTTCCATTAAATCAAAGTAATCATTGTTTAAAAAGTTCATAAACCTTTCATTTTTTAAGGGGTTGCGAAGAAGAATTATTGAGGCATGTGCATCAATAACGGTGGTACGTTATTTATCATTTTATAATAGTTATTTATACAACAAGAGTGTAAACACAAGCTTTATGACGAGGTAAACGAAAATTATTGACCGACTATCATAAAGCTTCTTTACACTTGAGTTGCATACAAGATTTTTTATACGACCTTAAATAATATTCCTGAAACAAATTAGAAATTTGAGGAACGAGCAGACCTCAGTTTAAAAACACGAAACAGATAACAGATCTGAAGTAGAATACTGCAGTTCTGAGTCAATATTACCAACATGAATGTACAGAAAAAACTAAATTTAGGTAAGATAATTTAAATACCACACGTATATTGATTGTTGTAGCTCTGTAATTGAACGCTTCAAGAAATATTCGTTTCGAAAACTAAAATGGTCAACTGTGTGAGAACAGGTATGTACAACAGTGCATATGTATCGGCAAATTGCAAAAAAGGTACCTGAATTTTATGATATTTAGTCTATGATTTGGACATATCATAACATACGAATTATCGTATTGACCAAGACGTCTCTATTAATTTCTACTCGAATTTTATCATCACAAAATCTGATGTGGCCAGCACATTATCTTCCGTCAGTTCTATGTATTTTATACAAATTCCATACAGACAGTTTCTTGCGAAAGACTCTATATTTCCAGTACATTACCTTCCCTCAGTTCTATGTATTTTGTACAAATTCCATACATAAAGTTGCTTAAAATTGATTCCATATTCCATATATGCAGTAAAATTATAACACAAACATACTATGCCAATCGCACTTGACATTGACAACTGTCTATCAGAATTTTTTATTTATATTAGGTCTTTCGAGTGTTATTGCATAGCTGGCTGCTTTATGAAATTTAATTTCTTTATAATTTTTTAACTCATATCCATTGAATATGAATTATACAATGTGTTTAAACCGTATAGAGAATAAAATATTCTTTAATATTTATAATAACATTAAATGTGAAAAAAATGATATTTAACAGCGTTTTTTTAAGAAAAACTATTAAAATCTTCAAATTAGGGTACTTCCGATCGACCAATTATAACCAAAATCTAATCAGCTCTTCTACGAAAGAATTATAATTTTTAGAATTGTAGTGTTGGAGTTATCGACGGAGAAAAAATCGTGACACACTCATACACACAGACATTCAGACATCATCGCAAAAATAGTAAAATCGTATTCTAGGGACTCTAAAATGTGCTTATTCATTAAAAACTCGCCATCGAATTTTTTGACCAAAAACAATATCTTCCTTACCTAAAGGTGTGATGAAAGGTAAAAATGTGAAAACCCTACGGCCCGTATTCTCACCTCTTGGAGTAACTCTACTTCCGAAGTAGCGCTATTTCGATTTTTTAAATTTTATTTATAGACAAGAATAGGTTTCATATTTTTATATATAAAACCTATAATATTTGAAATAAGTGCTATTTACAATTTAATTTATTTTTATTTCTTTAATTTTTAACATTAAAGTTGACATTTGACAGTTGAAGTAGCGATTTTTCTGAAGTAGCGCTACTTCAAAGAGGTGAGAATACGGGCCTATATTTTTTAAAATTAAATGAGCATTAAAATTATTTTTGGCTACCAGATTCTGAATTTTAGAACCCAAATAAAAGTTTGGGTGGAGTCAAGATCAAATAGGTAGGTACTGGGGTATGTATGAACTTAATGATTGGTTACATAAAATTCTTTATTTATTTACCCTTCAAAATATTTGACTTTCGTTTTTTAAAACATCATTATACATGTCCTTTCCGTATCTGTTATTTAAAGTATAATGAAATGTCATTGCTTTTGCCGAAATAAATTTGGCTGAATTCCTGAAATTCATGCCATGAAAGGAAACAAGATAAAATTAAACAGCTTCAATAATGAGACGAAACAATTGACATGATACAATTGAATTCACAACAAAACAACATCGAAATCTCGGTGTCACTTATCAATACTCTGTCAGAATTGATTTGATGTCGACGTTTCAAGTGACAGTTTTAATACACTTACTGGTAGCATTTGCTTTATTCTACTAATTGATTTAAATTGTTTCCAAAATAAGAAGAAACTGCTTTTGACAAGAAAATAATTAATAACAATACGCGGCTTAGAAGAAAAAATGATGTCGCCAGCACATTACATTCCGTCCGTTCTATGTAGTTTATACAGAGTGATTAAAAATGGCTGAAGGTCACGTGACAATTTTTGATCCACAATAATGTGAAAATTATATTTCAATTTTTCATAATTCGTCAAAACTATATTCCACATACGACAGATGATGACAGCTGCATGACATTTGATTAATATCATTGCCGTACGTTGATTCATTTGATATTTGTTTTCATTATGGATTTTAACGAAGAGTGCGGACGGTTTTTCCTCTGGCATGAAGAAAAGAATCTTCGGAGAAGATGCATCCTCTCCGTCCGGCGATGCATAAGGCCTATTTCCATATTTTCTAAATTTGACTATTTATATGGTTATAACAACATAGCTCAGCTAACTCACTCCATGTGGTCCGGATGCGGTATTTCGCTACCGAAAATCGGTCACTTCAATATCTAAGGAGCGAGAAATATTTGTTGTAATGTTTTATATATTTATTGTGTATTAATTACTTATATTATGTATACCGGATGTCTTACACCAACCAACACATAGGAGGTTAACATGTGAAATCACTTAATTGTGAATAGTATCTCCCCAGTGCAAAATATTGAGTAGAAAATTCGTGTACTTATTGCGGGATACTAATTCTATGGTTACAGTCCAAATTAGTAAATTTAAATGTATAATATCAGAGAAAAATAAGGAAATTTGTAGAACTTCCAGGAAAGTTATTCACATCCCGCAAAAAAATGGTTACCAAGTAACATCTTAAATAGCATATTGGTAGCGTGTGCGCCTAGTAATAAACAAAACTCTGAGAGACTGGGTTCGGAACCAGCCAGCAGTATAATGCAATTTTTATTTTTCAAAATAATTTTTATTGTTAATATATTTTTAATTTATTGTTGAATTTTAATAAAATGGATACTTTATTTTTTATTATAAATATTTATTGCAATTATTTAACTGTATGTTATAATGAATGTGATTTAGATTTTACAAAATACGTATAATTTATGCTTTGAATAATGTTTATATTTAATTAAAAGTCTATAAAAGATTAAAAACATATTAATAATAAAAATAATTTTTTATATTTTGCGTTCCTTCATTTCGATACGCAATTTTTTGTTTTAGACGGTTGGTACTAGATGACGTTTCTTTAACCCATTTTTACCTAATATATTTTTAGTTAATTGACAATTCATTTTAATAATATAATGTCGAAATTATTATTATTTTTTTTATTTAGGGAAGATTATTTATATGAAAATGTACAAATGGTTACAAATATAATCACAAATTGAGTAAGTAAATGTTAATTGTAGAAGGCGCAAAATATAAAAAATAGTATAAAGAACTCATTTTATAAGACTTTCTTTCACTCTTGTCAATTAGAAAACTCGCTAACGCTCGTTTTCTAAATTTTGACGCGTGCAAAGAAAAAACATATCTTATAAAACACGTTCTTTAATATACTATTGAAAAGTAAAAATTAAACATTAAATTTTGCTGCTGGGTGGTTCCGAACCCAGTCTCTCCGAGTTTTGTTTATTACCGAGCGCAAAAATTGGCGCTATGCTATTTATATTGTTATCATTTTGTCCGGTATACGAACAATAATCCTGGAAATTCTACAAATTTTCTTATTTTTTTCTAATATTACACATTTAAATTTACTACTTTGGACTGTAATCCGTAGAATTAATATCCTCGAATAAGTATACAAAATTTCAGCTTAATATCTTACATTGGCGAGATACTATTCACAATTAACTGATTTCACATGTTAATCTCACATGTGTCGGTCGGACACCCGGTATAATTTGGACACGAATAGTAATAATACTGTAGGTACTTTGGATTAACATTTAAATTCTTAATTTTTATATTCAATTGGATTTGTATCTTTAATTTATCATATTTTTATGAACAAAGACCGTACAGTTTTCTTGTATTTTGAAGAGAAGAGAAATTGCTTTTGTCGCAGACGGTACTTTTGTTTTACATTCGATACGTCATCAGTAAAACAAATGAAAACGAGAAAACGCATTACTGGCTGACAGAAATTTAGTAATTAAAATTTTTATGGTAATTGCAGCGAGTGATAAAGTGTGGAATGGATTTGATTTGGATCTTCGGTCCGAAATATAACTGCGTGATAAATAAATTCCTGACATTGGAGGTTATGTTATCGAAAGTGTGGGAGTCTTTTATTTGCGGACAGGACAGGCATTTTATGTTGTGCTAAGTAAATGAAACATGTACAGCTCATTTCAGCTATTTCTATATCAGCGATACATTTCTTTTCCTTTAGAAAGACACATTCCATATGGTAAAATAAAGAAGAATATATACGAGCCCAAAAACAATGATTCGCATTCACAGACCATCATTTGAAAAATAATGCAACTATTACTTCTTTGCCAAAAATTATGGAGTATTTTTTGAATTTTTGCTGTATTCGAATACCCTTTAACACAGCAGTTTTTGATGTATACTTTGTTTCAAAATATCAGTCTATCAAAGATATTCCAGTGGCGTGTCAAAAATTGTTTGCCAAGAGATAGAAAAAACTGAATTCAATAGATATCGACCATTTCAGTTTTCAATTATTTTTTTCAAGATCTGCTGAAGCCACTTTACATTGAAATAAATATATAAGCCTATGTAACTCTTCAAAATTATTGAAACATTCATTGTAGTCTTTCTATTGTTAGAGAAATAAGTTTAGTTCCAGGTAGTTGGTGTTACAAAAATAAGGTTTAAATTTGAATTTTCCCATGTTGCCTTAGTATCACCAACTGACAATAAATTCCCTAAATTTTAAAACTTCGATTCTTTATTTAAAAATCTGATGTGGCCAACACAATATCCTCCACCATTTAATTTTTATTTATTTAAATATATATACTTACATATTTATTTATATATACCGGGTGGCGCTCGAAATCAGTTACTTAGGCATTTAACATGGGAAAAAATTTTTCCTTGCGCGTTGCTTCCCAAATTATTTAAGAAAAAAAAACTTCAAATAAAAGTTGTAGATAATAAAATTCTGCATTTGAATCAATAAACAAAATTAACTTTGTTTGCTTTGTAATGGAAAAAATTTAATAAAAAATGTCGAAAATCACTTCAAAAATAGTGATAGCCATGGAATTAAAACAAAAAGCATAACAAATGTATTATTTTATTATCTGTCTGAAAGAGTCTAATATTTGCCAGTTAAAATATCAATCATTTGTTTGCCTTTTTGTTTTAATTCCACGGCTAGCGCTATTAAACTAAAATTTTCAAAATTTCCAGATCTAATTACTAGAATTACTAAACATACGAAATGAATTTTGTTTATTAATTTATAAGTAGAATTTTATGATCTACAACATATATTTGAAGATTTTTTTTCTAAAATAATTTGGGCACAGGAAAACCGTTTTACCATGTTAAATGCCTATGTAACGGATTTCCAGCGCCACCCGGTATATATACATATATACTTATGCTGGAAACTGTAGTAAGTTGCATTCCATATAACTATGGTTCTATTTACTACTTTCTTTTTAAAACGTTACTATTATTAATTTGAAATAATTAGTTCTTTGACAGTGACATATATCTGTCAGTTCATATATTGAGATATGAAATGTGCAACCAAGGAGTTGTGTTTTTTTAAAGCGTAGGCTCCCCGGGATTTAAATTATACATAATTTTACAAATTGATCCATAAAATATATAGAAAAAGTATTAATGCAAACCTGTAGAAAATTTAATAATATTTAAATTTTATAATAGCATAAGTTGAGTTGGCTCCGGTGGCTCAATGGTTAGAGTATCGCATGAGTGCGCTCGGGGTTTTCGGTTCGAATCCCACCAAGGCATGGATGTTTGTGTATGTGCACAACGCTGTAATTGGGATTTAATCCTGTTGAGGGATTTAAAAAAATCTCTCGAAAATAACATTTAAAGGTATTTTTCGGAGAAAAACTATTTTGAGTTTCAGGTAAAGTGCCATTTCCGGTTATTTGATTCACACCAAAATCTAATGCCTTCTTTCATATTAGAATATAGTAGGAATACAAGGTTTCAAAATTTTCCGAATGATAGTATTTGAGTTAGAGCGGAGGATCCACACATGCATACACACAGACATCATCGTGAAAATGTTAAAATTGGATTCTAGGGACCTTAAAACGTGGTCATTAAATGACATATCGCATATCGAGGTTTCGATAAATTTTATCGAAACCTCGATATGCGATTTTTAGCACGATCCCTATACTTCCTTTACCAAGTGTAGCGGGAGGTAAAAATGGAATAAAAGGGGCAAAATAGAAAAAATAATATAAATAACTCATTTTATAATAATTATTGTCGATTATTTTGTTCGAAAAGTTGGGCCACTCCCCTCTGCGCCGTGACTCAAGCTTCCTTCCCACAAAATAAAATGATAATTATTAAGAGTACATTCGTTCTTTAATATACTATTTCAAATGTTATACAAGGAATTATCGCAGAATGTGAAACACATTAAATGAATAAAAGAATTGTCTATTTATACTTATAGCGATAACGTAATCGCGCTAGCAGCCGGTAAACAAACTGGTCGCGACGTGTTTAATTACTTGCGGGCGCCTGAACCTGTTGTGTTCATTATTATTATGCGGTCGAACATTCTAGGGCTTTTCTAGAAGATAATTGCAGCATGGAGTGTTAGAGAGTAAAGTGTTAGTGAGAAGCACAGCAGTATCGTAGTGCGAGTATGCAGTTTATGTCGAGTAGGTACTCGGGAAGTTACTGGTATATTGGGATAGTTGTGGATATGAATACTCGGTAGTGTTGAGGAGTATTGGGAAGGTATAGTGTACAAGGACAGTAACGGCGAGTCGGGAAGTTACTGGTATACCGGGATAGCTGTGAAAAAGAATACTCGGTAGTGTTAAAGAGTATTGTGAAGCTAGATATACAGGGACAGTAATGGCAAGTGGAAGAGAATACTCGGCAGTGGTGTTGAAGAATTGTGATATACGGACAGTCGGTGATACTGAGGCTGTGGAAGTTAGACAGAGAGTTAAATAAATAGCCAGATAGTGTCGTGAAAGAGGAGACTTCTATCCGAGCAGTTGAATATACAGGCGCTGTTGAGTCAGTTGAGTATATAGGCGATGTGGAGGTCGGTAGGCGGACAGTTGAACGTGATATAAGTATATAGTGATATAAATATAGTAATATAAATATCGCGTAAACAGTCTACAAGAGTCTGCAACAGACTGGCAGTCTAAGATTGGAACGCGTAGTGAAATAAATAATTTTTAATAATGTAGAAATAAATAGTAGTGTTATTTGGTTAAATAAATAGTGTTAGTGTTATATAGTTAATTATCGTTTTAGTCTTAATTAGTTTTTAATAATTGTTTAATATTAGTAATAGTAACTTTCATTATAGTATAATAACCACTAAATTTTAATTAATAACAATTGTCTAATATTTACACTTCACCCAAATAAATAAAAACGTTACAATATATTTATTTAATGTTATTTTATAGAAATAACAATATGCTATTTGCATTCTCCTTGGATATCAGTTACAAGTCAATGGCATTTATATTTTTCACTAGAATCTAATTTATTGTAGTTCAATCTTAAAAATCTGTTTTAAAGTATAAAGCTTGATTTACACCAACGGTGAAAATTCTGCAAGCAATATTTTATGTTGGAAACGAATTTGTTTTTAGCTATTTGTACTTGTGGATTCTTTGATATTTGGCGAAAGAGAAATTAAAATAGTCGGCAAATGACATAATCGCGTGAGTAAAAAAGCCGGGAACAAACACAAACGAAGCAAGCTGAGAGAGTGTAATTGTTATTTATTGATGAGACCAGTGTGAAGTTTGTGAACAAGCTGAATGAAATTTATCTTTTAATCTTGGTTTATTTATACCTGTAATTTAAGTGCAATTAAAATTTTTATTGATGGCTCAGTTCGCGATACGAGCGTGGTGTTACATTACATTTTGTAGTTGGAATTTTTATTTTCGTTTTAATGACCGCCATCTTTTTCGCAAGCTCTGAATGTTTGGTTGCATCGTTCTGTGGCCCATTTCGATAATGACTCCTTGTTTATTTTCTTCTCGACACGAATTTTATTGGACTTTATGTATTTTCTGGCTAATTTCAGTCCAGGCTTTTTTACATTTCTTTGTGATTGTTTTTGTTTTGTGCTTGCCTTAATCGCACGAAACGTTATGTTTATTACGGAAACTTTTAAATGAATCATCTGTTCTGTACACGACTTCGACCACGACCAAAAACTCGAATTGCTTTCTGGGAAGTTGTGACAGTAATCACACACAAATAATTAAAAAGGAATGTAATTATCCTTTCTGAAAAGTACGAAATTAGCACTTCAGATGATGTCGCGGAATTTCAAAACGTTATTGCCTCCTTCTCAGAATATATGACACACACCACCTTTTCTTCTAAAGACATTTATTTAACACTTATTTATTTTATTAACGCATTTTACTTTATTGTTACATTCATTTATCATTCTAAAATCTTTGGATTTTCTATTACATTGATTTTCAACTTCCATCACCAGGGGGCTGATTCTAAATCATTTTCGAGACTTGCATGCTTGCTGTCTCCAAATATGGAGTATCAGTTAATGACGTAAGATTTTAGGGATTTACTTTTCTAGGTTGGCATAAACAGCGCGAAAAATTACAATACGCAACGGAACCATTTCCTAAAAATAAAATACATATTTTAAATAATTATGTTTTTAACTATTTCTACAGAAGCAGACTTGGCTTATATTTCATACTTTTCAAGACTATAGCTGTATTCTTTTTTGGACAAAATCTCAGCTCATCTCAGATCACTTCAGATAAACTGAGGAAATCGTTGCGCTTTTGACACAATTGATCTGAGTTGTTCTAAGTAAACTCATTTCCCCCCTTTCCTATGTTACACTACCAGCTCAAAATGATTTGAATCACTCAGTTTGCATTTTAAGGTTATATAATACAGCAAAATTTATATTCACATATACAGATATAGGTACTTACAAGTAATATATTTTCAACATCATCCATTTCTCGTTTATAAACAGTATCATAGATGAGAAAATAAGTCAATAAATTTGACAGCTGTTACATCAAATACTATAGGTAAAAAAGGAAATAAGAAAATTAAACTTGCTCTTTTTGCACACTCACAACTCACTTCTGCTCAACTCAGTTAATTACTGAGTTGTTTCAATTGTATCAAAAAGAATACAGCTAATATTAGCGAACAACAAAATAATTACAAATAGAATTTTGAAAATGTCAAACATGACAAAGTATTGTTCTTCCTGTCATACTCTTTCTTGTACCAAACTAGAAAATTAATGGGTCGGTTCTGATCACATTTGTAAGTCTTATAGGACGCGAGCAGACACGTGACTCGAGCAACCTTGACGTGTTTAGAATCAGCTGATGTGTGTGCGCGTGTCATTTTGACAAGAACAATGTCACTTTGACAGGACCAATGTCTTGACTTATTTTGATTTTGAACTGCTAAAATGTTATTAATGTACAATTTTCAGGCAGTAAAACACATGAAATTAAAAATAATAACTTCTAAACAGTTTAAAATTAAAATAAGTCAAAACATTGGTCTTGTCAAAGTGACATTGTTTTTGTCAAAATGACAAGCGCACACAAATCAGCTGATTCCTAGCACGTCAAGGACGCTCGAGTCACGTGTCTGCTCGCGCCATATAGATCTGTAAATCTTTAAAAAAAGTGACAAAAGCACATCTATGCTTGTTGATTAATATAAACTTATACATAAGAGAAGGCATCTTACATTGCTATTTTGTTCATTATTTACAGATTTACAGATCTGTAAGACATAAATTTGAACAGATTCGACCCATAAATCTCTACTTGATGACAAAACCATGGTAACAATTTGATGTCATTAACTGGGACAAGTCTCTAAAATGAATTAGAATCGATCCCCTGTACGTAAAGAAGATATTTGGCCAAAAAATCCGATGGTGATTTTTAAATTTGTCCCTAGAATAAGATTTTAATATTTTTACAATGATATAGAAACTTCAATTCCAAAATTTATAATTCTATCAAATTTCTCGCATTTATACATTCATTTGAAGTGCTGATTAGATATGGTATCCTCATTTAAAGCTATTAACAGTTTTCTCGATAAAATATTTAAATATTATTATTTAACATTTTACGTTATTATAAATATAATAACCAGGTGACGCCTGGTTAACCCCCCCCCCCCGCCTCCGCGGTACAAATATGTCATCATCATTACCGATATCTGCGTACAAACCAGATTGGCAACCCAGCAATGGGTAATATGCCATGATGATATATTTATTTATTTATTTATGTTTATAAATATTAATGAATATTTTATTTCTCTATATGGTTTGAATACATTTTATTTTTTTCTTCATATTCAATATATTGGGTTGATGCATGTTCGTAGCGTTTTTCGTTTCTGGGACAGAGTGCATTGGAAAACAATTTGTTAGACATTATGGCAACGTTGTTTTAAGGTTATATTATGTTTAATTGTATAATTTTAATTATTGTCAAAAGGAAATGAAGTGTCAAGTACAATAAAAACGAACAATTTCGACATATCCTTTTATTTTAGTTTAACAGATGAGGCATCGGAATCCGCTAGAACCATTTGTGCCATTTACGGAAAGAACACCATATGGATAGGGGAAAGTACAGCATGAAAATGGTTTTCTCGTTTCTAGGAGAGCCATTGTGGCTTGACGACTTCTTCAATTCCAAAACCATATAAATGATTAAAATTTTGCGCCTCTAAAAATGTTGCGCCCGTGACGTGCGCCACCTTTGCCACGTCATAGTTACGGCACTAATGCTTACAATGATTTTTCAACAGTAAGGCAGACCGGTGTCAATTGTAACAAGTGTCAAATGTAACAAGGGTAGGTAACAGGGCCATCTTTTCGAAGTAGATTAAAACGCGCTTGCAGAGTGAAGCAGAAAGAGTCATAGCTCTTTGGTGTTTAGTGTAAGTGCATACGCGTAAATACGGCGTCTGTTTCTGACGAATGTCTGTAAATCGACAAAAAAGTAAATACAGGTAGTGACACACATTGTTTCTAAAACATTATAAGTGCTCTGCTCGGAAATATTTCAAATTAAGGATCAGTTTGTGGGTTATATCTGCTTTTATTTTTCGTTAAAAAACATTTCTAATTATTACCCAATAAATACAAAAAAGCAAATAATATCTTTAAAAGTTAAGCGGTGTCAGTTGTAACACATGCCACGGTGTCAATTGTAACGTGTTTAATAATCAAGTACAGTATTGATCATGATAAAAATTACAAGAAAAAACCACTGCTATCGAAGACAAAAGAAGAAGAGCAAAAAAACGAAAAACAGTTCCAAAACTAACAGCCGCCAATTGCTCTTCAGATGGCTCCGATGAGGAAACTCTATGATATGTATTGGCCCATATTTTTTGAACACAGGAGAAAATGTAAAATCTGGACACCGAGCAAGTTAAATTGAACGAAGAAAGACCTATTTTATGTTTACCTAAACTGCAATTCCGTTAGCGACTAAAGGCATTGGTCAAAATGGTCCATATCACCAACAGAATATATATTTTGATTGCTTTTAGATGAGTCATCTGAATTTTGTATTTTCTGAGGTAATAAATAAATGTTTATTTTTTCAATAATTTCTTCTTTTATCTGTTATTTTAATTTGTTACAATTGACACTGACCCTGTTACTATTGACACCAGTAAGGTGTCAATTGTAACATTTGTAATGCCTCACTAAAAAACTTTATACTTTTATATTTGTCACATTTTCAAAAGTTTAAAATTCAAAATATTATTCACTAAGGTGGGTAGGTTCTCATATAGGTAATTTCAAAATTTCGAAATATAACTCGTGAAAAATAAAATTCAAATTTTGTAAAAATTGGCACCGGTCTCCCCTACAGTTACCTTACAATATATTCCGAACTATATGTACATTGTAATAATTTTGGTTAATAATTATTAGTTAGATAAATGAACCCATGACCTCTCTGACTATTAAAGCATTTCTGTTAGAAACTTATCTGAGGTGCGAAGCATCGGTATTCTCTCTCCTCTCGGTTTCTCTTTCTGGCTAATGAAAGAAGAATGATTATAATAAGCCGGTGGAAGTGTCAGAGTTCATTTGCTGGTGTGTTTTGCGCGGGCAGCAAGTATTTATTAATTTATTATGCAAATCAGTTGGAAAGCAATTAAAAGACGACATTCCAATGCTGCGAATGAGTGGGCACTTAATATACATTTGCAACACCTAATTAATAATGCGTAGTTGTTTGCCTGCCTCTCGTAAATAAATGATCTTAAAGAGGTTTATGGATAGCAGTATTATTGCCACAAAGAAGTCAACAACGAATAATTTCTCTAATAAACATTAATGTTAATGAGTAAAAAATGTAATATGGGAGCGTTCTTATTCATACAAATGTTTGCAAATGTGAACATTATTCTAAATATGAAAGTCAATCATAATAAAGGGCAGATACGATAAATATATTTATCCAACATCGACTCATAATATACTTTTTACTATGGTTATTTGAAATAACTAATGTATAACATTAGTCACTCCGTGAGAGAATATTTTAGAAGTCACGGAGGAATTATTACTAATTTTTGTGTTTTTTTTTTAAATATAAATAAATAGCAATTTTACAAAATTATTTTATTTTTGTAATAATTTAACATTATGAACCTTATTTATTTAAATAATTATTAACATTTATGCTAAAATAGATTACTTAGACAGTGACAGTTGTCATGTACGGCTGATGAAACGAAAACGAGAAATGAGTCAGTGGTTACTTGCTTCGAAATTAATTTCAAAGATGATGCTTGTGCTTCTAAGTGAATACGTTTTAAAGGAAGGTCCTCATTTTCACCCATTCTAATATCTTTTTCTTTCAAATAATTCCCAATGACAGATAATTATTATAACAAAGATTTTTTTCAATAACAATATAACAAAACCATTCAATGGCTAGTTTGTAATTTAAAATACTACATCAATTGACTTGTCAGTATCAAACGATGAATGGAACCATAAATATGATTTAAGAGGTTTTTAAATAAGTGTTGGATAAAACGTATTACACTCGTGTGGGATGTATATTAGTCACTAAAGAAAATTAGCCACTCGCCCTGCGGGCTACGTGGCTAAACTTTTTCTTTCGTGACTAATATGATACATTCCACACTCATATAACAAATAACTATTAAAAATAAACAAATTTCTATAATTTCTGAGGAAAATAGAAAGACATGAAAAAATAGGTTAAGAAATGATTTTTTTGTACAAAATTTAAAACAAAACCGGTGGAAACTTTAATATTGATGATCTGGATTTATTTTTATACCAATTAAATTTAAGAAATACTTAGTTCAACATTTCTTGCAAAAACGTTAACATCTTGACATTTTGTTAAAGTTAGGTTAAGTTCTTTATTCACTGATTATTTACAATATTCAACATTATTTGTGAACTACTTTATACTTACGACTTTACTCTGATGTATTGATAATTGTTGATTTCATATTATTATGTACTATTTTTAATATTTTTCTGTAATTGGGATAAATAAATAAATAAAAATAAATAAAAGAAGAACTCAGATGACTAGAATATATAAACTGAATGGAATATAACAGAGTATCGAAGAGAGTGTATAAGGCAAGACCATCAAGAAAAAATCTGATGTGGCCAACACATTACCTTCCGTCAATTCAGATAGTTTCTTGTAAAAGATTATACTCCTGTATTTCCATTTATAATATTTCACGAACATATGAAAATTCTACTTGTCACTAACATCTGTCAATAAATAATATTTTAGAATAACAGTATTGGAAAAATTGTCGACGTACACGAAAACATGTTGAAATCATTGTAAAAATAGTAAAATCGTATTCTAGGGAACTTAAAACAAGCTTATTCATAAAAAACTAATCATTGAATTTTTTAACCAAAGCCAATACTTACCTTCTTTATCAGTAGGTGACGGAAGGTAAAATGGATATTGCCATCGAAAATATTTTAAAACACGATGCAAAGAAATAATGATAGTTCTTCAGATGCTTCGTCCACGGACGTGGTGGAGAGCCACTCGTTCATTTAATGATAAAAAAATTTGATAGGTTGTGGAATGTACAAGTATAATTTTTTTCTGCTCGCTATTTTCTTGATGTTTACACAAATTTTGAATTTTCCCTTGATAATTAAAGTTGTTTGATAACTAGGGGGTGCTGAAGAATACCAAATAGTCAATTTGTTACTTAAATTGAACTTTTTTCAAATCTACCGATTCCATTATTTTCTAGATCATCAAGAACTATTCATTCTAAAATTATTGTTTGTCAAACATTTTACAATAAGTATATAATAGGGTTGTTGCAAGAATTTTTATATACCTTCTAAGTATTAAATTTAAAAAGATATCATTATTAAAATGACCTCTAATTTGAAAATATCACCAAATATCCATTAGATATAATTCTTGAAATTTGAATAATATTTTGAAAAAGTCACGTGATCTGAAACAGAATGTGACGTCACAGCACATATATCTTCATCGGCTCCAATTGGTCCCTTTAAAGTGTCAATTCTTTGTGTTTTGTTACAAGTGTTATGATAAATATATTGTCAAAATTTTCAAACAAGTGTCAAATTTCGTGTTATATAATAAAAAATTTAATATAAAATGAGTAATTTACAGTAGGTATCGTATTAGGCTTTCTTGCAAAAAATATACCAAAAGATGCGAAGAAAAGAAAATTGTGGCTGGAACAAATAATCGTTTTCTGATACAAATTTAGCCATCATCCAGCTTTCGATTTTTGGTAAATTGTCCGAATTCGCTTGAGTGTATTCTCTATTAGCCATTATTACTCATTTATAATAGAAAATGTCAGCGTCAAATGTCAAATTAGAAGTTTGTTATTAACATGTGACAAACTATCGCCTACGTTTATTTATCTAAATAACAAAAATATACGAAGGTGAGGGATGGAAAAACTGTTTTTTTATTGGCTGTGAATGACGCAATGTATGTGCTTCTAAGACACAGTAGTAGGGGATTGTTGTTCATGACTATTTTTGGCGCCAATCTTTTTATTTAATTACTTACGAAAATAACAACAAATTATTAAAAAAATGATTATTAATAAGAAAAATATTGCATAAACTTTCATTTAAAACACTTTTTGAAAAATGTGATACAGGCTCATTGTAATTTCATTCGTAAAGAAGCATTCATAATTATTCATGGAATCTGTTTTTTATGTACAGCATCATACATCTGTTGCAATATAATACTCTGTTCTTAGTCGTGTATGTATCTCGCATTTCTTAGAATAATTTACCTAGCAATCAAGCAGCGATAATTAAACCGGCTTAATTACTGCCCGTAAATTATAATTTAAGTGCTGTTTTAACGCGACCCTAAATGTCACGCCCGAACCAACTCCAAATCGCCAAAACTAAAAAACTACAATAAACAAAATCGAAAAATCAACACAAAAAACATTTCACAAAAGTCGTAAATGTCATCCCGGGCCCGAAACCGAATGCCATACGGGGATCAGGTTTCTTCTAACCATGTCCATAAGCTAGAAAGAGATACAAACAGTGGGGATTGTCTGTTCTTAGCGCGAAATTCGGGCAATAATAATTTAAATTTAAGCACGTAACATTATGATTGTTATATTACTAGGTGCAACACAGGTTAACGCACTTAGACTGTGAGTGAATATAGAAGATCTATACTACACTGAAGATGTATATGGCGGTATAGGAACATTCTGCGGTGGCATTAGCAAATGTGGGTGTTAAATAAATCATTTTGCACACCTTAGCATTTAATAGTCTCTACCAGAGGTTTTCAAAATGTGATGCGTCAATCTGAACAATAGCAATAAAGTTGATATACGATTTTTTTACTTAATGATCGTTAAAAGTTATGAGCATGAAGCAGATTTAGATTTCAATCCCTCTGTGACGTGTTTTGTAAACTACGCGAAAATAGAAATTGTTTTATGATAGAATTATGGGTTCTTAGAGTTCTATAATAGCTTGAAATACGATATTTTAAAAATGTGATAAGCATAAAACTGTCCGGTAAAATTAACTGCTGAATTCATAACTTATGAAGATATCAATCAACTAGTATTATTTGAGATTCTTTAAATTGTTTCAATATGCATCGGCAAGAAATGCATTGCTGACATACAAAATTTCACAGAAAGGTACTCTCAGTATTATTAATTCTGAAAGTTTACTTATGATTTATATTACTCATTTCCAAAATAAATATTAGGGTAGCAGATAAAGAAAAATGTTATACTTACCTATACTCATACGGTATACCGTTAGTTTCATTTAGTATTAATGCATTACTATGGATATTAGTACTAAATACTGCATCGTTCCAGACAAAATGCAATATACAGTAAAACTATTGAAAGATGTGCAGTCAAGGTCATCTATATCATAAACTAATTAACAAATTGGCATATATTTATCTCTCTCATAAGAATATAAGGATGGATATAACACGCTTGTCTTTCAAAAATTCGTATTGTTTCGACCAAGTTAGAACATTCTATTTTAAAACGATGCTTGTTATTGACAATACTTTCGTGGGCGGAGTATAGAATAGGGTCCAGGTTTAAAATGATTTTTTTTAATGGAGTGTATTCTTTTATGTCAAATATCATATAAAAAACTTGAAATTAGTGCGCGGAACGTGTTAGTTTTTTAAGCTGTATTTGTAAAAAGTTTGATTTCGCTTGCAAATTTGCAAAACATACTTTAATGTAATGGTAACCTAACACAAAGAACTTAATTTGATGAAACTCGGATGGTTACATTTAATATTCGTTATTTTTTTCAGTGTGACATGTGTGACAATTACCGACACACTTTACTACAAAAACTTATTAAATCTTTGCTTCCACGCCCTAATTTTGTTTTATTTTAATGAATAGGTGGCTAATGAACCGGAATTTAGTAATTTAAACGCATTTTGAATTTGGACCCTATTCTATACTTTAGCCGCTGTAACGTAGGTTTATTTATTAATTCAGATATATTACCTTGATTCATGGCCGTACGAATAACATTATTTTCTGTCAGTATCACTGACACTGACACTGTGTCAGTATCTTATTTTTCACGTATTTGGTTTCACATTCATTTGCTAGTAAACTTACCAGTTGTCTTAGTTTTGAATTTTAATGCTAATACTTTAACATATATTTTTATAATAATAAAATAACATTAGTATCTTATGTACCCTCATAAGAACTAAGTGAATGACACTACTGAATTTGACAAAACAAAATCTTAATTCATAAAATTCGTAGATGACCTTGATCGGACATCTTTCAGTAATTTTACTGTACACACATACATACACACAGACATCATCGTGGTCATTTACCAAAAGTTCGATATGGGGTTTTTAAATTGTTAATTATAACTTAAATAAACACATTTTAAACTAAATGTTAAGTAATTATATTTGACTTTGCAATGCAAAACTAATAAAAAAATCTGGTGTGGTCAACACAATGCCTCCCGCCATTTACAACCCGAGTCACAAAAAATATTAAGCTAATCCTTATTTTTGGATTAGCGAATTTTACTCTAATTTTGGCAGTTTATTTCTTAAAATATAGTCTAATCTAATCCAAGGAACTACCATTTTTAATAATAAAATGAAAATTAAATTTTAAATACCGGGATAGAATATAATTCTCTAATCCAAAAATGAGAATTAGCATAAACTTTTTTGTAAATCGTTAATTTTTATTAATCTAAATACATTTTTTATAATAACATTAATTTCGAAAAAATAACATTTACAGGTATTTTTCGAAGAAAAACTATTTTCAGTTTCAAGTAAAGTGCTATTTCCGTTTATCCTATTTACAGCAAAATCTAATGGGCTCTATCCATAATAGAAAAAGTTCGAATTACAAGGTTTCAAAATTTTCTGAATGTTAGTATTTGAGTGGAGGATCCACACATACGCACACACACACACACACACACACACACACACACACACACACACACACACACACACACACACACATGGAGGATCCACACATACACACTCACACACCCACACACACCCACACCCACCCACACCCACACACACACACACACACACACACACAAACACACAAACACACACACACACACACACACACACACACACACACACACACACACATACATACATACACATACACACACACACACACACACACACACACACACACACACACACACACACACACACACACACCATCATCGTGACAATGTTAAAAATGGATTCTAGGGACCTTAAAACGTGCTCATTTACAAAAACGATCCCTATACCTCCCTTACCAAGGGTAACGGGAGGAAAATGTTTGCTAATTTTCCAGGTTATGTTTGTAAATATATGCCATTTAAAATTATTCAAAGCTTTTGATGTTAGCAACATGAACATTCATAGTATTTCATATTTGGACAATAAATCTCATTTAATAAATTTAAGAAGAAGTCGGCACAAATTTTTTTGTGCATAACACGTACAGAAAC
Source organism: Harpalus rubripes (assembly GCA_963082715.1). Classification (NCBI taxonomy): domain Eukaryota; kingdom Metazoa; phylum Arthropoda; class Insecta; order Coleoptera; family Carabidae; genus Harpalus; species Harpalus rubripes. The sequence goes on from OY720456.1 coordinate 54,169,377, forward strand.
TGAAACTGCTTCGTATTGAAAGGCCTCGTTTATTTGCACTCGCAAAAGTGCAGTTTCTACACTAAACTCCATTTGTTTTAACTATGGAGTGGTGCGAAGATAGGAGCAGTTTGATCTTGTTTTCTGATTGTAAAATACTCCAATATTATCCAATCAAACAACAATTTTTTCACACCACTCTATAGTTAAAACGGATAACTATTACCACTCGATAAGTAATAATTAAAGCAAGTTACATATATTTCCACAATTACAGTTAAGTAATAATTACAAAGTAATAAAAAATTCAGAAAAATAAAAATACTAATCTTGAAACAGTCGTATATAAATTTGCAGTTTTTAATAAGATATTCAAGTATGCTCAAATTTCATTTATAAATAACAGTACAACATTAATTAAATTGAGAAATACAGTAAGAAACAAAAATTTATTCAATATCCCAAAGCATTTTAATGAGTAATAACTCACACCAAAATATCCACAACAAAACTACGAGATTTTTTTATTCTTCCCAGGTATCAGTTTTCATATTAATTAATTTTTTACTGCCCTCGTCATATGACAATTTTAATTATAAAGGCTCGTTTAAAGTTTCGCCTTCGCAAAAAAGAAAACGTAGGCGACGGCGCATGTGCAAATGATACAATTAATTTTTTATCAGGTGTGTTTTTTGTTAGAGTTCGCGTTGGTTGTAACGTTGATGTATATATCAGATCGAGGAGGCTATGTTTGATTGTTTCATTTCATTGTCATGTTTGTTAAGGATTAGTGAATTCGAGGAATATGAGATTATTTTAATTTATAGATTTCTAAGAATAGAAAAAGGATGACAGTTTATGGATAGATATTAATGGATATGAATAGTTTTAAAATTTAATATTTGTCGCTTTAGAATTCCTTTGTCACTTTTGACTTCTAGGATTCGAATCTGATTAAATTAATTATTGACCCCAATGATTTACTTTTGCTAGACTCAAAGAAATTTTACTTTAATAATAAAAAAATTGCAGTTAAAATAATGTAAATTTGCTCTTAAAAATGCTCCAACAACTTTTGCTTTTTATTCAAAAACAGTACTACTTTTATTAGATGTTTTTGTTTTTCAAATAAAAGAATAATGTTTTTGTTTTTAAAAATTATAATTTTTAATTTAAATAATGTAACATTTGAATAAAAAATTGTTCTTATAACTTTAAAAGTATTTTACTTTCATTTTTAAATCATCTTTTTCAAAATAAAAATATTCAGCATTTGAATAAAAATTATTTTCTTATTATTTCAAATGGGGTCTCGTGGCCGCGTGCCTGAGTGTCTGGTTGCGAATCTGGGGAACCGGGTCCGATCCCGACCGACGCCAAATATTTCGAGTTTTAAATGGCACAAAATTGACCTCTGTGGTGCACTCTCCACGCCAGCAATGAGTGCCCGTGAAGTGACGCCTGGTAAGCGCCCGAACGGTACAAATATGTGATCATCATTACCGAAATCTGTCTACAAAACTGATTGGCACACCCAGCAATGGGTAATAAGCCGTGATGATATATTTATTTATTTATTTTATTTATTATTTCAAATGTATGTTACTATCAGTTTTAAATCAAATTTTTCAAAATAAAAATGTTCAGCTTTTGAAGAAAAATTATTATCTTATTACTTTGAAAGTATTTTACGTTCAGTTTTAAATCTTTTTTTTTCAAAATAAAAATGTTCAGCATTAAATTATTTTGAGTGTACTATTGCTATGGATACTTATGAAATATATACCATAATATGTACATATTTATAGTCGAATGAAAGAACAACCAATATCATCATTTCGTAATGTATATAGGATGTCCAAGATAATGTGTCCATTATCATGGTAAACTCGAGAATAGATACGAAGGATACAGGATATGTGATGTTATTTTTTTATTTTTTGCTGTACTTAATTATTAATTTTAGAAGAAAGTTGTAAATTCAAAACTTGTTCAGTCAGATTTAAAAACTACCTATAATACATTATGTAAAATCATTCGCAATTTTTTTATTTTACAAAATGCGCGTGCAGACACGTGACTTGAGCGACCTTGAAGTGCTTGGAATCAGCTGATTTGTGTGCGCGTGCTACTTTGACAAGAACTATGTCAATTTGATAAGACCAATGTTTTGCCTTATTTTGATTTTGAACTGTTAAATTGCTAATATTTTACAAATTTCAGGCAATAAAACACATCAACTTAAAAATAGTAACATTTTAACAGTTCAAAATTAAGATAAGTCGAAACACTGGTCTTGTCAAAGTGACATTGTTCTTGTCAAAATATCAGCTGATTCTAAGCATTTCAAGGCTGCTCGAGTCACTTGTCTGTGTGCGTTTTATACTTTATACCGTGAGTTTCAGCTAAGATGCAATATTTACTATTCTGTTTAGCACCGATATTTCCATCTTCGGATAATGTACTGGATAACTTATCTGTCGGATAAATGAACAATATCGCTTCAAAAAATGACGGTCAATATAATTTCCATCATTTATACCTTTATTTCGATGCGATATTTTATCATTTATTTGACAGATAGTTATCCTGAACTTTATCTGGATATGGAAATACCGGCCCTTAATGTATTATTATGGATACTAGTTACACATTCTTACTGCATCGTTCCAGATAAAATGCAACATAAGTTGTCAATGTCAAATGATCTTGTCATCATAATTTACTGATACAGCTGATTATTTTCTTCTATTGCAAGTAGTAAATTATTTTCTTCAAGCGTATTATAATATTCATATTATGCTACTGTACACACACTATGGCAGATATTCATTGCCTTACTAGTACAAAAATTTAGTTATTATTGTACTAGTAAAAAATATGATGTGGCCAGTACATTACCTTCCGGCAGTTCTATGTATTTTGTACAAATTACATACAGATAGTTCCTTGCAAAAGATTCTATTTCTTGTACATTACCTTCCGGCGGTTGTGTGTATTTTATACAAATTCCATACAGAAAATTTGTAGCAATAGATCCTACACCTTGTTCCATTTAAGCCATTCAGTATTGCAGATCATAGGGAATAGTTTTGACCTCTTTGATTGGCTGAAATTGGAGACTAGAGACAAGTTTACCCAATGTAATTTCGGCTACTTCAAGTTTGCGCTGTTGCCAGCTCCATCTACTGAATGGCTTAAATGGAACATAGTATATATTTCCAGTAAAATTATAATACAAATACACTATGGCAATTTCACTTGACACTGACATCTTTTGTGACAAGGCGAGGGTAAGCACAATAACAGCTAAATAACTTTTTATAAACTCTTCTAAATTATAGTTTCAATATTCATATTTTAACTCTGTTTATCTGTTTAAGTTATAAATGTCAAAATTCAGTTTAGAAATTCTTATCATATTATGATAGTCACGACATTTATTTGTTGATCTTAAGTCTGGAAATTATTATATATACGAGCGTGACTTTAGAATGACCTCGCCTATGCACCCCGAACCCCTAAAGATAATCCTGTCCTGGAGATAGCGTTTTTGTTTTAAGGCGGTCGGTTTCAGTTAGCCATGGGATAAACATGGGAGAGTCAGTATTAGTTAGCCATGAGAGAAACATGGAAGAATCGGTTCAGATACTCGTGAGAGTGAACATGTAGTGTTTTAGTTTTGGGGCGCCCGCCCGCTGTATTAGTTAATAATGTAATCATTTAGTTTAATTGTAAATAAAAGTATTAGTTTTTAAATCAACAAGTATTTGTTCATGTCCGTAGTGTTCATCAGTGTAAAGTGTAAAAAGTGTAGTGTCTGTGTGTTCTTCCTTCTCACAAGCCGTGGACGCCAGCCATCAAAGCGTCCACCAGTCAGTCAGTGTATCATCGTTGGGAATCATCATCGTTAGTAATCAGCAGTATCATCATCATCAGCCAGTTCCACCCCCCTCGTGTTACAGTGGCGCAGCCGGTAGGATAATGAGAGTAATTGTTTACTCTTATTTATCCGAAAAGTTCCTACATCAGTTTCAGTTTTATTAGTTTGTGACCGAGGAGAGGGTACATGGTGTACAGTATGTACACATTTGCGACCACGACGCCAGCGATGATACAGCAACCCAGGCCGTATCAGCCGTCACCAGATATGCTTGAGGTATTGCTTGCAATGAATACGTTCTCTGGTGATGGCAGTGTGGGAGAATATATCCGCAATATGGTAGCAGCCAGCAGAAGATACGGCTGGGATGAAGTTTTCCTCGGCAGTGCAATAGTGTTTAGGCTCAGTGGTAAGGCAAGGGAATTGTATTTTGAAATTCCATTATATAAGCGGCCTACCACTGGCACAGATATGGTGCGTTGGTTAGAAATAACTTATGCAGGACGCACCATATTACCACCATCATTTTTTCCGGCTTGTACGCCAAGTTTTTATGGTCCAGCATGGACGCACCAGGTCTACGCACCGCAGGCGCCGTTAGATTCGTTGTCTCCAGGGCATTCGTCGGTGGCATACGGCCACGTTTCTTTTGCCATGCAGGGAGTGCACGAGTTGCCAGTAGGAAGGATCAGTTTGGAAGAAATTGAGTCTTTACTGGCAATAGAGGATCGTTTTGCGGTGGTAGACATTCCACGACCAGAGAATTCAACAATAGTCGTCACAGCGAGTGACAAGGGCGTGCAGGAAGGAAAAATGATTGAAGAGAATTGCCTGCCGGAGGAAACAGCGAGTTGTGAGACTGAGGAAGGACAGAGCGCAGTAGCTGATGAACTGGACATGAACACAGTATATGACGACAACCTGCACGAAATGGATCTGCAAATGGTCAACGAAGAGGACATCGAGAATGGCGACTTGGGCATGAACGTCGGAGAGGACAACTTGGCATGCCCACCTGTGCAAGTTTTACGCCGCACCCATGGAGAGCACGCCACTGGTGATATCGTATTACATTCCAGGAACGACGTTATCGCGTACAGTAGTGTTCCCAAATTTTTTGTAGTGCCATCCCTTAGACCACTTAGGTGTGAAAAACCGCCCCCAGTGCAGTGACCTTTGTGTTGTTTTCTTTTTTTATGACTATTATATGACGATTTTTGTTAGTGTTTAGTTTTTTTTGGCTAGTTAAGTTGCATGTTAGATTAGAAATTTTTATTAGATAGGAAAATAAAATACCCTTTTCCTTTAGCATCGAATTTGTAATTTGTTAAAACGTTTTACGTTTTTATTGTGCTTGCATTATGGTTATAATGTTTTACGTTGGTAAGCTTTATGCTTTATGTCATAGGTTTTATACCTTTTGTCTGTTTTTAACATGTTATGTTAATTGTGTTTGTACATTTGTACCTGTTTTGCAATTTGTCTTGCGATTTTTGTATTCTATGTTTTATGCTTTGTGTCATATTTGTAATATGTATGATGCTTTATGTTGTTAAGCCTTTTGCTCTTGTAATGTCTTAGGTTTTATACCTTTTGTGTGTTTTATCGTATTATGTTAATTGTGTTTGTACATTTGTACCAGTTTTGCAATTTTTTTGTATTCTATGTTTTATGCTTTGTCTCATATGTGTAGTATGGGTGATGGTTTATTTGTTTTATGTATGTGTTTTATGTTCTGTGGTTGCAGAATTTGGAAACTATCTTCAGTTCAGGATTTAAGAATAAATATATTGATGTTGCGATATATTTATGTCTTAAGGGGAGGATAATGTGACAAGGCGCGGGTAAGCACAATAACAGCTAAATAACTTTTTATAAACTCTTCTAAATTATAGTTTCAATATTCATATTTTAACTCTGTTTATCTGTTTAAGTTATAAATGTCAAAATTCAGTTTAGAAATTCTTATCATATTATGATAGTCACGACATTTATTTGTTGATCTTAAGTCTGGAAATTATTATATATACGAGCGTGACTTTAGAATGACCTCGCCTATGCACCCCGAACCCCTAAAGATAATCCTGTCCTGGAGATAGCGTTTTTGTTTTAAGGCGGTCGGTTTCAGTTAGCCATGGGATAAACATGGGAGAGTCAGTATTAGTTAGCCATGAGAGAAACATGGAAGAATCGGTTCAGATACTCGTGAGAGTGAACATGTAGTGTTTTAGTTTTGGGGCGCCCGCCCGCTGTATTAGTTAATAATGTAATCATTTAGTTTAATTGTAAATAAAAGTATTAGTTTTTAAATCAACAAGTATTTGTTCATGTCCGTAGTGTTCATCAGTGTAAAGTGTAAAAAGTGTAGTGTCTGTGTGTTCTTCCTTCTCACAAGCCGTGGACGCCAGCCATCAAAGCGTCCACCAGTCAGTCAGTGTATCATCGTTGGGAATCATCATCGTTAGTAATCAGCAGTATCATCATCATCAGCCAGTTCCACCCCCCTCGTGTTACACTTTCAATCACAATTTTCTTCATATAGTAGTAGCTTCCATAGCTTTAGCTACTTTATGAAATTTAATTTCTTTATAATTTTTTAACTCTATATCAGTAATATATTAAGTATAAAATGCAGTCAAATCGAATAGAGAATAAAATATTCTTTAATATTTATAACATTAAATGTGAAAAAATGATATTTAACATAGTTTTTTCAAGAAAAACTGTTAAAATCTACTTCCGGTTGATCAATTGTAACCAAAATCTAATCAGCCCTTCATATGGATGTAACGAAGTAGAATACGAAATAATTATAATTTTTGAAATTGTAGTATTAGAGTTACCGCCGACGAAATTTTTGTTACACACACACACACACACACACGCACACGCACACACATACACACACACACACACGCACACGCACACACATACACACATTGTCATAAAAATAGTAAAATCGTATTCTAGGGACCCTATAACGTGCTTATTGATTAAAAACTCATCATCGAATTTTTTGACCAAAGACAATACCTTCCTTACCTAAAGGTGACGGAAGGTAAAACAGGATATAAATTCGCACACATAAACATTTTTCAAACTATAACCAGCATTGTACCAAGTAACCATTTGATTTTTTTTTAACATTGATAACTTTGACAACCTATGTAGCATTTTATCTGGAAATGTGTAACTAGTAACCATAGTAATACAATAATGTTGCATCTTAGCTGAAACTCACTGTATAAGATTTGTAATTTGTAGCATATTACAAAGTGTGATGTTTCTTTGTTTATTAGATTTGTCAAATAAATAGGAGCTAACAACCACTAGAATGTAAATTATGAATTTTTTAGCGTTTTTCTTTTAAAATATGAAAAATTATAGTCTCATATTGTGAATTTTTTAAATATGTACAAATTTTGTATTTACAACTTTTCTCTAAAATTAATAATAGATAAGAAACTACAGCAACATAAAAAAATAAACATGGTATTCCCTATTTGTATAACTAATAGATTTCAAATAGACAGCCGGAGTATGTATTATTTACCAAAATTACAAGTACATATACTGTAAACCAACAAGCAAAAAGTGTCCTGTCCTAATTTCGTTTCAGATAAACAAAAACTTAATTAACATATTCAACAACGAAAGACATCACCATTTCAACTTACTATTTAATTCTTCTGCATTGTCACTCCGATTATTCTACTTATGTTCCTCCCTGTATCTCACACGTATTTCTACCTGATTGTCCGCACTCTTGCCCCTGATCTACCCGCTTGGACGCCACCGATCTGATGTTAATTAGCGGCCGACACATTTCCACTTAATTACTCTATCGGCTGCCGCCCAATTAATGAAGCGAGCGAGAAAAATATGCTCCTTCTTGCTTACTTTATACTTAGTGGTGAGTAACAGATTTTGGGGTAAAGACAGGGTTGGATTTCACATATTTTGTGAAAAAAATCATTTCCTGGGGAAAATTCTAGCATGATCAGCCTCATCTCCAGTTTATTAAAAATTTATAATTATATTGCCACATTAGTTTTGGTGTTGGATAATGCGAATTTTTTGCCTTCATAGAAATTGAACAGTTATAAAAGATGTTGAAAAATAAAAAACGCTCCTAAAAATAGTATTTAAAATGTAGAATATTCTGTATTTAAGAAAACATTTAGCTTCGTTTAAAAGTTGTAGACAATATTAAATTATTAATAAATGGACAGTGAGGAAAATTCTCAAGCAAAAAAATTATGTGATCAAACCTAATCTTGAAAACGAAGAAAATAAAACATTAAAAGATATCACAAGCAAGATTTTATCCGCTGATAATGGAAGTGTTATAGTAATATTGGATACCAATTTATATGATCAGAAATTAGAAGAGCTTTTGAATCAAGGAAATTACAAGAAACTTGGAAAACATTCTACTACGTCTATATAGAAAACAAAGTGTACCGTGCTCTTAAGAAATATGAAGAATTATATTCCGTTCAGAACAAGAATAGATCTCACTCCATATTTTAGCAAGCTTCCACGCGTATACGGGGGGCTTCCGAAAATCCAAAAGAAAGATTTAAGCATCTCAGAAACCCGTCAAAAGTTCCATAAATTCTCATACTTACAAACTATCACAATTTCTATTACCAATCATTCAGCCACTTCAAGGAAAAAGAACATCATATGTGAAGAATTTTGTAGAACTTTTGAGCTAAATACAATTACAACCACAAAATCTTCTTGTCATATTTCCAAGAAAAAGATAGTTTGCTAATGGGTTCTTCTCAGTTATAGCCAATTTATACAAGGATTTTTTTGAAGAATTAACACTAGATACAGCCAATATAAGACCTAAACTTTGGCTTAGATATGTCGCTGATACTTTATATAAGGTTCACAATGGAGAAAAAATCTCATGGAGTCCTTCCGTTCTTGGATATGTTTTAACAGAAAAAACGAACCATGGACTAGTAACATCAGTATACCCTACCGTAAACCAACACACCAACACCGGACAATACCTTAACTATAATTCCAATCATTAAAAATCTACAAAGTAGGAAATTATCAAAACCTCATATATTCGACCTCGGACTATATCTGCAACACCGAAAGAAATTTTGTCAAGAATTAGAAAATATTAAAAACGATCTAAATAAGAACGGTTATCCGGTGAATTTATTTAGATGATGCTACGTTCTCAAATTTTAGTTTGTAATCACCGAGCGGCGGCCTCAAAAAGCCGCGGCCTCTCGGGAAATTCCCGGTTATCCCGACTGGCCAATCTGACCTTGAATCTAAGAAACTGTTTTGTTCGTCAATAAATTTTAATGACAAATCGGAAAGGCAGGTCTTGTCTTAAATATAACTAAAGTCGCAATCTCTGCCAAAACCATGAAAGTAATTTCTGTTCTAGGGTTACAATTTCCCTTATTACAACCCTGTGTTGTGCAACAAGAATTCGGTTTGTATCCGTTGTAAACAAAATGTTCGGCAAAGTAAGAAAAAAATTAATTAAAACCCGGTACCTCTATCATTGGCTGAGAACATTTGTTACACTAACGAAGCAAGGTACGCTGTTAATTATCGCTGTTACAGGCGCGCGTTATAATCGCCGATAAAATAAAACCGATACCGCGCATATTTTGACGACTTGGACTCGCTTGTGGGCGAAAGGCGAAAGCGAAAAGGCGACCAGTAATTAACAACATGCTTAATTAGGGCATTCATCACGTGAAGTATAAGTCAACGAAGATATAATTGCAATAATAAATAATCATTACATTGGCTATCAGTGTTTTAAATGTAGAACATTGGTTCATAATCAAATCAATGTCAATCGCAAGAATATACGAAGTATGATCAAAAAATATCGAGAATTTTCATACTAGTATAGTACGACTAGCGAATGAAAGTTGACGTTTAGATTATTTAATAGATGTGGTTTCTTTTGAAAACATTTCCCTATATTTGATTTGAAAGGAAACTGCCCTCATGTATTCCCTTACCGAAGATTAGAATTGTACTCCATACCAGGAGGTATTTAAAATGACCTTAGAATTCAGGGATGTATTTAAAAAATTTAATACCGCAAATTCTAGTTCGTTTCGTCTCAGGTGTAAGCAACCCTCGAGTCGGAATTACTGTTTGAGGAAATTGAAAATAATCCTATTTCATAGAATTGCCAAACTAAATAGTTTAAGGATCAACATATTTTGTTATAATCAACATAAATGAAAAATCCAAAATAAAACGATGTTCGACTGTGTTTGCGATGGAGATGGAACAAGAAGTAACCATGATTCGGACTAGCAGTCAATAATAAAATTTATTCATGCCGACGTTTCGACCATACTATGGTCTTCTTCAGGGCTAGAATGGTTCAGTCGAAGAAACATATAACCATGTGGATAAGCGTAGATACATAAAAGAGGGACATTTAAATATATAAATAAATAAATAGTTAAAAATCACAGATCATCAATTAGTAAAAAAATTATCCTTGACGACTATAATAAACTTTGCTGAATACAAAATTATTTTTCATAAAGACATCTTTACGGTTACAGAAGTTTTTTACTAATTGACGATTTTCACTCTGTGATCTGTGATTTTTAACTATTTATTTATTTATACTTTAAAATGTCCATCTTTTATGTATCTACGCTTATCCACATGGTTATATGTTTCTTCAACTGAACCATTCTAGCCCTGAAGAAGACCATAGTTAGGTCGAAACGTCGGCATGAATAAATTTTATTATTGACTGCTAGCTCGAATCATGGTAACTTCTTGTTCCATAAACGAAAAATGTTTAAAATATTTTAAACGCACCCCTGTTTTGATATTCACTTAACACTAGTCGGCCATCTATTTTCAGCCAGACATAGTATTGTATTTCTGTGCTTTTCTAGTCCAGTATTTAAATGGGTTCATGCAAAAATTTCATACCTGAATATTTCGTACAATTCTATTCTTCTCTAGGGTTTCAAAACGAAACCACATCTATAAAATAATTTAAACGTCAACTTTCATTCGGTAGTCATACCATACCACGATCTGTGCAGTGAATGTCAGGTTTCATTCAAATTGAAAGCGTAGTTTGTGTTTGAGGCATTTTGACACGCTTGGAGATTTTTATTTTTTATTTGAAAAAGAATCTGTATTTTAGCATTTTCGAGTCGTGTTGTTTTTCGTAATGCCATAAAAATATCGAAAATGGCTAGAATAATGGTCTCGTTTCTATACGCATTTCTTGATGCAGAAAATGGCAGTTTTCTACAACGTGTCAGCACAGATTATAGAGAGAAGAGAGAATTGAACTACCTATATAGATAAAGCAATGTGTATCCTTCCAGATAAAAAACTACCACCAGGTAATGATTAGAAATTGCTCATTTGGAAATCGTTAAATCGCCTACGAAGACAAGTAGGAAAATGTGCAGTAAACATGTTCAACTGGGGGTACCAAGCAAAACCCACTTTATATCATTGTCAAGAACAAACAATGGTCCACCTGCTCACGTGCGCCAACTTAGAAGAGGAATGCACGAGAGAAGATCTGGCTAAGGCAACACCAGCTGCTATAAACTGTGCATTTTTTTGGATGAATACCATTTAGATAGGCCACTTTTCTGCCGGTTTTTCCTCTGGCATGAAGGAGAGAATTAGTTTGACAGTCCTGCGCTAGCCCGGTTGACCGCAAGCATTGTGTTTAGTAATTGTAGATCACTTTAAGAGAAGCTGCTGGGGAAATTGGTGTTTCATACTGAACAAACAACTCCATAACAACCACGTTTACGTTTACAGTTCACTACTCATTCGACTACAGTTCTATCTCCAAACTAATTTCAAGCAGGTTAGAAAGAGATAGATAATGTAAATTACTTCGATTGTTAAACACTTTGTTTTTACTTTGTAACTTGATCGTAAAAATCTGATTTTACTGCTTAACTTCGAGCTGTAATTATACCTTTTGTAATTATCATCTTCGTGTAATTAACAACAGCATTTGTTTCGTAAAATGCGGTTGTAAAACAAAGAAAACTTGCATACATTGTAAACTTTATAGTAAGATAAACATACAAGACCAGATCTGCATAACATTAATTATAGGTAACGAACAAAAATACGTAGGTACATATACTTATAATATTTCCCACAATATGGATTGACAGGATCTCATAATTTAAACATTTAATAATCATACTTCATCACTCGTTCTATTTACACACACTTCTTTCTTTTTACATTCGTCTTCTACGCTCTGCCATTTCTTAAAACTGGAATATCCATATGCTTACACAACGAACGCGGTTGCTTCGTAAATAACGTCTAGTAAAAAAATTTAATGTGGCCAACACATGACCTCCCGTCAATTCCGTGTTTGAAATAGCAATGAGCTTTAAGTAAAATATCACTTCCAGTTGATCGTTTGTAAACCAAATCTAATTTGTTGTTCCAATAAAGAGAAAAGTCTGTAATACAAAATTTTGGATTATATGATATTATGTTTTTCCTCGAAAATCTGTTAACAGCTCCAAATTAAGTACGACTTCCGATTTATAATATAGGTATAGTCAAAATCTAATGTTGTTTCAAATTATACATGAGTTTTAAATACCAAATTTGAGAAATTTTGAATCATGTTTTAATATATTTTTTCAAGAAAATGTTTTTAGTTTCCTGTAAAGAAGTACTTCCGGTTTATAAATTTTAGAAAACATCTAGTATGTCGTTCTCATTAATATGAAAGTTTAAAATACCAAATTTGAAAAGTTTTGGATTATATTTTTGAATAGTTTATCAATAAAATCTACTATAGGCTTCAAACAAAGTACCATTTCTGGGAATTTTTAAATGACCAAAAAGGGAGGTACACAACTAGATGTTATAGCAGTCCTAGATATAAAATTTCAACTTTCTACGGCTTATTGTTTTTGAGTTATGCGAGATACGTATACGTACTTTGTACAAGGAAGTAAAAATTATAAAGAAATTAAATATCATATATTACCCAACTATGCTATAACTCTGGAAGCAGCTGCTATATTAAGAAAATTCTGATTGAAAGGTGTTAGTGTCAAGTGCAGTTGACAGTATGTTTGTGTTATAATTTTACTGGAAATATAGGATCTTTTGCTAGAAACTTTCTGTATGGATTAGGACAAAAAATAACGAAAAAAAAATAGATGTTAATGTCAAATTACGTCAAATACGTGCAATTTTATAATTGGGTCTATACTTCATATTGGTCTTGCGTACAAGGAAGTCGTGTGGTGTCCATATCAGATTTTTTAACTCTATATCCATTTAATATGAAGTATAAAATGCATTCCAATCGTATAGAGAATATTCTTTAATATTTGTAATAACATTAAATGTGAAAAAATGATATTTAACATCGATTTTTCAAGAAAAATTGTTAAAATCTTCAAATGAGGGTACTTCCGATTGAGCAATTATAACCAAAATATAATCAGCTCTTCATATGGATGTAACGAAAAGGAATACAAAAGAATTATAATTTTTGGAATTGTAGTATTAGAGTTATTGCAGACGAATTTTTTTCACACACAGACACACACATTCACGCAGACGCGCGCACACACACACACACACACACACACACACACACACCCACATACACACGCACGCACGCACACACACACACACACACACACACACACACACACACACACATACACACACACACACACATACACACACTCACGCATACAGACATCATCGTAAAAATAGTAAAATCGTATTATAGGGACCCTAAAACGTGCTTATTCATCAAAAACTCACCACCGAATTTTTTGACGAAAGACAATACTTTCCTTACCATTGTAACGGAAGGTAAAACACCATTTGATAAGTCACATTTAAAAAAAAAACATGTTTCATAAGGCCTGTTAACGTACTTACACAGATTGCCTTATGATACTTGTTTTTTAGTGTACTATTATAAACCTTGTAGCCAGTTTAGTGGGTAAAGAATGATTGTTACATAAATTTTGGGTTAGTGCCAGGTTACAATGTACATTCAGTTATCAAAATTTATTGACTGTGTCGGCCAGCTATTAATACATTTCTGAAATTAGTTGAAATATATGTACAGTTGTCTTCAGAAATATGCGTATAAAAAAGCAATAATTAGTTATTAATTTAAGTATTTTATTAGTATCATTAAAAAACGTATTCATCGAATGAAGATGTGTTTAATTTGGTATTGGAATGGATCCTTTGTCGTCTGAAACAAATCCGCCAAGCGGCTGAATAAGCCGGAATAAAGGCACAATCGCTTATAAAAAGAAAATCAGAGCCCGTTTGATTACAGTCGGGAATTCTTTCTTTCCCGTAATCATCGCCTCGGTTTCTTTCAAGATATTTTAATAACTTTGTGTGCTAAATAAACAAATTGCATTACATCAACCGTAATTTACTTAAACTCGCGTTCCACAAAAACACGTCTTCACGAATAATGAACAAAACTAATTGAAATAATTATTCTAGAGACACACAGATGTCGGTTATTAATTAATATAATTGATATTAATTACGGGACTGTAATAATGCCGCATATATCATCTTGTCAAGCGGCTTTCTTAAGAAGCTACCGGAGATGAAACGAGGTGGCTACCGAAATTACCTTACACACGAATTTAAATTGTTGTCCTTACATGAGCTACGTTTTGGATACTTTCTGTCGCCTTTAATAAATTGTACCGCAATTACGATATAATTACACTTTATTAAATATATTCTGCTTTTCATTTAAACTTCAAATACCAGATTTCGAAATTTTAATATCCTATATTTAACACGTATGCAATATTTATAAATTTAAATACTTGTTGAAAGCTGATTTACGATTTTCGAAGGCTGTAAATTTCTGCCATATGAAATGTATTTGTGTGCATAACAAGGATGGTAAATACCAGTCTCATTCTCATTCCAACCACTGTAACAGACGGATGTGTTTAATTGAGCTCTGTAGTGATTGTGTTATTTCATTAAATAAATAAATGAAATACTTGTATTACGGATCTGGCCACAATAAGGACTGATGAAGATTCTGGCAATAGGATTTAAGATAGGGCAGGATAGGATTCATATGCAGGTGGTAGATCAAAATTGAATAATGGAATATAGTACATTACACTTCACTTTAAGGGGGTCGTCTACGCTTTTCCAAAAAACGAAAAACAGCTTTACATTTTTACCCATTACGCAAAATCTGTTTGTTGCTTATTAGGTTTGTTCGTGTCGCTATCTTGCGTCTACGGTTTACTGCCTCGCCCATATACTTTGCATGGAGGCGGCCGTAAACCGTAGACGTATATAAAGTAGCGACACGAACAGACCTATTATATTTATTAAGAAAACTTGATATTAAATCTGGAATTGTTTATTTTTACCTCCCGCTACCCTTGGTAAGGGAGGTATAGGGATCGTGCTAAAAATCGCATATCGAGATTTTGGTAAATGACCACGTTTTAAGGTCCCCAGAATCTAATTTTAACATTTTCACGATGATGATGATGAATGGATCCTCCACTCTAACTGAAATACTATTATTCAGAAAATTTTGAAATCTTGTATTTCGAACTTTTTCTGTAATGGAAAGAGCCCATTAGATTTTGGCGAAAATCGGATAACCGGAAATGGCAGTTTACTAGAAGCTCAAAATAGTTTTTCTTCGAGAATACCTTTAAAAGTTATTTTTTTGAGAATAATGTTATTATAAAAATTAAAGATTATTAAATGTTCTATAGAGTTGCATTAATACTTTTTCTATATATTTTATTGATAAATTTATAAAATTATCTATAATTTAAATCTCATGTATGTAACTGACAGATAAATGTCACTATCAAAGAACTAATAATTTCAAAATAATATTAGTAACGTTTTAAAAACAAAGAAGTAAATAGAACAATAGAAAAGGAATTCAATACAGTTTCCAATGTAAGTAAATATATATACAGTCAAGTTGTTAAAATTGATCTTGAAATGTAATTTTAAGGACAAAAGACAATAAAGAAAGATACCGTATATTGAAATTCGTCGTTTTCTAATTTGTTTCCATACATTTCTAAAATAAGATTCAAAAGAAAAGCTTTTATTACTTTAGATAACATTTATGACAATATATCGTGTCAAATTGACATTTAATTAAATATTTTTAAATTGACATACGTTTCTTTATTCATAGCCTACTCCAAGTTAGGAATTTTAGACACTGTATTACAAAGCCTGAAAACCACTGCAAAAATGCAATAAAGAATGAAAAATAAATCTGGAGCGACTGTGTTTCTTATATTCAAATAATTATCCAAAAAAAAATGGAGAATTAATAAAGTTAATCCTTTTCCCCTAAGCCCCAGTTTAGCACTTGGGGAATTAGGCTGTCTGAACGCTACGTTGTTGGTAGTAGGAATAACTTTAAAACTGTTGACACTAGAGTAGTATAATATAACATTTGTAGGATATAGCAGTTAAGAACTGTAGGGTTATTTATAACGCGTAACATACACTTAGAAATTTGAACCGTGTAGACTTAAAATATAACGGGGTAAACTTGTTTCGTGTAGAATTCGACACTGAAATTGGTATTATAAAACTTAGTGTAAAAATATTAAGTTGGTAATTTTATATCTGTGCAAAATTTTCTACGACATATTAAATTAACACTCTAAGGTGTATTATATTTATTAAGCCTAATTTTAAACACGCTTGGGGGTAAAAAATTCTTAATTTGGTGTTATTTGTATTTTTACACTAATTTTTGTACAATTTACTACAGCATATTTGTTAAAAATACACTGTCTAGTGTATTTCTAAAAACTACACTGTCTGGAGTAATTTCAAAACATAATGTGTAGAAAAAGCACTACTTTGTGTATATGTAAAAAATTGGCGTAGAAAGTACAGTACTTTGTGCATATTTGAAATATCGGTATAAAAAGTACGCTCTTATGTGTATATCTAAAATATCGGTGTACAAAGTACACTACTTGGTGTATTTCTATACAATAGTAAGTGTATATCTATACAACAGTTTATTCTTTTAGCATTTTTCGTCGTGGTCGGACGGAAGTATAGATACTTCAGTTATTGCTAGAGTTTTACAATAATAAATGATGGAAGTGGAAGAAAGTGGACAAGAAAGTAGACCAATTTGCTTAAAATTTAAAACTAAAACATAAAACTATAATTTCGATTTGTGAATGAACCTTAACAATAGTGTCTGCATTTATAATGTAATAATTAATTAATTAAGTACAAGTGTTTATATAAAATATGTTGTTTTTATGTACAATAATTTTTTTAATGGAAGTATGTACGTATTTTTTATATATCATACCTACCTATTCACTCGATATCGTGTATAACATTTACAGATTTATACTAATATTGGTAAATATTTATAAAAAATACACACTTTTTGGTAATAAAATACATATTTTGTGTAGAAAAATAAAAAATGAGTACTATTGTACACTGTAACACGAAATTGATGAAAATATACACTACAAATAGGTATATTTATACACTAAAATTAGTTAAAGAAACCCACTAATAACCACATTTACTTATGAAAATAAACACTAGCTTGATGAAAATGTACACCATAAATAGGTATATTTTTTCACTAAACTAAGTTAAAAATGACACAATACTGTGTACTAATAACCGCAGTTATTTGGTTAAAATAACTCATTTAAGTGTTAAAAAACTACACGGTGTAGTAGTATCTACGAAATATATATTGTTAATTATTAACACATATCTCGTATCTCGGTGTTGTTTATTACCAAATGTCGATTTGGTAAATTCTACACTACAGCTGGTGGACCTATATAGACCACATTTAGTGTAAAATTTAAACAGAATTTCTTAGTGTGCATGCTTCTAGAAAAATTCTCTAAGTACAAATTTGAAAAAAAAATAGAAAAACAAATAAGCTAAATAATTATGAGCGTTAGTATACCTACAACATTCATCTATATCGTTATTGATGAATTTTGTGGAACGCAATAATTTCATTAGGCCCCCACCCACATTCCTGTATCTTTCAATCTTTTCCTTTTGGTCTAATTATTCCAGTGGCGTGCACGTCATTTCCTGGCCTCCCCTGTCAACACCTGGTCCTGGTCGGTAGCAATAGCAAGCAGTGGTGTACATTACATTACACGAGGTGTAATTATTGCTGCCTTGTTCTTTCACCCGATCCACCTGATGGAGATTTAATGATTCCGCGCCCGACCAAATCTGATAGCATAGCCTAATGGGAATTATACAAATCACTACAACCAAGGGAAAGGGAAATATGTTCACAGTTTTTATATTATTTTTTTGTGGAGGCAATTATTAGAAGTTTATATCCGTGGGTTAATGCAGGATTAACCAATGCTAAGTTTTGACCAAAATGATATTGGTTGTGTAAAAAATAAAAGTAATAAAATTAAAATCTAGAAACTGGCATGCATTGAATCAATGTCATACCAACATTAGGTATTTGAATTCGATGTTGTTTAATACTCAATATTATTACCTCTCGCTATTCATTGGATTCATCCTGAAAATCGCATATCCAGATTTTAGTGAATAAGCACGTTTTTAGGTCCCTAGAATCCGATTATAACATTTTTGCGATGATGTCCGTATGTGTGTGTATATGTGTGTGTGTGGATGTTGGATCCACGATTTCTCACATACTATAAGACTAAAGACATTTTTAACTACGGATTCCTCAATCTAACAATAATGGGAAGAGTTAATTAAGTTTTGATAACAATTGCACAACCGGAAGTAGTAGTTACAACAAAAATATCATCTAAATATTATTTATCGAAAATTTATGTAAATACTTATATTAAAGAACGTTAAATTCTTTATTCGAAAAATATAAATTTATTATTATATCTTCTATAGATTCAGAGATAAAGAAATGCATATAAAATAATTTGATGTAACAAATCTCAGACCAAACTACTTCAAGGCAAGAAATTCAAATGTTTGTAATTGACACATAAATGTCACTGTGAAAAATATTTGTATGCCACTGTCAAAAATATTTGTATATCATTACGAAGATTATGAAAATAAAAAAAGTCAACAACGCGAAAGAATATACGTAAAAAAGAATATAAAAGGAATTTGCGAAAAAAATGACGAATATAATGAAAAGGAAAATAGAAAAAGAAAATTTCAGGATATTGAATATAAAGAAAATGTATGTATTGTACATAATTTATATTAAAATATCCCATAGATTATGCAAATATATGTGAGAATTATTTGAGACATGAATATATGTATTTGTAATTAAAAATATTTTTCGTTTTATGCGTACAACCAGGTAAAATATCTGGCGAGAGGTTTTTTTCTATAGTATTCCAGTAGTCCTTAAATGTAGAAATATGAAATATTTTATAACAGGAAATAAATCATAGGTCATTCACTAGCTAAAGTAAAATATATCTACTTGTAATTTATGCTGATTTTTATTTTTGCAAATAAGGTTCAAATATGAACTAATACTGGCACTTTTTAAATTTCTTTCGAATATCGATACTCAAATCTCAATTTTTTTATCATTGCTAGATTTCTAGTTGAGATGCCATGGTTACAATTTTGATATGAATATCACTGAAAACAATACTTGTTTTTAGCTTTTCAACGATGTCAAATTTTGCTATTTCAAACAAATGAACCTATATTAAATATAAATTAATGGAAATCTCAATAATCCTTTTTACTTCCTTGGACATAGTAAAGGAAGTATTGTAATCGCGAAAAATTTCAGTTTTCAGATTTCAACGGAAATATCCATTTTTACCATCCCTGAATCCATTTTGACTAATTTCGTTGTGACGTCTGTACGTATGTATCTCGCATAACTCAAAAACAGTCAACCATAGAAAGATGAAATTTTGTATTTAGTACTACTATAACATCTTTTTGTTCATTACATAATTTCCAGAAGTGGTACTTTACTTGAAGCATATCATAGAGTTGAATGAAAAACTATTTTAAAATATAATCCAAAACTTTTCAAATTTGGTATATAAAACTTTTGTGTCAATGGGGTTAACATAGTAGATTTTGGTTAAAATGGACTAACCGGAAGTGATATATTACCTGAAATTGTTAACAGTTTTTCTTGAATAAAACGGTTTTATTTTGATTTTAGAAATAAATGCTACAAATAATAGTTTTAGAGAATTAAATTCTGCCTCTAGCACATCCAATATATATTAAATTCAAAATCTGATGTGGACACCATACGACTTCCTTGTACGCAAGACCAACATGAAGTATAGACCCAATTATAAAATTGCACGTATTTGACGTCATTTGACATTAACGACTATTTTTTAATTTTTCTGTTATTTTTTGTCCTAATCCATAGCAAGCTTCATTACAAAAACCAAAAAGTATATAATTTTTCAATTTACATATCTCGCTTATACAAAGGGCTAATTTAGTAATATGTACTTGATGTGCTAGACGCAGAATTTAATTTTCTAAAATTCTTATTTGAAGCATTTATTTCTAAAATCAAAATATTGAAGAAAAACTGTTAACAACTTCAGATAATATATCACTTCCGGTTAGCCTGTTTTAACCAAAATCTACTATGTTATTCCAATTAACATAAAAGTCTTATATACCAGATTTTAAAAGTTTTGGATTATATTTTCAAATAGTTTTTCATTAAAATCTAATATAGGCTTCAAATAAAGTACCATTTCTGGAAATAATGTAATGACCAAAAAAAGAGGTGCACAACTAGATGTTATAGCAGTCCTAAATACAAAATTTCAACTTTCTACGGATTACCGTTTTTGAGTTATGGGAGATACGTCCGTACGTACGTACGCATAGACGTCACGACGAAATTAGTCAAAATGGCTTCAGGGATGGTCAAAATGGATATTTCCGTTGAAATCTGAAAACCGAAAGTTTTCGCGATTACAACACTTCCTTTACTATGTACAAGGAAGTAAAAATGATATACTTTTTAGTTTTTGTACTGAAGATTGCTAAGGGTTAGACAAAAAACTACAAAAAAATTAATGATAATGTCAAATTACGTCAAATACGTACAATTTTATATTTGGGTCTATATTACACGGTGGTTCTAGTAAAGTGCCATTTCCGGTAATCCGATTTTCACCAAAATCTAATGGGCTCTTTCCATTACAGAAAAAGTTCGAAATACAAGGTTTCAAAATTTTCTGAATGATAGTATTTTAGTTGTGTTGGAGTGGAGGATCTACACACACATACGCAGACATCATCGTGAAAATGTTACAATTGGATTCTAGGGACTTTAAAACGTGGTCAAATCTCGATATCCGATTTTTAGCACGATCCCTATACCTCCCTTACCAAGGGAAGCGGAAGGTAAAAATGATAATTATGCCTAACAGAATTTTGACTTACAAAGTTGAAATATCGTTATTTACACTATAATTTAGAAACGTTTATAAAAACGTTATTTCCTCGTTATTGCTTTGCAGTCGCATTGTCACACTTCTGTATGTTTATATGAAGATGTTAAAGTATAGTGATTTTATCAGGATATTACTATTAATGTAAATAAAATTGTTATTATATTAACACATGGTAAAAAATCCGTAGAATAGTGAAGTAGTTTGTATAGCAAAGTGAAAATTAATGAACAATTATGAGTATATTTGAAACATCTCTATCTGGTGATATGTCAAACACATGGTTAAGTATACACCACAACTTGTCAAACATGATTAATTCCAAATAGTCAACTAATTACAATGAAATCCTGAAACGAAAATAATAAATAACAGCACTCGGGCAATTATTTTCAAATTATTCATTAGAAAATTCCATAGAAATTGACGTATTATAAAATATATATTAATGCATAAATTTGTGAACGGGTCAAACTATAGAAACGTATAATTTGAATAATTATTTTGACAGGCTTTTATCACAGCGGTTTGTGGTGTACGAGCAAACTTTAATCTTTATAATTACACGCTGCCCTGGTCATTACACTGTCAAATTAATAAAATATGCTAAGTTCCCATCACTAATGAGACATAGAAAACACTTCGATTTGTAGCCATTACAAAAAATATTCTATTACTGTTATTGAATAACGATACAAATTAAAAAATAATTAGACTACATATGTTTCTCTTAAATAAACATATCGATTTTTGTGCCCGCCAATTATTATTATATTCAATGACGTAAATTCCTTTTTTTATAATTTTCATGAGAAAATATTGTATTGTATATTGACACAAATTAAATTGTAATTAGACTACGTATTTGAACTGTATAAGTAGTAATGATTTTATGTTTATTATTGCTAGAAATAATGAGAAAAAAAGGAAGTAGATGTTGTTTGATCATTGATATAATAAAAACAAATTTTATAATGGGGTCCTCTACTATTTTTTTAAATCTTTTATGAAATTTCATCTAAACTGAAAGTAATCTGTACTTTTATGAATTGTTATTTGTTAAGCCGTAATATATTTTTTAAATATTTTATGACGTCAATTTTAAGCTCACTTTGTTCTCAAAAATTTTCGCTAATAATTGGAGTCACATAAATTGATCTATTTCAACAAATAAAAATATATAAATATGTTTAAAATAATTGGAAATATGCATAGCTAATAAGTAGTTTTATACCGGGTGTTTTTTTTAAGGTGTACATAGGAGAGGAGATGAACATGGGAAATCAGTTTTTTGTAGACGGTTCCCTTCGTTTTAAATGACAACGATGGTTGTGGTATCAATAAAAAGATATATAATTTCTGCATCAAATACATGTAAATTATGTAATATTTTAGGCCCATAATTTTTTTATTAAATTTATTCAATTTCGTATTAATACTAAGCCATGGCATTTGAACAAAAAAAAGAAGTTTGACATTTTTTGTGTCAAAATTTGTTAAAATCTGTAACTTGTGCCAATTTTACTGTTATATTTATTTTAATTTAATTTTTATCAAGCATTTTCTAATCTGTTATAAAATATAATGAGATAAAAAAGTCATAGCTAATAAATTCTGACATAAAATGTCAAATATTTGTTTATCTTTTTGTTCAAAAATGCCATGGCTATTGCTGTTAATACAAAATTGAATAAATTTAATAATTGGTTTATGGGACCAAAATATTACATAATTTACATGTATGAGTATAACCCCTTTCAACCGTATTTATGCATGTCCATAAACTTCCAAGACTTGTAGCCTTGTTCTCAGACAAAATTATACAGGGTGTAACAGCTAAACGAGCTACCTCAAAATTTCTAAATTATTAAAGATACAATAAAATATTATAAGACAATCTTATAGACGACCACGGAGGACATACGCTTAGAAAAGAAAATATTTTTTTAAACCAGTGGATCTCAAGTTACAATACAAAGTTAATTTTCTTAAATGGGATGATATATATACAGGGTGTAATCATACTTCGGGGAAAAAATGAAAGGGTATATAGTACTTATCAAAATGAGTAAAAAAGGCTTAATCAACATGGGTTCGATCTTCAATAGTTTCCGAGCTATACGGCAGTGACAAATGAGTTTTTACGGGGTTTACCTATGCTCTCTCGAAAACTATAAGAGTTACGACTTCGATTAAATAAGATTTTTTGTTTATCTTTCAGATGTCAACTTAGATGTGCTTTTGTTTTTTTTTAAATCAAATAATTGTACTAAGAAAATGTTGTGACAAACCTTTTGCCAATATTTGATTTTCAAATAACTTCGATACTATTAGAAATTAACAAAAATGTTTAATATAAAATTTTATTGTTTTTTAATGATCACTTTGTCAATTTTCTTCGATTCTAGTAGTAAATGGTCTCTTTTTCGGAAACAGTTGAAGATCGGACCCTTGTTGATTAAGCATTTTTTGACTCATTTTGGTCAGTACTATATGCCCCTTAAGTTTTTTCCCGAAGTATGATTACACCTTGTGTATATATATATATATATATATATATATATATATATATATATATATATATATATATATATATATTTATTTATTTATTTATTAGGCCCATTGGATAGAGTATGTTTTTTCTGTTTTCAACCATGTGATTATTTTATATCATTACATGACAAAAATATTTAGAAAAATTAAATTCAAATTCAGATAAATTTGGTTTTGTAGTCAATTTTCAGTACGCTATGTATGAAAAACAAAAACTGCTATTTGTCAACTTGAATTCACTTTTT
Source organism: Harpalus rubripes (assembly GCA_963082715.1). Classification (NCBI taxonomy): domain Eukaryota; kingdom Metazoa; phylum Arthropoda; class Insecta; order Coleoptera; family Carabidae; genus Harpalus; species Harpalus rubripes. The sequence goes on from OY720456.1 coordinate 54,193,511, forward strand.
TTTGTAACGTTACTAAGAAATATTTGCTTCATTTTAATTTAAGCTCAATTGTTTTTCATACATAGCCTACTGAAAAATAACTAAAAAAATAAAATTTATTTAAATATGAATTGAATTTTCCTCAAAATTTTTGTTATGTAAGGATATAAAATAATCACATAGTTGAATTCAGAAAAAAATGCTCTATCCAATGCGCCTAAAAAATATGTGTCATCCCATTTAAGAAAATATAACTTTGTATTGTAATTTCAGAACTGGTTTAAAAATATTTTCGTCTCAGATCGGATGTCCCCCATGGTTTTCTATAAGATTGTCTTATAGTATTTTGTTGTATCTTTAATAATATTATTACAGGTAGCTCGTTTACCTGTTACACCCTGTGTATGTAGCGACTCAAATTTAATCCAAACGCAATAATAGCCTTTCGTCCTTTTGAATGCTACTGGCAGTCTATGTTGTTCAACATACGATCTATCATTTTCATACAAACGCAAGAGAGTTGAAGTTGAGGGTTCTATCTGGCATGGTATTAAAAATTCAAACTAGTATTATATTGTTTGGTTATATTCTGCATTCATTTACTTGAATATGGATTCCGGATTTCAAATAGGTGATAGCAGCAGGCTTGAAAGTAGCAAGGCTTTGGAATAGAGTAGATGTGTGACAAACATGTTGAGGCATTGAAAAATCGAATATCTTAAAAACGAATAACTTGTTTTAAACTTTTATAGTCCTTAAAATACAGTTTAAGGTCTAGTTTTAACATAAATGACATATGTTCCAATTTGTTACTATGGATGAGGACCGTAATGTGTATTCTATTAATATTTGCATTTTAACCTACTTGTCAATATAAATTACAGATGAGAGTTCTTTTATGTAAGATATTCACTTCAATAGGATGATGTACGTCACAAGTTTTAGGCGCGAAATTAAATTAGGCAAAGAAATAATTTTGAATATGTGTTGCATTATTCTGTAATTGTTTTATAAGACTCTTCTATGTTAATTTGTTTTTTAATTGCAAATTATAAAATTCTGTATCTTGCAAATGTAAATGAATTTAGCTGAAGAAGTAAGAATCAAAGTGAAGCAAGGCACGTATTGTGAGATGCGCGCGCAATGGTGCCAACACAAAGCAATAAATTACACAAAAACACTGAAATTATCTCTTTACAAAGAGCGAAGTGGACGCGTGAATAAAAACTGGACAGAATTATTATAACGTGCCGCGTTGCCGTGGCAACGTATCACGATCACGAGGACAACACCGTGTTTTGTTACCGCCACCTGCATAGGCGCGCGATGCAGCAGAGCTGACTTCTGCTTCTAAAAAAAAATAATACCGGAACGACGTTCCAGATTGTTCCAGCCCCAAAACACCACTGCATTTCTTGTAGAGAAGAATTTGTCACTATACGATGGTCATGCTAGAATTACTGATAATAAGAAAGGTAGGCCGTAGTAAACAAAATATGCACTATTATAAACAGTTAATTATTTAGCATTTAAAATTAAGTTTCGAAAGTTAAGTTTGCGAGTGAAAATATGAGAGTATTATCTTCCATTTTTGACAAAAAAAAGTAATAGGATATCCACCATATTCACCTAACTTGGAAATATAAGACTTTTGGCTGTTTTTGGAATTTACGAGATAAGTAGATGATTTTCCTCGCAAGAAAAGATTGATGCAGTATGTTTTATTATTTTGAAAGCATTTCAAAAGAAAATTGGTTGGGAGGTTTTAAGAAGGGAAAGGAAAGAATAGTTGAAATCAGTGGCGTACCCAGGTAGGGCTAAAGGGAGTAGGGGGGGGGGTTCAAAACCACTGCTTTGCGCCTTGCCTTTGCAATTTTGGACGATCTCGAAAAAGAATATTTGTAATAAAATAGGGACGGGGTTAAACTAATGCGAATATGTGTCCGATCTTCAACAGTTTCCGAGATATAATGCAGTGACAAATGAGTTTTTAAGAGATTTACATCTGCTATCTAGGAAACTAGTATAAGAGTTGCACGATTCGATTAAATGAGACTTTTTGTTTACCTTTCAGAGGTATCTTAGATGTGTTTATGTTTTTCAAAAAATATATCAAATAATTGTACTAAGTAAAATGTTTTGGCGACCATGACCAATATTTTCATATAAATTCTTAACTATTAGAAATTGAGAAAAATGTTTCATATTAAATTTGATTGTATTTTAATTCGTTGTTTATAGTAAAGGAAGTATTGTAATCGCGAAAAATTTCGGTTTTCAGAATTCAACGGAAATATTCATTTTGACCATCCCTGAAATCATTTTGAGTAAATTCGTTGTTACTTTACTTGAAGTCTATAATAGATTTTAATGAAACACTATTTTAAGATATAATCCAAAACTTTTCAAATTTGGTATATATGACTTTTATGTGAATGGGAATAACATAGTAGATTTTGGTTAAAATAGGCTAACCGGAAGAGATATTACCTGAAGTTATTAACAGTTTTTCTTGAATAACATGGTTTTATTTTGATTTTTTTTTTTTGATTTTTAAATTTTAAATTATGCGTTTAGCACAACCAATATTATTAAATTAGCCCTTTGTACAAGCGAGATATGTAAATTTAAAAATTATTACTTTTTGGTTTTTGTACTAAAGCTTGCTATAGGTTAGGACAAAAAATCTGGTGTGGCCAACACGATACCTTCCGCCATTTACAGCCCGAGTCTTAAACCTTATTTTTAGATTAGTGAATTTTATTCTAGTTTTGACAGTTTATTTCTTAAAATATAGTCTAATATATTCTAAGTAACCACCTAAAAGTACAAAAAAAATACCTCAAATACTTGCAATTTTATAATGGGGTCTATATTTAATGTTGGTCTTGCGTACAAGGAAGTCGTATGGTGTCCACATCTAGTGATGGGTCAATTCCCGAAATTGAATGATGAGGAAAAATTCCCGGAAATTTCCAAGATTTTTTTTTTTATAATTTCCCAATTAATTTTAAATATTGCGTAGCACCACAATATTTGTTCACGAAGTAAAGGTACATTCACAAATGAAAATTAGGTTTAGATTTATGGTTTATAATTTAGATTTAAAGACTTTGGCCGCATATTATGTTATGACTCTATTCACCCTTCAGAATTTAGGGTCTCTAAATCCAAATCATAAAGCTAAACATTGCAAGGTCCAAACTTTAGGTTTATGATTTATTTTGGCGTCACAAACTTCACCAATGAGAACGAGTCTGAAATGATATAGATATATACCCATCTTTATTTAGTATCCTTGGTAGATTCAGCTTTTTAAACAAATGCGAGAAGAACATGGAGACTGTTGTAACTTAATTGTTGAAATATAACCAATAATGCCAAGCGAATGACAGTTTCACGGCGCGCATCAGGTGTCTTGTTGATACTGCTCTACCGATATTTAAATCTTGTTTTTGAAGTATTTACACAGATGTCTGTACATATCAAAACTAATTTTCAGGTAATTTAAACTTACATTTATGAATGACTTACTCAAACCTAAACAAAAACCATAAACCTAATTTTCATTTGTGAATGCACCTTAAGAGTAGGTAACAGGCAGGCATAAGGCACAAACATGCGTAGTAAAAGAGCAGGCATCAAGGTATAATATTATCAAAAACAAAATTTCGAAAAAAAAATCCGGAAAAAAAGGTAAGATATTTTTTCCCGCAAATCGTAATTGAAGAAATTTCCGGGAATTTTCCCAGGAAAAAACAAAATTCCTTGCGGGAATTTTTTAGTGGCACATCACTATCCACATCAGATTTTTATAGTCAATTTTGTTCCATCATTATCTTTGTCAGTTTTCTTCGCTTCTAATACAAAATGACTTCATTTTCCGAAACAATTTATGTTTGGACATCCTGTATATGAACCGTATATATATATATATATATATATATATATATATATATATATATATATATATATATTATATATATATATATATACAGGGTGATTCATCGGTCTGTCCTCTCTTTATAACTCTTTTATTTTAAGTCAGATAGAAAAACTTTTCAAATATAATTTATATGATATAGTATTATCTATCTACGTACCATATCCATTTGTATACAAGGTGCTCCATTTAAGCGCAACAATATGTAACTTTATATTTCTTAATTGAACACCCTATATTTATTTACTTATTTTGATAGTAAATTAGATTCCCTTTAAAAAAGTATTAAGTAATAAGGGGTCTAAAATTATAAATTAAGAAGTTATTTACGTTCATAAAAAATAGTAGTTCAGAGTGGAAAGACCATAATATAATACAAAATTTTGATCCTTTTTTATTAATACTTATTTTAAACATTACACTAATTCCAAAGAAGCTATTAAAATTTAGTGACAGACTAAATAATGCAAAATTATAATAAATGCTCGAAAACTTGTTTTTCAACTTCAATAGATTTTTCTATTATAAATATTATATTAACCATCTCATCTTTACTAAAATTTGTATTATTCATTTTCACATCAACATCAACAATGATAAACTAAGAGTATTTGGACAACCTGTTTCTTTAAATTTGAAACAATTGATCAAATTATCCATAGCTTACTTTGTTAATAATAACATGATAGAAACATATCATTCAACGAATAAAGGTAAATAACTTCTTAATTTACAATTTTAGACCCCTTATTACTTAATACTTTTTTAAAAGGAATCGAATTTACTATCAAAATAAATAAATTAATATAGGATGTTCCATTAAGAAATATAAAGTTACATATTGTTGCGCTTAAATGGAGCACCTTGTATACAAATGGATATGGTACGTAGATAGATAATACTATATCATATAAATTATATTTGAAAAGTTTTTTTATCTGACTTAAAATAAAAGAGTTATAAAGAGAGGACAGACCGATGAATCACCCTGTATATATATATATATATATAAAAATTTATTTGGCGCATTTTTACTTAAAATAATTAGGCGAGCAGAAAATTGAGTGAAGGTAAAAATATTGTGCCCCAGTGTCGAACCACATCCTCCGCTTATGACCTAATCATCTTCTCTTCTCTGCGTAAGCCAGTAGCCATCTGCATCCAACAATGCTCTATCTTCTGCCACACCTATGTTAACTCACCATGCAGTCCGCCCTTGCCCCCGCTATCCTGACACGCCCTACGCACCTGACTAAAATCTCCAGAAAAAAATGATATTATTAAGACGATAGGTGGTAACCTGGCAACCTCACCACGGTAGCTCAGCCAGCATACCGAGGTATTTAAGCGTTCGGTTTATTTTTAATAATGTACAACTCATTCGGGAATGCACCAGTGGCGTAGGGAATTAATTACAGGGTGGGGAAGGAAGATTTTAATAGGGAGCTATTATTTTGATTTACAAGTTATGTGGAATATTTAAATGGGGATGGAAGAATAGTGATAATGTAATTATGGAATGGATACTGCTATTATAAATGGGCGAATTAAAAATTTAAATTTATAATTAGTTATAAAAAAATAATTACTGCTACATATCTTCTAATATTTTCTTATTCAAAATTATACTACTGAGGTCCTGCACTCTGATTTTTTTATTATTTTAAATGGAAGTTCTTTTAATTTTGAAGCAATTCGTAGTATTAAAAAGTCGTTTTTAGTTTAACTGCATTTTATTTTTCATATCAACATAACGTTACGGCGACACCTATAGCTACGAGATAAATTACAGCTGACTCGTCCACCATTTTGGAGCCACTTAAATTATTCAATGTCAGCTTTACAGTATTATTAATCATAGAAATGATCCATAATGACGGATTGTTCTGCTCCAAATTGTGCAAATCATTTAAGAAATGGTTTTAATTTTTACAGGTACTTTACGCAATACATATATATATATATATATATATATATATATATATATATATATATATATATATATATATATATATATATATATATCTTAACGAACCGTATTTTTTCTTGTTTTATTATTTTAAATAAATATAATATGGCAAATATGGAAGTTTATTTAATTATGAAAAATAGTTCCTACATAAACTTATAAGAAATGTACTTTTATTTCATAATTTACTGCGTTCATCTTTCTCTCGCACAAGCTTTATAGTAGGCAGCGAGAGAAAGGTAGCACTAATGTGACGTCACAGTGACATTGCCAACAAACATAAAATATCTCGCAAAGTAATTATTAAAAAATTGTTTTCCTCATCTTAATCGCTATTTATTGAGTAATATTTTAAGTATAAAGTGTACATTTTATTATTTTTGTTATGGTGCAGGACCCCATTTTAAAACCGTTCAAAACATTTGTATATATATATAATCATACTTCGGGAAAAAATGAAAAGGCATATAGTACTGACCAAAAAAGGCTTAATCAACATGGGTCCGATCTTCAACTGTTTCCGAGAAAGAGGCCATTTACTATTAGAATCGAATAAAATTGACAAAGATAGTGATTGAACAAAATTTGTCTGTCAGTAAATAGACTTTAAAAAAAGCAATAAAATTTTATATGAAATATTTCTAATAGTAAAGAAGTTATTTGAAAATCAAATATTGGCCAAGGTTGCCACAACATTTAACTTAACTAAGTACAATTGTTTTTTTTTAAACAAAAGCACATCTTAGTTGACTTCTGAAAGGTAAACAAAAAGTCTTATTTAATTGAAATCGTATTATAATGATTAAGCCTTTTTTACTCATTTTGGTCAGTACTACATGCCCTTTCATTTTTCTCCCGAAGTATGATTACACCCTGTATATATATATATATATATATATATATATATATATATATATATATATATATATATACTCGTATATATACTCGTATATATAAACGTAGTCTATGTCTGTGATTTTTCAAGCTTTTTAAGGCTAAACCAAAACAAGCTTTCAAACTTCAAGCCATGAGTGTTGTCTATTGAATTGAAAAGTTTAATAATCATTTAATATAAATCTATGTTATAGGTAATGTATTAATTATTTTTTAAAAACTGGACCTTTTACACCTTTTAAATAAATTGACGTTAACTCTTGAAAATTTGAAAAAAAAGAAACATTTATCTTTGATTAAATCCTTGAATTTGACAAATTTGCTCAGTACTAGAATTAAAATAAATTTGCTAATAAGACAATATAAAGAAATGTGCAATTATTTTACAATTAGGAACTTGAGTAATTTAATATTAAAATTATATTTTTTTTTTCAACAAATATAGTAGTTACTAATTATACATAGTTTATATACCGGGTGTCTTAGGCCGACCGACACATGGGCGATTAACATGTAAAATTAGTTAATTGTGAATAGTATCTCCCCAGTGCAAGATATTAAGATGAAATTTTGCATGCTTATCCGGGGATACTATTTCTATGGATTTCAATTCAAATCAGTCAATTTACAAGTGTAATATTAGAATAAATTAAGAAAAATTGTAGAAGTACCATGAATGTTATTCATATCTTGAAAATAATAGTATCTAAGCAACAGCTCTGATAGAGTAGGGGTAACGTGCGCGCTTCACAATTTAGAGAGTCGGGTTCGAAACCAACCGACAGCAATATTTATTTTTTAATTTTTTCTTTTCAAAATAATTTTTATTATTAATATGTTTTTAATCTTTTATTAATATTTAATTTAATAAAGTGGATACATTGTACGTAACAAGATTTATTTATTTAAAAAATATTAAATCGTACCTACTAATTACAACATTAAAATTTAAAAATTATAATAAATATTCAAAATGGCCGCCGTTTTGCGCTAAGCAAAATCCGAGACGATCGTAACATTGTTGTCTCACGTTGCTTAGCTGTCGATTAGAAAAAAGCCTACATTCATTCCTTATTGCCGCTTTCAGGTCTTCTAAAGTGGTCAATTCATAATGGCCGTAAATTTTTGATTTTAAATGACCCCAAAGAAAAAAATCTAAGGGGCTTAGATCAGGAGACCTTGCCGGCCAATTAATTGGTCCATTTAAACCAATCCAAGAATCTGGAAATGAATTGTCCAAATATTCTTTGACAATTTGCACGTTATGCGCTGGACACCCATCCTGTTGAAACCATATCCTCTCCATATTTAATTTTGTAAGTCTAGGCCCAACTACTGTTTCCAATAAATCTAAATATTTTGGACCGTTCAATGTCCCTTCAATAAAATATGGTCCAATAATGTGTGATCCCAAAATTCCCGCCCAAACATTAACCTTCTGGGGATATTGGGTTCTTGATAAATTTTGAAGAGTTGGTTTATCTTTTGACCAGTGGCGAAAGTTTTGCACATTCGGTTCGTTATGAAGAGTAAATGTGCATTCATCGGTATAACACAGGGAGTACAAAAAGTTTCTGTTTTCATTGGCTTTATCCATAATTGTTTCACAATAAGTTGCTCTTCTTTCTTCGTCGCCGTCTCGCAATTCTTGATGGTTACCTACTTTGTGTTATAAATGACGATTAAATGTTAGCGCTGAAAATTAGAATATTAAAACACATTTATCACCCAAACCGGTTCATACAGTATTAATACAAAAATAATAACAAATCTAGATGACCGTCGCCTGGCCGAACCCGGTCACGCGGAATCCTCCTTCACGCCGTGATTATTTCTGTAAAAGAATTAACACATGAGAAATACTCAGTGAGAAGGCAATCATTTACAAAAGGTTCAGGCATTCATACACCGTACACACATGTTGGCAACTACGGGCAGTACCGCTAGTTACTACGGAACCTCTGCCGCTTCGGTGGTGATCCGGGAACACATCCACAGAGATCACTACAGCCCAAACTGCTGCTAACGTTGGCGACCCAGAAGCGGGTCACTACAGCCTTTCCCTACTGCTGCCGCTGGCGACCCCCGGGTCCACACGGGCGGCCACTACGGAACCTCTGCCGCTTCGGTGGTGATCCGGGAACACATCCACAGAGATCACTACAGCCCAAACTGCTGCTACCGTTGGCGACCCAGAAGCAGGTCACTACAGGTCTCCCTTCTGCTACCGTTGGCGACCCTCGGGTTCACACGATGCGGCCACTACAGTACCCAGTACTGCTTACACGCACACTCACAATCATACACACGCTAGATTAACTCTCTCACCTGAATCACTATAATATCGATGTTCTCACACTGAAATCTAGAAATAAACTGAAATAAAATACGTGAATACCAGTATCATTAAATGTAGCTCTTATCCAACAGCATCGGTTACGTACCTAAATAGCTAATTAGAGACAAAACATAATAAATTTAATAAAAATAATCTTACGCAAAATAATATCTGTGACAGTTCGGCCATCCTGAAAAGTTCCTCGTCCTCGAGGAATCAATCCCAAAATTCCTGCAGCATCAACATCCGAAGCGCTGTTGTCTCTCTGGAATTGACAATCTATACGGCCTGTAAGTACTGTGTGTATCATCAGTCAGTAAAATATCCACTTCGGTCGCATTCGTGCATCGAATAACCTTCACAGTTTTTACAAAACAATCCTTATATTCCTTCAGCAGACGTATTAGTTGTTCGTGTTGATCCACACTTATATCCGTTCCCACGTAGTTCATCCTACGTAAAATAAATTCCTTCATTTTCTGCGCTTCTGTATTATCAGCTTGACACTTCCATCTTCTTGTTATAATTTTATCCTTCTGAATTGTTAATTCCGCATCAGTTCAAGACTGGTAGAACACATTCCATATCTTTGTCTGCTACAACAATTGTTCGCGGGAATAGTGCTCGTTTCCTTCATCATTATGCAAGTGGACCCCATATCGACGTATGCTTAGACAATTACCGCTTACCTCCGCAGAAGTTGTTAAGATGTTCCTTTCTGACAGTTGTGGTTGTGGCTCTTGTTGACGTTGAACATGCTGATGTTGACGTTGTTGTGGTCGCTGGTTCCTACTTGCACTCGTTGCCGTTTTTTTGTTTTATAATGTGAGCGTGTATGTCCCAATTTTCCACAAATAAAACAACAAATGTTCTCCATTCCATCGTCGTGCTGCTGCGTAGGATAGTAAGGCCACTTGTTCTTCTGAAAAGTACGATGTAAATCGCGTTTAACGGGAGTAGAAAGGTTTCGTGTCGCTAATTTATCTTCTACCGTCTTCTAAAATAATAAAAGAGACTGCGGCTTCTTGCATTCTCTGATAAGAGCAAGTGTTCAGTAGTGCCAGCTTCTCATAATAGTATTGCAACATAAGTTCATCCGGTTTCTTGTTGCGAGAAATCATTTCTTGAAGCAACTGAAAATAATTTTCCCGTGACGGAAATGCCTTCAACAACATAGCCTTCCATGTCTCTCAAGAATGATTTATTCCTTGCAGCGCTTTATACCATATTTCTGCATACCCTCTCCAGCGAAATCTCACATACATGATGGTAGTTATATCGTCCCATTTATGCATAGCGCGTAAAGTGAACGTACATACTGAAATTGAGGACTGTTGTTAGGTAAGGTCATATTGTAATGTTGTTCCAGGTTCGTAATCCAGCTAAACATAAACGTAATTAATATCCGCACTGTTCCAAAAGCTTTGTTGGTGTGATCTCAAAAGCTGAAAGTTAAAAATGTTCTTATCCCACTTCTGAAATGTTATAAATGACGATTAAATGTTAGCGCTGAAAATTAGAATATTAAAACACATTTATCACCCAAACCGGTTCATACAGTATTAATACAAAAATAATAACAAATCTAGATGACCGTCGCCTGGCCGAACCCGGTCACGCGGAATCCTCCTTCACGCCGTGATTATTTCTGTAAAAGAATTAACACATGAGAAATACTCAGTGAGAAGGCAATCATTTACAAAAGGTTCAGGCATTCATACACCGTACACACATGTTGGCAACTACGGGCAGTACCGCTAGTTACTACGGAACCTCTGCCGCTTCGGTGGTGATCCGGGAACACATCCACAGAGATCACTACAGCCCAAACTGCTGCTAACGTTGGCGACCCAGAAGCGGGTCACTACAGCCTTTCCCTGCTGCTGCCGCTGGCGACCCCCGGGTCCACACGGGCGGCCACTACGGAACCTCTGCCGCTTCGGTGGTGATCCGGGAACACATCCACAGGGATCACTACAGCCCAAACTGCTGCTAACGTTGGCGACCCAGAAGCGGGTCACTACAGCCTTTCCCTGCTGCTGCCGCTGGCGACCCCCGGGTCCACACGGGCGGCCACTACGGAACCTCTGCCGCTTCGGTGGTGATCCGGGAACACATCCACAGGGATCACTACAGCCCTAACTGCTGCTACCGTTGGCGACCCAGAAGCAGGTCACTACAGGTCTCCCTTCTGCTACCGTTGGCGACCCTCGGGTTCACACGATGCGGCCACTACAGTACCCAGTACTGCTTACACGCACACTCACAATCATACACACGCTAGATTAACTCTCTCACCTGAATCACTATAATATCGATGTTCTCACACTGAAATCTAGAAATAAACTGAAATAAAATACGTGAATACCAGTATCATTAAATGTAGCTCTTATCCAACAGCATCGGTTACGTACCTAAATAGCTAATTAGAGACAAAACATAATAAATTTAATAAAAATAATCTTACGCAAAATAATATCTGTGACATTTGTAACTTCTAAATCCATTTTTCTTAAGTATTCTAGCAATTTTTGTTCTACTTATTCCACATTCCATTTGTAAACTTCTTAAACTAATAGTAGGCTCCACTTCAACCCGCGCAATTATTATTTCTTCAAATTCATTTTCAATTGGTTGTATTTCCTGCTTTGTGTGATTAGCAACACACCCAGTTTCTTCAAATCTGTTAATAATACGCCTTACACGGGATTTATTAACTACTTTTTCTGGATTTTCGGCAGAAAATACATCAGCAGTTTGCTGTAGGCTATTACCAATGTGAAATAATTTCACAATACGAATTTTATCTTTTGTAGTTAAATCCATATTATTTAAATAACACTAGCAACAAATAAAGATAGTACAATACAAATCTGCATTTGACGTTTGATTATTCAAATCAAATGTTCTCGTTTTTTTGTTTTCGTCAGGGCTAACTATAATTTGAAGAAATTTAATTTATAATAAACCAATAAAGCAAATAATAAAATATTTTTTAAATAAATAAATCTTGCTACGTACAATGTATCCACTTTATTAAATTAAATATTAATAAAAGATTAAAAACATATTAATAATAAAAATTATTTTGAAAAGAAAAAATTAAAAAATAAATATTGCTGTCGGTTGGTTTCGAACCCGACTCTCTAAATTGTGAAGCGCGCACGTTACCCCTACTCTATCAGAGCTGTTGCTTAGATACTATTATTTTCAAGATATGAATAACATTCATGGTACTTCTACAATTTTTCTTAATTTATTCTAATATTACACTTGTAAATTGACTGATTTGAATTGAAATCCATAGAAATAGTATCCCCGGATAAGCATGCAAAATTTCATCTTAATATCTTGCACTGGGGAGATACTATTCACAATTAACTAATTTTACATGTTAATCGCCCATGTGTCGGTCGGCCTAAGACACCCGGTATATATATATATATATATATATATATATATATATATATATATATATATATATATATATATATATATATATATATATATATATATATATTTACAGAACTTTATAGTATCCATATATAAAATAAAAATGTCAAGTACAAACACTATCTGCTTAACAGGTGTAGTAATTTAGGAACTACTTCTAAAATAATTTTAATTTTCACAGATTTAAATTCATAGCAAACCGATATTAGTAGTGCACGCTGTCGTCAGATCGCGTTTAGTTTCGTTTGGTAACGATACGATGACAGCTGTTGCTGTTACATCTTTTTGCTATATTTTTAAGCATTTGGAAGAAAATAGGTCGATATTGTTGTAAGTATTATTATTTAATTCAGCACTGTTTCTCGATTACATTGTTCAATAATTTATATGTAAAATAAACAAATTCGGTACAGAAATAAATACTAATTACGTATTGAATAGTTAGCCTATAAGTTGAAGATAAAGTATTGTGGTTTAATAATATTGTTTATTTAAAATGAAGTATATTAAAATAACTCTTGTATTTATAATAAATAGAACAATATATTTAATATTTTCAAATATTTTTTTATCAGAAATTTATATAAACAAAATTTTAATTATACGTATAACCTTATTTTCTTTTTGTTGCAGATTGCAGTAGTGGTGAATAGCGTAGTGCCTTCAGCATTCAGAAGTAGCATCCAGGTCCTGATTTAGGTTGAAAGTAATCATAAGGTAAGATTTTTTTTTGAATGTCATGTTTGACTTTATATTCATAGTTATTAACTTTGTATTTTAATAGTAAATAAAAAAACGGTTTCTTTGACCACATGGAAAATGTGTTAATTATTACAATAAATTTTAATCATTTCTATATAAATAATAGTGCTGCATAAATAAGTAAATACCGAGGTAAATACAAATGTCGTATGTGTTCACTATAATTAAAAGAGTAATTACAAATTCTCATTACACTGCTATTGACACTGTAAAAAATAAATTTCTTAAGCCAGTTTTACATTATTAATTTTCCTGCTAAAATCCAATTCTAACATTGAAACTAAATATTCCAAAAAAATAAATAAATAAACAATAGGGTAGTAGTACTTCTAAGTACTAAATTTTAAAAGATATTTTTCTTCAATGAGCCTCAATTTTGAAAATATTACGAAATATCCATTATTCTACAATTAAATATTGAAATTTGTGTAATATTTTGAAAAAGTCACGTGACCTGAAACATAATGTCACGTCCGTGTACTCCGACATCACAGGAGTGGGGGGTTGTTTCTCATGACTATTTTTGGCGCTAATCTTTTTATTTAATTACTGAAAATAACAATAATTATTTTTTTTATTACTATGAAAAATATTGCATAAACTTTCATTTAATAGTTATTTATGATATGTTAAAAGTGACATTTTAGTTTGCGAGAAGGAAGTTTGGAACAAGACGCGAAGCTGAGTGGTCCAAACCTTCGAACAAAATAAAATCACTTATAACACGTATCATACACTATTTTTTCTACAAACACTCTTTTTTTATTTAAATTTGTATTTCTAATAATAATAAGGTAACAGGTAACTAATTCTACTTTAACACTAGTGTTAAAAGTAACAATGATCTGTCACTTTTTAACACTGGCGTCATAAAATGATATTTTTAACGCTAAAAAACCACAGCGTGGTGGGTCAACTCATCAAAAATATCCGTGTTCCCGACACTTACGGCGATTTCGGGCGACATACCCGTTCACTTCTTCGGATTACTTACGGTTAGTTACGGTATGATAAGGTTAATGGTGGCGCCAAAAATCGTTGGTTCACTTGTTGACACCGTGCTTGGTGGTTATGTGTATTCTGCGACATTTAAAACTGTCAAAAATAGTGTCTGGAAATTAAAATGCATTAACGGAGAAAGATAGTTTTTTCCATAGTTGTCCAAAAAAGACCACGACTCCGACTGTTTTGACTTTTGACATTTCAAAAAAAGACCTGTTAATAAGAGATAGAAATAGTGAACAGAGAGCTGACCCGACTCGCAAACCCATTCAGCTGTGAGCACTGATCTAAGCATACCGGATATGTTGTTCCTAGCTCCCGAATATGTGAACGTACCTGAACGCAACATACCGCAACTGAACGGTTGTCCCCCGAAATCGCCTATAGGTAATTGTCATGTCAATTTAAATTTAAATTGACATACATTAATTAATTTTATGTAAATATTCGATAAAATGTACAAATATCGAAAATACTATTCCGTTGAAGATTATAAATCAGGAATAACATCCAATAAAGAAACAATTCCGATTCACCATCCTTCGCAAAACATTGTGAATGCTTGGCAGAAAGTTGTACCCTCTCCAGCTAATAAAATCCGTGGTACTAAAGATGGCATTTGCCAAAAGCATTTTAAAAATGAAGATATTGTACAAGAATGAGAATCTGGGAATGTACGTATTTTAAATAATTAAATATAACATCATGGTTTATTACCCATTTCTGGGCGTACCAATCTCCTTTTATTTGCAGGTTTCGGTAATGATAATATATCTATAATTGTAGTTGAAAACATTTACTAAGCGTTACCTCACGGGCTCTCAAAGCTGCCATGGGGAACTCTTTTGTGCTATATGATTTTTTTTCAAATCATGTTTGTTGTCAGTTGGAATCGAACCCTGTCCGTCCGAAACACAACCAATCATCTAAGGCACACAGCTACGCGAACCCATTTAAAATTACAAGTGAAATATCTTAATCAAATTTGTGACATTTAGATTGTCATTGTCATTTTATTTGTCATGTTAGTTCTAGAATGTTAGAGCACATTGTATAGAGGCGCTACATGTAAGGTTAGAATCTCAGCCTACTGATCGCCGACATCAATCTGTAATCTCAACAAAAATTGGTGAGTTGTTACACCTTCTATATTTATACACCGTGCTGAAAACAAACATTAAAAAGCCTACTTTTAGTGGATTTGCAGAAAAATTACTTTTTAAAAATTAAACAAATATTGGGGCAGTAATTTCTGTGATTTTATTTTCACTACAATTATGGTTGGCTATTAGGTGCAGATTGTATAATACAAATACTTATATCGATATCTGAATTGAACAAAATTATAAGTTTAAAACAATAAAATAACGTCTTAATATATTTACTAATAATTCGCCAAAGGCACATTTTTATTTTTAATGACAAGAATATGGATATAAGGCCCGATTATATATTTTCTTATTTAATAACCGTCGTGTTAGCAACATTTGGTCGTTCGGTAGCGATTAAATCAGCCGTCAAGAACGAGTTGTTAAAAACGATTAAGCTCAGTAGTAGGACGATTTTTCATCGACTAACAAACCACGAAACGTCGTATTTTAATTCCAATGGGTCGAACACACCCCATAGATAAATAAATTAATAAACTAACAACGTTAAAGGTAATTTTTCGTGTATTTACGATGAACACTTGATAAAATTTACAGGGCAATAAGCAATTAGGCGCGATGATATGAGCATCCCGTATGAGGAAAGCATAGGAGACTTGATCTTGTCCACTACAGGACCGGCCTCGAGATATTTTACCGAGAGAGGAACTAAAAATCCCTACATTACCTATCGTCTTTATCAATTTAATGCTGGGTATTTTCAGTCATTTTTGTTTTTCTAAAATATAAACGAACTGTGGGGGAGTTTAGTCATGTAGAAATGTAATGATTTTTCCACATTATTGCAATAGTATACATGCAATATTACTATTAATGCAATAAAAGTAATAAAATATAGCTTATTTTTTTTGTACAAACGATATTAAATTTATTGTTAGTTAAATCGCCCACAATACGATGATGTATGCAGCATCTTTAGTTCGCCGTAGTTGTCCGCTACGAGCGCTAGTTTAGAATGAAAATATGAACGTATGTCTTCTATATTTGATATTGAAACGTCAAATTCAATGTCAAATCGCAAAAAGCAAATTATTTGATTTTAAATATGTAAATGTAAAACCTAGAAAATACGATAAACACAGAAATTAAATTGTCAAGTGTCAAATGTAAACATAAACAGGTGACCGTTTTGCTTCTCTTTCTCGAAACCTAAATCGCACATAGCTGATATTATGTACGCTCTAATGGAGGAATAAATATATTGCAAAAATTTAACATTTTTTATCCGAATTATTAAAATTTTTACAAAATATAAAAGTATAAACGCTTTAGATTTTAAATTAATTTAACATAAAAAATTGAGTTATTTTCAATCTTCTTTAAATTTGTATCAACTAAAAAAATCTGATGTGGCCAGCACATTAGCTTCCATGAGTTCTATGTATTTTGTATAAATGTCATACAGAAAGTTCCTTGCAAAAGATTCTATTTCTTGTACATTACTTTAAGGCAGTTGTATGTATTTTATACAAATTCCATAGAGAAAGTTTCTGGGAAAAGATCCTATATTTCCAGTAAAATTATAACAAACATTCAAACATACTGTCAACTGCACTTGACATGACATCTTTCAATCAGAATTTTCTTAATATAACTGCTGTTATAAACTATTATTCACGAAAGATGACTATTCAAGGTCATTTGCGAGCCGTCTGATATAATATTACTTGCAGATAACTTCATTGCATTTCGTATGCATAGGCGTGCAACATGAAATATTTATGAAAACATTTTAACTGAAAAACTAATAGTAATTCATTTGAAAATTATGTTTCTTTCTAAATAATGCCTTTCTGAAAGATTTATGTTCTTCACTTATGTTTTTGCAAAATACAAAAACATAGACTTAACTTATAAACCAAGGAATAATAATTTGATTTAAACGTCAACGCCATTGGGAAAATATTAGCACAGAGGGCAGTGTAGTACATAATTAGGTACCTGTAATTCTACGACATATGTCATTATTATTTATAGTGTGTTAGGAAGTAATGCCAGTATTTACGTATATCTGGCACACCACATAAATTAAATAGACATAGGTCAAATAATCTTTCTCTTTCTAATACAAAATGTTGCTAAGCTACTGCTATAAAGTGATGTGTATTCTTTCTTCGAACAAATGACCTTGAATAGTCATCTTTCGTGAATAATAGTGTAGCATTGCTGGCTAATATATGTTATTTTATTTTTTTATAATTTTTTAACTCTATATCCATTTAATATGAAGTATAAAATGCAGTCAAATCGTATAGAGAATAAAATATTCTTCAATATTTATAATAACATTAAATGTGAAAAAATGATATTTAACATCGTTTTTTCAAGAAAATCTGTAAAAATGAGGGTACTTCCGGTTGACCAATTATAACCAAAATCTAATCACCTCTTCATATGGATGTGACGAAGAGGAATACGAAAGAATTATAATTTTTTGGAAATGTAGTATTAGAGTTATGGCATTAGAAAATTTTGTCACACACACACACACTCTCTCTCTCTCTCTCTCTCTCTCTCACACACACACACATACATATATATATATATATATATATATATATATATATATATAAATATACGTACACATACACGCACACACATACACACATACATACACACACATACAGACATCATCGTAAAAATAGTAAAATCGTATTCTAGGGACCCTAAAACGTGCTTTGTTGTAAAGTTTCTGAAGCTATGAATTTTGCTAATTGGAAGGTTTATTGGATAGAAAGCTTCAATTGTTGTTTATTGTAACAACTAAAAGACGACGTTTCGGCACATGGTTATGGCCATTTTCAAGTCTGAATACAAAGCAAAATATAAATGTTATGAAAATTGTAATTAGAAATATAAACTTACTACAAAAAGTGAAATTTACATTCAGTCAAATTTTATAATATAAATTTTAAATTACAACCCATGATTGAGTTTGAATTTTGACAACCGACTAAAACGTGCTTATAAATCAAAAACACCACCGAATTTTTTGACCAAAGACAATACCTTCCTTACCTAAAGGTGACGGAAGGTAATAAGATAGTAAATTACTAGATTATCCAGACGGACAGGAAGAGGTATGTGAGCTAATTTCATGCTGGATATATAACCTCAAAATCTAAAAATGGTGATGTTATTTGTCTTCTCTTTCAGAAACATTAAAAAAAATATTTGTTTCTTCATCACTCCAAATATTTCGCTTTTATACAATTTTGCTAACTTTTACGTCGCGACTTTTATAAAATGAGGTAAAATGATAAAGTAATCAACAAATGATATAAATTTAGTAACACTGCAACATATTGCGGATGTGCACATGCGTAGTTACATTATTTGAAGCTTCACTGTTTATTTCGACAGAAGTCGCTTCATAAGTCCAAGGTTATTATTTAAAAGCGGCTTGAAATATTAATCTTGATCGCTTATACGTTTATTTCGAAGATTGAAAATGGATTTACTAAATTCAAGCTGCTTCAAACGTAGTCATTGCCTTGAGTCGAACTCGGATTGTACAAACTACAATACATCTACGCTCCCTATATTTATTTCATTTAATATATTTATTTATTCTACGTGTAAATTCAACTGGAATAAGACAAGACGAGCAAAACAACACATAAGCATCCCGACTATCTATCTTTGTATCGAGTATCGACCGAACCTACCTATATCCTATGATGCTATATATGAATACAGGGCGTGTCGTAAAAAAGGAATGACACAGGCTTCATCTCACCGTACGCGTCCGGTAGCTATTAAAGATAAATTGGTGCTCCAACACTGATAGATATTTTTTTGGGCTACCCAGAAATACAGAAGCTGGATTTTTGTTACAGCCATTCTTTATATTTTGTTCTGTCAGAATTGAGATATGATTTGACACGGGGTGATTAGGTGTGATGATGAAAAAAAAGAAGAAAATAACAACAGACACATCATTATTATTTTTATCCAATTTAGGTCCAACAACATTCATACATATAATAAATAGATCATCAAGACTTTTACCCATTACTGTGTGTCCTAATAATGAGGAATTTTACTATTTTTGATTATCTTATTTTTTATAAAAAAACATAAATGGGTATTTTTTTTGCTTGTTTTACGAATAACACATTTCGCTGAAATTTTATTTTTATTAGAATATAATGGACCTTTTCAATTTAACGGCTATCTCTTTCTATCGCTGCAAATAGTAAGAAAATGGCACGAACAACTGCCAGTTGGGTTGTCAAACGAAACGTCAGTGAAAATTTGCATCGTTAGACATTCTAACTTCAATAAAAGCTTTTGTAACTTATTTCGATAAGATTTTTTAATGTTATCAGATATATTCTCAATTTTACGTCTAAATTTTTTAGAAACATACGCCATAGATCTCATTTGTTCTTACTATGCGCAGATCTCCATTGCGCATATCTTCTGTCTCTCTTTAAATTGAAAAGGTCCATTCATGAGTCACGTGACATGTTTTCCGCCGATCAACATTCAGAATCTCCCTAGTTACATGTCTATCACAGCGATGATAAAAAACAAAGAAATTATCACCTTATTTATATTCGTTACTAAGGATTTGTTTCTTTTATTTTACATTGACAGTTAATTTTGAGTATAAAAATGTGCGATAATCGTTGGGTTGATATCAACAACGATGAAAAGAATAAGGCAATTGTCATATTAAACATGTTGTAATACATTATATGAAAAGTTAGGTTACCAGCACACACAGTGTGCCACAATAATTCATTCTATTCTCTCATTAAATATAAACTGTTATGATTAATAATCGAAGATATTGCTCGTGAAACCGAAGCAGCACATATCACTCGTCCTTCGGACTCGGGTTTCTGAACTAGTGTGAATCTGTGAATAGAGTAAGAGCGTGGGAAGACTGGGAAGAGCATAATAGTTATGAGGTTATGAGATGAATTTTTGTGTGTCAACTCGGCAAATCATAATAGTTTAAATACGTTATTCAAAAAATGTAAGTACATACCTTTGTCCATTTAAACGAGATATGATTATATGAGGACCAGTGACTCGTCAATTTATTCCCGCCCAAAAAGTTGATATTTTTTTGTTGAAAATTGTGTTTCCTTCTTACAGTATGAGGATTTTTGTGACCAGATAAGTGTATTGTGCATTATTAAAGACACTTTCTCTAATATATCCAGCCCTATCAGTGAACAATAACTCATTCGCAAAATTGAAATGCTGGAAACAATGAAATTTTTGCACATAGTATGGAAGTAACTGTTGCTCTTTTAAAATATTCCAAATTGTCATATGTGACACTTCAAACTGTGACAATCTCGAAGATATTTTATGGGGTACAACATAAATTCACGAATATTACGAAGAGGATGATTTTCGTGTAACTTCGTTGACCTTGAGACCTTCACCATAGGTAATTACAATGTCTGTGTATCCGCTAATCATAAACATAAGCATTTTGCCAGAATTTTACCTTATAAACAAGTTTATTACTAATGTTAAAATTTAATTGCAACAACTGACAGGACTGTCAATTACTAAAACAAAATTTTTCATAGCTATTGCTACTGCATTCAATTATTACAAAAATATTTGGAACGACTCGTCAATTTACGGGGTGGTAAAAATGCTAAAAAAATATGCGATTTCGAGAAAAAGTTATTAAGAAATATTGTTGCTCTCGACGAGTTATATTACTGGTTAAATTTAATGCACTTATTTCATTTACACCCTGTATACTTATAATTATAATTATAAGTGGGCCAATCAGATTGAACAAAAAAAAAAATAATTACGTCATGTGAAATTTGACATAATTTGCTCAATATGGATGAAAATAATATAAATTTATTAAAAAGATTAAAACAATTAATCGCATTAGTTGCTTATCAGGCGGCAGTAAGTATGTGCTTTTGAGTATGTCACAAAACATTAATAATTATAAATTGTATTTTTAAGTGAACATCTATTTAACCTGTTTTAAGACGGTCATTTTTAAGTATAATTTTTAATTATATTTTTTAAATATAATTATAATTTCAGTGCTGTGAATGAACCTTAACAAATCATATTTGCATGTTTCAAACACACACTTATTTGAACACTGAACATTTTCTTGTGTTTTCGAGGATAATTTTTTGAATTTTAAATGTTACAACTGTTCCCTGTCTGAAGTTCGACTCCTGTGTCTACCTTGTTGAAAAAACTTTTAAATTTGTCTCTTTTTTTCGAAATTCATATTTTTTGTATGGAATAAATAGTACATACACAGAAAAAGAAATATTTATAATGAAGCAAAAGTAACTATCCGCTACTTGCGCATAAATATTCTGTAGTATACTACAAAGTTAGGAAGGTAGAGAAACAAACACGAACATATACAAATTAATTACCGAAATAAATGAACAATTAAAATCTCTGGAGTCTCACAGACTCAACACCACCACTGTAGGGTTAAAGGTAGAACACACATAATATAAGTAACGCAGGGAAATTACTTTTGTTAAGACACATACGCATTGTGCGTTACTGCCAATACTGGTTCGGCCGGCTGATGTCGGTATGACGTCACAAGCGGCGAACGCGTTGTTTAAAACTTATAATTCTTCTATCTTTAACAATATAAATATATGGTTTGAAAATTTGTTTTTAGAATTTTTCATACTACAATTTTGATTTTTGGTTTACAACCCCCTTTAGGCAGTTGTGAATCACGTTCTAAACGGTTCTGAACATTTTGTTCTACGATAAAATGTGATGTAATGGGTTTCTCGGTGGTTGTAGGGCGGAGGTTTTATACAAAGGACAAAACTCTCATTGATGTTAATTTTATTTAAATTCCAATATTTCGTGGTTATTTTACCACTTCACCAGGGAAAACTACAACGAACAAAATTTGTTTATTCAACAGAAGAGGTTATTATATTCACAATTTAGAAAAGTACTTACAAATAGTTTTAACTTGATTGAAAATTTACTAACATCGAGAAACATCTCATACTTCAGCTAAATGCACGTTAATTTTATAAAAATACACATATTATTTTTAAAAACAAATAATTAAATACAAAGTTATTCATGTTCCATGTGCAAATGGAGACAAATATTCTTGGTTAAAATTTAGTTACATTTGTTTCCGGGCAATAGGTGAAGAAGAGAAAATGACCAATAGTGGCGCCAAAGTATGAATTGTTAAAACGAACGAAGAAGGTACGTATAAATCGCACTTAAATTTTGTGTGTCGGTTTTATAATTGATAGTGTTATTATGATTTATGTTAGTATGACACATTTCTAAGAAGATACGTTTTTTATAATTATTTTCGTGTTCAATAATAGATGTTTGATCATATTGTACAAAATGATTAGTTTCTTGAACGTGATGTGCTAGCGCGCACTGGTTCTTACTATTGGCCCTTTTCTCTCCCTGCCTGTGCTGGGATATTCTAGATTTAAGTTTTTGAGATGTTTGACCTATATAAATTTTCCCACATACACTGCATGGTATTTTATAGATAACATTTGACTGATTTAACAATGGTGTCTTATCTTTAACTTTTGAATAAAGGTTATTTATAGTCTTCAAGTTTTTTTGAGCAAAAATTAGATGTTTTTCGTCTTTAATAAACCAATTAGATTCGGTGCAAGAGATGGTACATAAGGAAGGGCAATAAATGTTTTTCTTTCATTGTTATCATTAGCTTCGTAACCAAGATGGCGGTCGGCGTTACTAGTATTATATAATAAACGTTTTAGTAGTTGTCTAGGGAAAGAGTTCTCAACCAGTATCTCCTCTAATCTAGATAATGCCGAACCAACTAACGTAGGATGACAGATCTTTAGAATTCTATTTTTTAGACCTAGAATTAGGTTGATTTTTGTTTTGTAGGTGTGGTTAGACTGATAGTTGATATATTTACCAGACGATGTTAGTTTTTGGTACCAGTCAAGTATAATCTTTTGATCTGGTTGCCTTATTACCTTAGTATCGATGAAAGGCACGCTGTTATCAGTTTCTGTTTCAACAGTAAACTGTATATTCGTATTTATACTGTTAAAAATCTGTAACGTTCTACTACTACTATTCGCGATTCAAGTAGAACAACCACTATCTGGTGGTTAAATTTTGAACTAAAAATATTCCGAGAATATATTTCTTCTCCTCATTCCCCTGCACAGAAATTTTCTAGAGTTTTAAGATCATTTAAATAATTTAAAACATCCTTTAATAGTTTAATGTTTTAAAACTTCTTCTAAAAGCGTTAAATGTACTTATTAGTTACAAATTGACAGATCGTACAGATTGCTTGTCACATCACAAGCAGTCTATATAATGGCGGGAAAAGTTAATTTGAATCGCGAATATCTTGAATTTTTTAATCCAGATGCGAATAGTTTTTACTTGCAATTTTCGTTTCATTGATAATTACTGGAATGAAGTTCTAAGTCCCTTAGCATTCTTTACTATTCATTGTAGCATCTGCAGTCTACGCATCTCCAGTAGAAGGCAATAAGTCTGTCAGACAAAGAGGTGGGCCGAGTCCGCCTTTAATCCTCACCTGGCTGACGCATTAACCACCGCGCCAAGCTCAGGTGTGGAGGCTGTCCTCGCCTCTCGACCCGCTCACATTCACATTTTTATGATTACACGTTTTGTTATGTTAAATAAACATTAGTCATTTTAATTAAATGGTTCTGGATGCTCGATCGGGGATAATATGTAAATCCAACAAGGTTATGTACCAGTACTTCGTTTCAACCGATGCTAATTTGACGTTGAATTACTTCTTCCCTTTTTATTTCACATGTAGGTAATATGAGTCACATACCTTTTGAAAAAAAAAAATCTGAGGTGGCCAGCACATAACCTCCCGTCGATTCCTTTTTACTTCCTTGTACGAAGTAAAGGAAGTATTGTAATCGCGAAAAATTTCGGTTTTCAGATTTCAACGGAAATATCCATTTTGACTAATTTCGTCGTGACGTCTGTACGTACGTACGTGCGTATGTATCTCGCATAACTCAAAAACGGTAAGCCGTAGAAAGTTGAAATTTTGTATTTAGGACTGCTATAACATCTAGTTGTGCACCTCCCTTTTTGGTCATTACATAATTTCTAGAAATGGTACTTTATTTGAAGCCTATAATAGATTTTAATGAAAAACTATTTTAAAATATAATCTAACACTTTTCAAATTTGGTATATGACTTTTATGTCAATTGGAATAACATAGTAGATTTTGGTTAAAACGGGCTAACCGGAAGTGACATATTACCTGAAGTTTTTAACAGTTTTTCTTCAATAAAATGGTTTCATTTTGATTTTAGAAATAAATGCTTCAAATAAAATTTTTAGAGAATTAAATTCTGTGTCTAGCACATCAAGTATTATAAAACTAGCCCTTTGTATAAGCGAGATATGTATATTTAAAACTTATATACTTTTTGGTTTTTGTAATGAAGCTTGCTATGGATTAGGACAAAAAATAACAAAGAAATAAAAAATAGATGCTAATGTCAAATACGTGCAATTTAATACTTGGTTCTATACTTCATATTGGTCTTGTGTACAAGGAAGTCGTGTGGTGTCCACATCAGATTTTTTTAAATAGCAATGGGCTTCCGATTGTTCGTTTGTAAACAAAATCTAATTTCTCGTTCCAATAAATAGAAAAGTCTGTAATACGAAATTTTGGATTATATTCTATTATGTTTTCCTCGAAAATATGTTAAGAGCTCTAAATTAAGTACCACTTCTGGTTTATCATATAAGTATAGTCAAAATCGAGTTTGAAATACCAAATTTGATAAAATTTGGATCATGTTTTAATATATTTTTTCAAGAAAATTTGTTTATAGCTTTCTGTAAAGTACTACTTCCGGTTTATCAATTTTAGCCAAAATCTAATATGTTGCTCCGCTTCATAAAAAAGTCTTAAATACCAAATTTGACGAGTTTTGGATTATATCATAATATATTTTTCACGAAAATCTGTTCAGAGCTTCAAGTAAAGTATCACTTCCGGTTTATTAATTTTAGTTAAAATCTAATATGTTATTCCCCTTGATATAATAGTCTTAAATACTAAAACTGAAAAGTTTTGGATTATATTTAAATAAAAAATTTCATTAAAAACTGTTATGGACTTTAAGTAAAGTATGACTTCCGGTGATCCAATTTTACCCAAAATCTAATCAACTCTTTATTTGAATGTAAAAAGCTTAGATACGGAAAATAGAAATTTTCGGAAGTTTGTTGTAAGAGTTATCGTGGAGGAAAAAATCGTCACACACAGACATCATCGTAAAAATAGTAAAAACGTTTGTGGGGACCCTAATTCGTGCTTATTTACTGAAAACTCACCATCGAATTTGTGGACCGATAACATTACCTCCCTTACCTACGGTATGACGGGATGTAAAAAATTGGTTTAGGACCCCATTTTCATTGTATCTAGTGATATACGCGAGGCAAGACGAGACGAGAAATATAAAATATCGATCTCGTCTCGTTCGGATTTGCAATCTCGATCTCGCTCTAGTTCTCGCACATTTTTTTGGGTCTCGTCTCGTTCTCGCGCGAGAATCTCGCTGTAAAAATAAGCGTATGCGCACTGCGTATTTACCTCGGTATTTACGTATCATTTGAACTACAAAAGACAAGTTCGCACCAATCGTTTCGTCTTCCGTGTATCTACAGTCGTATAACTATAATAAAGGAAGGAAATACTAAATTCTAGTCACCAAATTATTTCAATTCGAACATAATAATATATTCTGTCATCAGTAAAACTATTTAAACATTAAAAAAATATTTTTTGTAACTAAAAGTTTCTACACTTTATCATTAACTATATGCCACTATTTAAGTAAGATTTACTCATAAAAAAGCACTACACTGGGAACCCGCTGGCAATCAATCACTCCGCTTCACTTCGTGTTGGCTCCTATCGACGCTTAATATAAGATCCTTTACTTTTCAGGGACGACAAGAATTTTATTAACCGTAGTTTTAACTGAGATGAATTAGGGGCTGAAATGTTGGAGAAAAACTAGTTCTATTAGATGCAAAACCGATTTAATCTTTATTTTGCATTTCCTCGCACTGCGACCGATATCATTCGACTCTAGATAGACTCAAAAAAATATAGTCAATTCCTATAATTTTCACATTCACGTGTTCTATGCACGAATTACCGTTGACTCCACTCCCTGTACGGTGCATTTTTTATTGAATTTATAAATCAAAGCTATAAAGTAACAAATACTTTTTATTGCGAGAATCTCGCGAGATTTCTCGCTTCTCGCAGTTGTTATATCGATCTCGCTTCGAATTTTAAATTGCAATCTCGCTCTCGTTCTCGTCTCGCATAATGCAACGAGGCGAGACGAGATGCGAGAGTACCCTCGCCTCGTCGTGCATCACTAATTGTACCTTTATTTTTAATTTGTCTTTTCTCCGACGGTTGAATTGGGAGAGGTTGAAAAAAGTGTCCCATACCACCCTGGTTATGAATAATGAGCTGGGCGTGGAGTGATAACTGAAAATTGAAATTAAAATGGTCTGATTGAGCCGCGAGATATTTTTAATTGCGAATGCGTTTGTTTGTTCAACCCTGACTGCTTAAATATTCAAATCGACGGCTACTTGATTAATTGACCGCTCTTTAATTCCAAGACAAACAAGCAACCATGATAACAATTAGGGGACAACACAACACGACCGATTGTTTTACACATGACCACTAGATTCAAAAATCCCATGTGGGTGCGCCACGGAATTAATTATTAGTAATTGTTGGAATAAATTAAAAGGACATAAAAAAGACTATGTTAATTAACTAAGATAATTATATAGGCGTCTTAAAGACGCAATTAATAATAATAGAATATGCGATCATATGTTTATGATTCATATGAATTACTGTTTATAATTATTCATATAATTAATTCGTTGAAATTAACAATTTAATTATTTTCTTGTAAATGATGAACGGGAAATTTTTAAAAATTACCTGTTAAATTTTCTTTATTTATTATAAAATTTAACGATTTTTATGAACTTTGAATACTTGATTGAACTGTAAACTTCTAGTACTATGGTCAAGAACATTAGATACATTATAAGACCACTTAAAGGCTGGTTCATGTAAGCTGTAAACTTAAGACTTTACCTTAGCATTAGCATTATGACTTTGCTTTAAACTTTACATTACCTCGCCTGGTACATGTACTTCTTAGGGCAAACCAATAAGAGTAGGCCGGTAATGTCATTTATTCTAACTGCGACACGTCATTTATATCTTCTGCAATGCTTTATATAATTTTTTTTGTCGTAAATATATTTGTATTGTTCCACTAATTCAATTAGTTGAATATCTTTTTCAAAACCGTTCATTTTTACTTAAATGTGACAGAATTTTTTAAAACGTCAAACGTCAAATTCAAAGACATGAATATCGCCAGCGGCAAGCTTGTGATTGGTCGGCATTAGCATTATGACTTATGAATTTAGAAATTGGCGTATTCTAGGGTTATGGCATAATGCTAAGGTTAAGGTTACAGCTACAAATAGGCGGTGTGCATAAAAGTAGTCAGCGCCGGCAGCGGACAAAAATGACAAAAGTGGTTACTCATTGAAACATAATAAGGTTATGTTTTATGTCAGAATAATTTTAAAATATCTATTTTATAAAATGTTTGCAATGAATGCGAATGATAGGACGTCAAATATTATGTGATGCAGTGGAAGATGTAATAATTTTATAAATTTCGTAGAATATTATATGAGGAATACATGCGTAAGAAAATAACTTTTCAACAGATATCTTCTACTTACATGAATAATTCTTTTAGGTTTACATATTTTCTCCTTGTAAAAGATACTTATCGTATGAATAAAATTCAAACAATGGTCATATGATTGAAACAATGAATTATATAAAAATGTGTTTCTTAAGTTAAAATTTGAAAAAAATATAATAAAAGAAGCAGAAAATAATTTTAAAATTGTATAATACTTGCAGTTGTATCATATAGAAGGTCTATTTTTGACATAATTAGTCTATTTATTATATATTTTGTACATGTAATGTTAATGTTAAAAGTAAAAAATCACATGGTTCGTATTTTTCGTGTATTCTCCTTTCCGAGCTTGTGCAACTGATTCTAGTTAGAGCCTGGTATATTTTCAATGAAGAATATTCGTCAATTATTGCGAATATAAAAGAAAGATGCTAACATCATCCACTGATATCGTGATATGCAGAAACTTTCTTCTTTCCAATCATCCAACTCTTTAATCGCAATTGCCATGTATTCTGCATTTTATAATATTTAACTAATATTATAAATATAAATACCAGCAAAGGTACTGTGGCAGAAGATATATTTTTCTCATAATATGTGTGATTTCTGTAAACCATTTTATCATATTTAAATTTATATTATAATTTATAATATTAGTTAAATGTTACAAATGCACAATACATGGAAATTGAGATTAAAAAGTTGGAAAACTTGAATGATTGGGAAGAAGAAAGTTTTTACAGGTATCACGATATCAGTGCTTTCTTTTACATTCGTAATAAATGAAGATGATTCTTCATTGAAAATATACCAGGCTCTAAGTAGAATCAGTTGCACAAGCTCGGAAAAAAATACACAAAAATACGAACCATGTGAATTTCTATCTTTAACATTAACATTACATGTACAAAATGACAAAATCTATCATAAATAGACGAATTATGTCAAAAATAGACTTCTATTTCATACAACTGCAAGTATTATACAATTTTAAGACAATTCTTTGCTTCTTGTATTATATCTTGTTCAAATATTAACTTAAGAAACACGTTTTTATATTATTCATTATTGCAATCAAACGACCATTGTTGGAATTTTATTCATACGATAAGTATCTTTTACAATATGAGAAAATATGTATACCTAAAAGAATTTTTCATGTTAGTAGAATATATCTATTGAAAAGTTATTTGTCTTAAACATCTGTTCCTCATATAATCTTCTAGGAAATTTATAAAATTTGATACTTCAATCGGTAATTTTGTAAGAATTATTGCATCCCCCACTGCATCACATAATATTTGACGTCCTATCATTCGCATTTGTTGCAAATATTTTATAAAATAGTAATTGCAAAATTATTCTGACATAAAACATAACCTTGCTATGTTTCAAAGAGTAACCATTTTGTCATTTTTGTCCGCTGACTACTGTTGTGCACACCGCCTAATGCCAAGCGAATGACAGTTTCACGGTGCACGGTTATCTATTAAGGGCCGGTATTTCCGTCTCCGGATAAAGTTCAGGATAACTATCCGTCAGATAAATGATAAAATATCGCATCGAAATAAAAGCATAAATGAGGTAAATTATATTGAATGTCATTTTTTGATGCGATATTGTTCATTTATCTGACAGATAAGTTATCCAGCACTTTATCCGAAGATGGAAATACCGGCCCTAAGTATTGCTGTACCGATATTTTAATCTTGTTTTTTAAGTATTTACGTAGATGTCAGAACAATCAAAACTAAATTAGAGTTAAATTAAATTTGTATTTATAAATGACTTATTTAAATCTATACAAAAACCATAAACCTAATTTTCATTTGTGAATGCACCTTTACTGTTTGATGTAAATATTATACTATAAAAATCTAATTTCAGTAATTTTCTATGAGTAATGCCATGTAATAACAACTAAAATTATACAAAATTTTTCATTGTATCACTGTTTTTGATAAAAAACAGTTGTATAAAATTCACTTTGTAACTGTATTTATATCTACGTATTACTGAAAAAGGTAGCATTCCTATTTCATGTTCCACATAAGCGAGAAGAAATGTACATGTAATACATACTATTGAATAAGAAATCATAAAAAGATGTAATATGCTGTTAATAGACCGATTCAATCCCACCAAATTACCCGGTTTTTATCTGATATTGTTTTAAGAATTATAAAGCAATTCCTCAAGTCATTGGCTTCTTCACCTCACCTATGTTCGAGCTGACTTTCGATACAAAAACAACTCTCATCTCAATTCTTATTTCATTATTTCATTTCCTCTCAATAATCACCTCAAAACCACAATCAATTACTTGAATTCCTACACCAGATTACATCCATCTCCGAAGTCCAATACACCAACATAGCATAGATGTAGATAATGGATAGAGAAACATGTAACGCGAGTATCTTGAGAAGATGCTGCTATCAGAGATATCATAATTTTCAGTGTAAGACAGTAGCAGAAATGGGAGGGAATGGGTCAGGACCGGCTTATTAGATCATTTCGAATTTCAAGTGGATTTTATCGATTATTAAATCTGCGCTTATCATCGTTTATTCTGTCAATCATTTATGGATTCTCTTAGAAAAAATCGGTTCAAATAACAGTTTGTACGCATCTTATTTGAAGTATTTATTTTTCAAAATAATCCATTAACGATTAATAGAGAACCTTAATCAGTTGTTTATTCTAACGGCCATATTTTTAAATGTAAAAATCTGATGTGGCTAACACAATACCTCCCGCCATTTAATTTTTATTAATTGAAATATATACCTACATATTTACTTATGCTGGAAACTATATTAAATTCCTTTCCATATAACTGCTGTTCTATTTACTATTTTCTTTTTTAAACGTTATTATTATTCATTTGTACTGATTAGTTTTTTTAACAGTGACATTTATCTGTCATTTACATAAATTTGAAAGAAAAACTATTTTGAGTTTCAAGTAAAGTGCCATTTCCGGTAATCTGATTTACACCAAAATCCAGTGGCTTCTTTTAGTAGTCTTTTTTTCATTTTTTTCTCTTGGTCCATCGATGCTGAAATGCCATGATTCCGATCTTATAAAATCCGTTGCCCTGGTCTGCAAAATAGGTAGATACTCTGTTACAGCTATCACAATTTCTTCAGTAGACGAAAATCGTTGCCCTCTCAGATGTTTTAATAATAAATTGATACAATCCAAAACTTTTCAAATTTAGTATTATATTACCTTTATATTAATGAGAACGACATACTAGATCTTTTCTAAAATTGTAAACCAGAAGTACAACTTTACAGGAAGCTATAAACAGATTTTCTTGAAAAAATATATTAAAACATGATTCAAAACTTCTCAAATTTAGTATTTAAAACTCGTGTATAATTTGAAACAACATTATATTTTGACTATACCTATATGATAAACCGGAAGTGTTATTTAATTTGGAGCTCTTAACAGATTTTCGATGAAAAACATTATAAAATATAATCTAAAATTTGGTATTACAGACTTTTCTATTTATTGGAACAACAAATTAGATTTTGTTTACAAACGATCAACCGGAACTGATACTTTACTTATAGCTCATTGCTATTTCAAACTTGGAATAGGGGATTCCACCATTTTTTAAATATAATTTCATCTGAACATATAAGTAAAACTGAGATTGTCGGTGAACACCCGGTGACAAAATTCCTATTAATAAGCGCGTTATAGTCCCCCGAAATTTGAAAATATAGATGTGACGTCACGAATATGTTTTTATATCAAACTGTTTTCTTCATGGACTTAAATGCTACTTCTAAATTATAATTATAAAAAATAAATGAATTTTATTATACTGTACAAGTCTACATGATTTATAATTGGAAGTCTATATAAAGTATTAAGTTTAATGTAAAACATTTATATTCAAATAAAAACTGTTGCAGTACTGGACTGATAGCCACGCCTCCGCTATTTGAATTTCTCTACTTCCATTGATAGTAGGCTCCTCCCCTAACTTGGTATTCGTTATATATTTATAGGCCGTCTTTGAGCCGCCAATCAAAATAATATATATGGAATTCATATGAGTGACGAGCTGCTATAACAAAAACCCCCTTATTTCCGAAGTATTTGAATTATATCGTTTTATTTCTTTATTAATATTCATTATTAAGCATATACTTTTAATATTTTTTCTAACTTCTCTTAATTCAATTACGCTGTAGTCCCCTATTGACGGAAGGTCATGTGTTGGCCATATCAGATTTTTTACTAAGTATTACATATGAAGGATAAGATCTTCCCAAAGTTTGTACCATATCTTCATAAATTTGCTTCGATGTTAAGCCCTTTTTGTGCTTAAAAAAACTTAATGTATACGTTAATTTAACAATTAAAGCACAAATTAGAAGATTAAAGTAAAATTTCAAATACCGTAAAAATGAGGTGAAGTTGACCAGTTTTCAACTTTGACTTTAAATAACTTTTTTTACGTAAACCACATACCTATGATTTTTTTTCTGTATTATGGATATTGATTTATATTATTTATAACTTTTTGATTTTTTTTTCATTTGCACTGATTCTAAAGTATTATTAAAAAAAAAAAAACTGTGGCTGGTAAACTTCACCTCACTATGGGGTGTAGTTGATCAAATATCTAATTCTTACTTTAAACACATATCTGTGGGAGTTGTGATGAAGTTGTCTAAATAAAAATATTCGTACTTGCATAAGAAAGAAATATTTATCATATATTAAAAAACATTCAAATTATTTGTGTAGAAAGATACATATTGTTGAAAATATAATCAAAATTTTAATGAATACATTCAATATTATAATGAAACAGATTGGCAGAAAATACCAGAATACCTCTCCGGACTTCTTCAGGTGGTTCGACAACATGTACAATATCGGCCAATGGAACAATGTCATAGTCGTCAATACTAGGCCAAACAAACTGTTGATGTTTTATTTTCTTTAAAAATTTTACTTGCATTTCTTGACTCTCCTTTATATTTTGAATTACGTTTCCAAGAAAAAGTTTAACACATTTCTGCGTCAATTCCCGAATAAAAATATTATTGGCCGCGTTCAGCACGGCACATCGCTAGCAGCGGTGATTGCCGAAGTTTGGCGAACGCAATGAATGGACAAATACGATTGGTCCCACAACTGTGTTCGGTGCTCAGCGCTGCCAGCGATGTGCCGTGCTGAACGCGGCCATTGCGTACCTACCTACGTATTCAATTCTGTCGGTCAACTTCACACCAAAATAAAAATATGGTATATCAATAAAAATTACGCAATTTCAACATACGTAACCATACGATAAAAAACAAACTGTTATGTAATTAAGGAGCCTTAAGGGCATTTAAATAATGCATAATATATTTTTTGTGCAACCGGACGCGAAATAAGCATTTCGCAGCCGCAATACAGGCTGCAAAATTGGATTTCGCGACCGTTGTTATGGTAGCGGCCGCGAAATTAGGGAAACAACCACTTTGACACTTGAGAATTGCATGGTTTTGTTTATCAAATGTTAATCCCATAGCCACCTTGAAAGCTAACTTTCTATTTACATTGAAACTGTTTAAAATTAATAAAATTTGTAATTACATATTTTGTACGGTTGCACAAAAAATATTGTGTACACCTTGTCCGCGAAATCCTTTAGCGCCCTCAAGATTGTCTTGCCTCGGCAGCAAGCGGCCTCGGCGACAATTTTTCTCTCGATACGCTAAAGAGTGATTTCGCGGCCTTGATATACAAATAACTATTACACAAATTTTAATTTCATGTCTACGTATCAAAGTTTAACACTAATATTTTTAACACAAATTTATCGTAGTAACTTAAAATTTTTGCAGCAATACAGTTGAACATTTTTTATATCCATGTTTTAATTCAACAAGTTACATGTTTGGAGAAATAAATAATAAAATAAGATTAATTTAGAAAATCTAAATAAAATTAATACGCAATATTAAATATTTTTTCAAATTTCTAGTCAACTTCACATGAACGGTCAACTTTACCTCATTTTACGGTAATTAAAAAAAAAATTGTGCGATTAATGCTGTCCTGTCTGTGTTAGGATCCACCGTCTTATTGGACTGTTTTCTGTAAACAATAACTGACTCCTGCTCTGTGTGGTGGTGTAGAGGTAGTGTGTTGTTTTCGGGTGCAGGGTTTTTGTGGCTGTGTTTGTTATGAATTCTCGCTGGCCCTACTCTACTCTACCTGCTGCAGTCGGCACGGCAGTCCTCCGCTGAATGAATAATTGGACTCGGATTTTCAACCGCGACTGCACTGCCTTTGTCAAGGGCATTTACGCTATTTCATTTTTAAATTATTCCCCACAACCAGACTGTTTTGTTTCCACAATAAAACGTTTTTATCCCGAACCAACCAACGGTGAATTGCAACTTTCAACATAATCCAGATGTAACTGTGTCAATTTGCAGGTAAAATAATAATTAATGTAATTTATAATGACTATAAGAGGAACGCTCGACAACAATGATTATTTACTTGCAAGTATTAAATCAACTACCTATAATAATATGAAATTATTTGACTGTTTTACATATTCATTATTTCTGATGAGTTAAAAATCTCTGTAGGTATTTCATTTATGGAAATACATGCATTAATACATTTCTACACATGATAAGTATGTGCTAAATGTAATTATTATCAATTTAATGGACAAAAAAAACTGACGAAATTTTATTCATTAAATACAGGGTGTCTCACAGTTCGCGCTCCAGACGAAACTGACACTTACCGACGACAATAGTCGTGTTCTTTTTATCATTTGCCTTATCTCATCTCATCTCAAAATGAGATGAGTTTGACATGAACTGAGTTGAGATCAATTAAGATTTTTATGAAGTAAAAAGGACGACAAAATACAAATTTTGTTGGTAATTTGAACAATTTGAATTTGACAGTAGCTTTTCAACGGTCAACCACGATATTTTTAGGGGTTATTTTGGATCGCCCAAAACTATGAGTGGGCATTATTTGGGCTTCCGTAATTCTGTCGATTACATAATAACATGTAATGCGACACGTTCTAAAATGTTGTTTAAATTGTACGGTACTATAACTTTTATAAGTTTATGTCTTTTGCATATTTATTTCTTCTTCTAATAAATATATTTATTAAAGGAATAAACAAATAATCTTTACAATAACCAAACTAATTGTATGTGACAGCCCGTGACAGCAAAACATTCATCCCTACCATTCATCTAAGATTAAAAACTCAACAAGTACAACCTCCAGAGGTGACTAAGAATCGGGAAGGCGGGAGGAACTCTTCTCTCTTCGGTCTCACTTTATCTCACCTCCGTTACGATAAAAAGAACGGTCAAAATTAGTGAGGCAACTGAGGTGAGCTGAGACGAACTGAGATCTTATGTAAAAAGTGGTAAAAAGAACGCGACTATTAGGTTGCCAACAAATAGAAGAAAATAATTTGCGGCTGCTTGCACAACGGAGTTACAAGACTTTTTAATCCACCAATCCCGGAAGGATATCTTGAGGTGTGATGATATTATTACAAAATAAAACTGGTTGCTAGGTTTTAAAAATACTACTAATGAGTTACAAAATTTGTTTGACTTACTGTAATTTTGACACTTTAGAGTTGACTTTTCACTGTCAACAAATTTAGGTTAGCGAAGGTGTCATCCGAGATCATCATTTATATCGTACAATGCAACGTGTTGTAGCAGCTGTGTAAAATGTGTTAGACGAAAATATTGTCATTTGAATTCTTTGAGATTAAAACAACAAATGGTGGTTTATGATCCACAAGATTTCTATCCGGAAAACGTTCCGAATAGATTCGTGCTGCCTCTCTGGCGTTACGTCCACATTAGAGATAAACGGTAGACAGTTAACCTTGAAATTCGACCGGGTTGAAACTATCAGGATAAACTTAGTATTTGTTAACTATAAATATACACACTTTTATCCACAATCGGTTAGTAATATGACGATTTCTGACTTTTAAAAAGTTGGGAAGCTAGTTATTGTTAACCTCATTTTCCAAGAGGTTTCGTATCAGTAATGGGTATTTACATATAAACAAAGCTTTTTTACAATTTATATGACAAAAAAATGGAATAAAATTGTAAATAATGCAAGTAATGAAGTAATCAATGGAATGAAATCAATATTTAAGGATAGAAATCAAACTGACAATTCCTGTGTTACTTCATTAAAACTGGCACTTTTATTTATATCCCCATCATTGGTAGCTTAGCTGCTTAAATTATGTAATACAAATATTTTTACCTTTTATATGTGTCGAAACGAATGAATTTGTAAATGATATAAATAAGTGTAGATAAATGTGAAATCAAAATTTAAGGTTAGATATCAAACTGACAGTTCATGTGACAAATGAACAATCTCAGATTCGTTTATTTATGTTAGTTTATTATTATTTAAATATCAATTTTTATTTTTTACCTTCCGTCATACGTTTAGGTAAGGTTGCAATGTATCGTAATCTGCAATAATTTATTTTTTAATGTGTTTGATGATTATACAAGCATTTCAAAGTGGACTAATAAGAATAATTAATTTGAATAGAGAACAATTTAAAAATCACAGTAGTTTAAATGAAAACCACAACACTTTTCATTTTTGAAGGTTTGAAGTCAGAGGCGGAGTATGAATAAAATATTTTCTATTAATGACAAAAATATTTTAACAAATGTTCAATTTTCACCATTTTGTCTGGGTAAATCTCCCTGTAGCGTCTAATAGCAGCAGCACTGTTTTGGCACACTTCTCCGTACACCCAATACATGTCGGTGTATTCTTGGTTAGTGAAAATGACAGGCATTTCTAAATATCAAATTACTACTCCACTGATTACAAATTCAACGCCATTTATGACAACTGAGAAATATTTACTGAATTTACATGCAGTTTTGAAACCGTTTTTAAAACGTTTTTAGTTTTGAAAACGCCATGTATACAGTGTCAAAACTGTTTTGAATTTGTATATTCTGTAATAATCTGTAGTGTATATTTCACGTTTTTGTTATAAGCAGAGAACTTTTGTTCAATAAATGTATATGTATAATCATTTCTCATTTCTAGCTCATTTTGACTACATTTTGGTTTCAGTAAATAAGCGTTGCTAGGCAACATTAAAATTTGGTTATGTTACCTGTCAAGTATATAATTAGGTAGTAAATAATAATGAAAGTAATAAAATTTATTAAGAAATATGAATATATATATATTGTAAATGAAACAAATCTAATATTTTTTTTAACAGATTGAGTACTAATCTAATTTTTAAGTACATTCACATTTTTTGACATGTATTCTAACCTAACCTGTTTTTTAATATTAAAATTAAATGTACAATTTGTACATTATAAAAGGCTAATCATCGTCTGTCTGAGATTCTTCCAAATGTTTAAGTTACATTTTGTACAGTGTTATATGAGAAAGAGTACTAACAGTATCTGAAGCTGCTGGATGCCTGTACACTCAGTATTATGAGAAACATCAATACCATTTCGGTTGTAGGAAAAATGTTGTATGCAACACGTGTGTAAAATAGTATTTTTTGTCTCGTGCTACAATTTCGCTACAATTTCGCACTCGACCAAAAAAGTACTACTTTACACTCTTGTTACATAAATAACTATTTCAAAAAGTAAACGATATATTTACATATTTTTCGTGTAAGTTGGGGATCTATTTTCGTTCTTTTATCATTAAAGATTAATACAAATCTTATTTAATCAGAAATTCTTTAAAATACTGATTCCTCTCATATGGTACTAAATACCAACAAATTGTATTCCATGAAGAAGCTAGCTGGCAAACATTGTTACACGCGCGAAACAAGAGCTAAAAGGAAAAAACCGACGTGTATACATTACCCACATAATAATAAGACCTCACAATGTGCGTATCACAGTAGCCCAGACCCAGACCAGCATCACACGCAAGCAAAGCTGCTACACTCAGTTCCCGAGGCTAACAGAAGGAACGAGGAACAGGTACATAAGTACGAGTACTTTCTAGTGTGTATTTTAAATGTTAGATGGTTAGAGAAAATGACTAAATTGTTGTAATTTTTTCAGAATAGTATAGGTTTTACTAATAAGATGTAATTTCTTTAACTATTTGAATAGATCTAATAATTATGGCTGGTAGCACGAGCGTGGTTCTAACACCCGTTTTAACTAAAATCATGCCAACGACATGGCACATATTTAAGGGTTATTAACAAAATCAGTGTTGCCAATATTCTGATTAATTCGAAAATGTATTGACAACCATATTCAATAAATTTGACTCCATTATTTTGAATTGTTTATACTACAAAGAAGGCAAGACAAAAATCGTGTTAAACACTTTTAAATAATGCCGTCAAATTGATTAAATATGGCTGTCAGAACATTTTCGGCTTATTCAGTACATTGGTAACATTTATTTTGTTAATAACCCTGAAGTACTTGCCAAGTTGTTAGTATGGTTTTGGTTAAAACCGGTGTTAGAACCACGCTCATGCTACCAGCCTATATGTCCCAATTTGATCTTTAATAGCTGTATTTCGTCAGATCAAATATCAGTTAAATATAAGCTAACTTCACTTAGGTAATAATTATTTAGGTTTAAGAAAGTAGGCCATAAGTTCCGTCGTTATTTAAGACATTAGTCAACGTCGTTTATTTATTGTGGACGTTTCGGACATTAATTTGTCCATCCTCAGCCAAATATTTTAAATACAATATAATATAATGTTAGTCAGTTTACCATAATGAACTACATATTTACAAAACAGTGCTCGCCAAAATTCTGTCAAGAATTATTGCAGAATATAAAAACAAGCTGCAAGGCAGCAAGCTGAGCACTCCGAAACGTCCACAATAAATAAACGACGTTGACTAATATCTTAAATAACGACGGAACTTATGGCCTACTTTCTTAACCCTAAACTTCAAGGTTGTTCCCAAATTTCCTAATAATTATTTACAAATTTTGAAAATTTTTATTTAACTGTTCAAAGTCTCGCTATAAAAATAAGCGCTTGCGCACTACGTATTTACGTAACAGTTTAACTACAAGAGATTATTTCGCACCAATCCTACCGTCTTCTGTGTATTTGTAGTCGTATAACTATAATAAAGAGACGAAATACTAAATTCTGGACACCAAATTATTTCAGTACGAACATAATGTTTATTTATTTACGGTCAGCGGAAAATGTGATAAATTAGTAAATCATTTAATTTACCTCTAAAATATCTAATTTGTCACCAAATTGTGATCTCTAAAGGTACATTCACAAATGAAAATTAGGTTTAGATTTATGTTTTATACTTTAGATTTAAAGACCTTGGCCGCATATTATATGACTCCATTCACACTTCACAATTTAGTGTCTCTAAATCCAAATCATAAAGCTAAACATTGCAAGGTCCAAACTTTAGCTTTATGATTTAGTTTGACGTCACAAACTTCACCAATAAAAACGAGTCTAAAACGATATAGAAATATACATCCATCATTATTTAATATTCACTTGGTAGATTCGTCCTTTAAATAAACTGCGAGAACAAGGAGACTGGCAAAACTTAATTGCTGAAATATAACCAATAATGCCATGCGAATGACAGTTTCACGGCGCACGGGTATCTATTAAGTATTGCTCTACCGATATTTGAATCTTATTTTTGAAGCATTTACATAGATGTCAGTACAATCAAAACTAAATTAGAGTTACATTAAATTTGCATTTATGAATGACTTACTTAAATCTAAACATAAACCATAAACCTAATTTTCATTTGTGAATGCACCTTAAACTATTTCATTACGAACATCTGTTAATACAATCTCTCATCACTAAAACTAATTAAACATTAAAAAATGGTTTTTTGTAACTAAAAGTACCTACACTTTATCTTTCAATATATGCCACTATTTATGTAAGATTTAGTCATAAAAAACCGCTACACTGGAAACCCGCTGACACCCAATCACTCCCATCCTTATCCTTTACTTTTCAGGGGCGGCAAGAATTTTATTAACTGTGATTTTAACTAGGATGAATTAGGGGCTGAAAAATTAGTTCTATTGGATGCAAAACCGATTTTGTCTTTATTTTGCATTTCCTCGCTCTGGGACCGATACCAATGGACTCTAGATAGACAAAAAATATAGTGAATTTATATAATTTTCACATTCACTTGTTTTATGCACTTCTTCTCTCGCGAGATTTCTCGCTTCTCGCAATTGTTATATCGATATCGCCTCGAATTTTAAACCACAATCTCGCTCTCGTTCTTGTCTCGCATAATGGAACGAGACGAGACGAGATGCGAGAGTACTCTCGCCTCGTCGTGTATCACTAAAAATTGTATTTCTACTTATAGTGCATACACAATAAAAAATTGGCTTTATTTCCGTGTTAAAAATTAACAGTTTTTTCCGTGTTAAAATATTAATATTAATGTATTTCTTGAAGGTATGGTCTCCGGACAGAAATGTGAAAAAAAGTGTTGTGCAAGAGATGAAAATAGAAGAACTTTAATATTTTCTGATTTATGATATATGTGTAATGTATTATTTATATTTTGCACTGTTATATAAAATAATTAATTTTCTGATCAACATGGTCCGAAAATCTCTGTTGCAATGAATTGTTTCGCGCTCTGTGGGTCAGGTGTCAGGTTGCTCTGTCCTGCTGGAACCACAAGTCTTATGCTCAACTATTTTAAGGTCTAGTTCTAATATAAATGACCAATTTTCTAATTTTTGTTGAGTTGAGTCGAGAAGAATCAGCTGGGGAAATCGTTGAAAAAATGAGCAGGGCCTTGGTGATCCAGAAATTGTTTTTTTATATAATTAAAAAATCTGATGTGGCCAGCACATTACCTTCCGTCAGTTCTATGTATTTTGTATAAATGTCATACAGAAAGTTCCTTGCAAAAGATTATATTTCTTGTACATTACCTTAAGGCAGTTGTATGTATTTTATACAAATTCCATACAGAAAGTTTCTAACAAAAGATCCTATATTTCCAGTAAAATTATAACATAAACATACTGTCAACTGCACTTGACACTGACACCTTTCAATCAGAATTTTCTTAATGTAGCAGCTGTTTCCAAAGTTATAGCAAAGCTGACTAATATATATGATATTTAATTTCTTTATAATTTTTTAACTCTATGTCCATTTAATATGAAGTATAAAATGCATTCAAATCGTATAGAGAATAAATAATTCTTTAATATTTGTAATAACATTAAATGTGAAAAAATTATATTTAACATCGCTTTTTCGTGAAAAACTGTTAAAATCTTCAAATGAGGGTACATCCGGTTGACCAACTATAACCAAAATCTAATCAGCTCTTCACATAGATGTAACGAAGAGGACTACGAAAGAATTATAATTTTTGGAATTGTAGTATTAGAGTTATCGCATTAGAAAATTTTGTCACACACAGACACACACACACACACACACACACACACACACACACACACACATACATACATACACACACACACACACATACAGACATCATCGTAAAAATAGTAAAATCGTATTCTAGGGACCCTAAAACGTGCTTATTCATCAAAAACTCACCACCGAATTTTTTGACCAAAGACAATACCTTCCTTACCTAAAGGTGACGGAAGGTAAAAAACGGACATTTCGAACCCTAGTGGTTCATCATCAGCATATTACAAAATATAATGTAAAAAAGTGGTTATTGTTTAATAACAATTTGTCAAAAAAATTTTTTTTGTTAAAAATACATAAATATCTTAAACTTATGGGTTTTTAGCAAGTTGTATTGCAGTTCAAATCATCGTTAAGTATCTAAGCAACACTTTAAGCACACATTACACAACTAAGATTTATAAACATAATACAGTTGTTGAAACACAAATTGAAAATTACAATAATTTTGAGCATTATTAATAGTTTTCTAACTATAACATAATATGACAATCTTACGCAAAAACTCACGCTCATAAAACTCGGGCAAAGAACTATGAGTAAGTTTATATCGAAGTTCTTAATCGAATTTTTAATCAAATCGGATTTAAATAAATCCTAAATCTTGACTGTTTTAATTTAAAGCGATCAAGTACATTTAAGTTTACTAGATTTAATTGGATTTTTTACTGACACTGTTGGCATAGCAGCGTAGAATGCGTATAACATTATTGACTAGTATTAATTTTGACTTTTCACAATTTTGACTTCACATTTACTTAGATTTTTTATTTAACATTTACTTAGTTTTTTCATTTAACAAATCAATTATTTTTCTTTCCAACATTAATTTCAAAAAATATTCTGTTTCTTGCTGCGTCCCCGGATTTCTCATTGCTCTTCTAATAATT
This sequence comes from Harpalus rubripes, assembly GCA_963082715.1. Classification (NCBI taxonomy): domain Eukaryota; kingdom Metazoa; phylum Arthropoda; class Insecta; order Coleoptera; family Carabidae; genus Harpalus; species Harpalus rubripes. The sequence continues at coordinate 54,236,235 of OY720456.1, forward strand.
GTCAAACCATGAAAGATGAATAAATTACTCTGCGTTTTTTTCATTGTTTCAGTACCTACTATTAAATTTTCTGTTAAATCGTTGTTTATCTCGTGAAAGTAAATCGGATTTATGTATAAATCTCGTTGGTAAAGTCGATTTAGAATCCGATTCTAACTCCAATCCAGATCGTTTACATCGTTTTCTTAAATACGATTTCTAATCCTAAATCTACTTAAATCCGATTAAAAACGTCGATATAAACATCCTCAATGATAGATAATATCTAATTACCAGTATAAGCCGAACATTATCGAGAGTTCCCGAACATTTTAGACCTCACGGGAAATATGCAAAATGCAACTTGTGCGTCGTGCGACTTGGACCAAAATTAATGTTATAATATTTATATTGTATATAAATAATGAAACACCCTATATGTAATTCCATCCACATATGTGCCGCTTTGAAAAATTCCTCCCGTGCTACACCCAACACAATCTGAACGACAGGATGTGCGGTTATTAGGAAATTATCAAATTTTCAACGCATACTTGATACGTCATCATGAAAATAACAATTAAAATTTTAACACAGATTGTACCCGAGTAGCGGCTATGTGTATTGTTTTCTCGAGGAAAAAATCACGAACAATGGGTTTCGGTGGCCGGGCGAAAAAAGGCGTCACGAAATTTAATTAACTCCAGAGATGGATCAGGTGATAATTAAATGTGTTTGGGCCCAGCCGACAGAGCAAGCAAGAGCTTTGATGTAGCAAAGCAAAGCAAACCCAAGTAGCCAGCTGGAAAATTAATGTGAATTATGTGCAATTAGACTACATGTTGATGAAATTGCTTTTTAATTGTTTAATGCAATTTTTGTGGAATTACCACGGTGACACAAAATGAAGAATGGTGTTATTGTTACGCGAATAACGTACGAGTACTTGAGATAATCAGCAATTATTATCATTAAAATTAAAAATTTACTGCGTAAAGTAGATACTTCTTATTATTACGTATTTTAAATAGCACAAAGAGACCCCTGTGCACTCTTTACACCAGCAATGAGTGCCCGCACGGTACAAGTATATATTCATCATTACCGATATCTGTGTACAGGCTGTCTCATTTTTGATGTTTTTTTAAGGTATCTCGGGTAATATTAATGATAGAGTAAAACCATTTGCACATTCCAGGGTCAACTTTTCCAGAAATGTTTAATAGTCACCACAGGAATTTTCGATCTTCTTTTGTTTCTGAGCTACAGGCAAAAACTCGTTTTTCGCTCATTTTGAAAATACACCATATCTTATTTATTATGATAGCTAGAGAAAAAATGTTTTTACACAAATTTTACCGTTTTTTAAATAGGATAAAATGGCGTATTTAGACTTTTTGAAAACTTAATAATTCTCGAGATATAACACAAAGTTATGATTTTTTAAATGGGAACCTATGTTGAAAATAGTCTCATTTTTTGCTTATTTTATAAGCTTTTCAATGATATATAACAAGTCTACATTCTTTTGTTTTAAACATTAATAAAAAACGAATTATTAATTTATTAGGGTGAAAATATTGGAAATTATTAAGAAAAAAATGAAAAAATCTATTCCAGATCATCATTTGCATATTTCTAATGGTTTTTGTTTCAATTTTACTCATTTTTTCAATTTGTTTACTTCAAAAGCATATTAAACAATTTTGATCGGATTGTGTCAAAGCCAACTGTAACGTCGATATATAGTAATTTAACTAACCCGAAAATAATTGGTTAAGAATAATTTTGAAAACAAAATTAATAGATATTGAATCAAAATAAACAAATGATGATTTGTAATAAATTTTTTCATTTGTTTCTTGATAATTTCCAATATTTTCACCTCAATAAATTAATAATTCGTCTTTTATTAATGTTTAAAACAAAAGAATGTAGACTTGTTATATATCATTGAAAAGCTTATAAAATAAGCAAAAAGAAGAGACTATTTTCAATATAGGTTCCCATTTAAAAAATCATAAGTTTGTGTTATATCTCGAGAATTATTAAGTTTTCAAAAAATCTAATTACGCTATTTTATTCTATTTAAAAAACGGTATAATTTTTGTATAAACATTTTTTCTCTATCATAATAAATAAGATATGATATATTTTCAAAATGAGCGAAAAACGAGTTCTTGCCTGTAGCTGAGAAACAAAAGAAGATCGAAAATTCCTGTGGTGACTGTTAAACTTTTCTCGAAAAGTTGACCCTGCAATGTGCTCTATCATTAATATTACTCGAGATACCTTTAAAAAACATCGAAAATGAGACACCCTGTACAAAGCAGATTGGCACACCCAGCAATGGGAAATATATCTGCATGATATATTTATTTTCTTATATAAATGATAAAAGAAATAAGTTGTAAATTTAATGATCCACGTTCGATTCCGGCTGTAGGCAATTTTTTTAATTTTATTTTACAATTAAGGAGAGCCAACAGCCAATGCCAATATAAGCTCCCACGCATTTAACATAAATTGCAATTAAATTATAATTTATTAATTGACAATGTAATTTGAGTTTATACTTTTTAGATTATTACAAATTAATATAGTTTGTGCTTTAAATTTTTCTTATGAAGTAGAAAAAAGATCAGTATCATAAAAATGATTATTATAAGATGACATAATTCTATGTTAGGGATGTTCCTACAATAATTCGCATTATAATGTGATAAATGGAACAAATTATGTGATCTAGTGAACATCGATGGTACATGAAATTTAATGTGTTGTAATAAATGACAAACATCAAGTTTATTATTCAATATTTTAAATAGAAATACCTGTAGTGGAATCGCGCCATACAGAAATGTAGAAAAGTGGCGACTCGTTGCTAGGAAAACGGTATTTGTAGAAAATAAACTACAAGTCGGTATCGCGCCAAGAAAAAAACTTTTTTTTCCGTATGCTTACGTCAAAATAGATAGAAACGAAACGTAAATTTTTCGTTATAGAAAATAGGGATCGACCGATACCGATATCGGTATCGGTATATCGGCCATATCGGTCTTCTTGGCCGATATCGGTATCGGCCTAAAAAAATATAAAATGCTTAATATTTCAGTTGCTAAGGATTTTTTAAAGGAAATTAAAACAGAAATACTAAATAAAAAACAAATCAAGTTTATTCTTATTCAAAATTTAGCAAAAAGTCATTAAAAATGTAGAAGTAAAGTTACACATTTAGTTAAACAAATTAATATTTAAAGTTAAGTTTTGGCAAGTTGTAATGTAACAAAATTAAGCTTACTGCTCTTTCCGGAGTTAGACGATTTCTTGCGCTTTCATAAACATTTCCAGCTGAAGAAAATAGCTGTTCACTAGCAACACTACTTGGCGGTGGTGCTAAATATATTATTGCAACTTTGTACATCAATGGAAAATAGTATATTGTGTTATTAGGAGTAAAAGTGATACTTTGTGTGGCGAGCATGGAAGTTTGCACGACGAGCGAAGCGAGTCGGACAATTGCATGCGAGGCACACAAAGACACTTTTATTCCGAATGACACATTAATTTTTTTTTTCAAACGCACTACTTTCCTTTTTGTTCGCTAATTCTATGTAGTTTCTATGGATATTTATTTATTTTATTTCTACGCCAGCGGCGTAGAAATTAGCTATTTCTACTCCGCCGGCGTAGAAATTTCCAACGGCGTAGAAATAAAGCTTCTACCTTGTGAATTAAGTCACAAAAATGGCATTTCTACGACGTTTGAAATAATATGTCTTTTTTTGCATTTGCTCTGCATTTTTTTGTGATTTATTTATGGTTAATGCATGTAACGGTAACAGTATATCATTATAAATCACTTTTACATCATTTATACAGCAAAAAATTTACGACAAAATTTTATGGCCGATATATCGGTATCGGCCGATATCGGTTATGAGTATATCGGTATCCGCCGATATCGGTATCGGCCACAAAAAATCATATCGGTCGATCCCTAATAGAAAACTTTATTTTGATCACAAGAATTACCTACAAGTACAAAATACCAAAATATTACTCAATTTTTACAAAACAGAACATACAAAAACCAAAAGTAGCCGAATTACATTTCTATTCTACAAAACGATACGGCGCGATACCAAATTCCATTTCTATCGTGTATTCTATCTATCGCTTCAATTCTATAGCTCCAAACGGCGCGATCCCACTGCTGACAGAGACCATTCTGCGTGTCTTCAATGATAGCATATTGAGTATTTTAAGTCGGTCGTCATAAGATTCATATGTAATATTCAATCTATAGCATATAATTCTAGTATAATACTTTTGAATTTTTTCAATTGCATTTGCATTAGAGGTATAACATGGATTCCATATTATTGATGCAAATTCTAGGTATGGTCTAACAATTGAATAATATAACAATTTATATGACATTACATTACGAAAACTCTTTGATATTCTAATTATGAATCCAATTAATCTATAACTTTTTTTTCTAATATACACAATATGATCAATGAAAGTTAGCTTCGGGTCATATAATACACCTAACTCACGAATTATAGAATTATTTGTTAAAATATTTCCAGCAATTTTATAATCATACATTATTTTAGAGTGATTTTTAGTAAAGTTTACTACGCTACATTTACTTATATTCAGTGATAGGTCATTACTTGATTACAGTATCAAGGTCAGATTGAAGTTTCTGGCAATCATGTATACTACATACTGGTCTAAAAAATTTCAAGTCGTCAGCAAATAACAGAAAAGAACTATTTTCAAAACAAGTTGAAATGGTATTTATAAACAGATTAAATAGTATGGGGCCTAGATGACTGCCTTGTGGAACACCTGATGTTACATGTATTTCTCTAGATCTAAAACCATTCGTTACAACAATCTGAGATCTGTTTTTGACATATGAATCAAGCAAGCGCAGTAGAGATCCATGAATCCCTAACTCTGATAATTTCATAATTAATAGTTCATGATTGACTCTATCAAAGGCTTCATTAAAGTTCGTCTCCCGCTATTATAGCTTCAAATATTTTAGCAAATACTGGTAGTTTAGTGATGGGCCTGTAATTTTTTATGTCATTAATATCACCAGAGTTATGAATGGGGGTTATGTTAAAACATTTCCAAGTATTGGGAAATATACCTGTAGTCAAAGATTTGTTTAAAATTATAAATAAAGGCTTTGCTAAATAATGGGGTCCTGCATTATATTAACATATTAGAACATGTAACATTTATGTTATATCTAAAACTTAAAACTGTATTATTGGGACTATCAAACTTTTAAAAAAAGTTTTTAATTTTTAAAATATTCGAATTTTTAATGCCATTAGGGTTGTTGTAAAAATTGTTATACGCCTTCTACTAAATTTAAATAAAATATTATTCTTTAAATAGCCTCAAATTTGAAAATATCACGAAACATTCATTAGGTTTTATTGATATTTGTGTATTTTTTTGAAAAAGTCATGTGATCTAAAACAGAATATGACGTCAAAGTCCATACAACTTAACATGTGACATACTGGGCCTACTTTTTTATAAATAATGTAGATAATGGATAAGTGGCGTAGCAAGGATGTCTGCCTTTTTAAATGTTTTAAACATTATATCACATTTGTTTAGCCTCGTCCTCACTTCGTAATGTCCTTATTTTCGGGGTCTTCCAGGTTATCAAACTGTTTTCCTATTGTTTACAAATGACGTACAGAAGTGGGGGTTGTTTTGATGACTATTTCTTGCGCCAATATTTTATTTTATTGTTCACGAAAATAGCAACAAGTTCGAATAATATTTTTTATTACTATGAAAAATATTGCATACTCTTTCATTTAAAATGCTTTTTAAAAATGTGAAACCGGCTCATTCTGAAAGTTTCATATTGAAAGTTTCAGTCGAAAAATTTCAAAAATTAAAGTTTCAAACCTTAAGTTTCATGAAAGTTTTAGAAGCTACACTGCGCATGGGCCTCCCAACTCTCTGCAATAGACTTGCGCAGATGACATGCATGCGCTTGCACTTATCTACGTGCAAGTTATGTTTGGTTAACCTACATGCTGGAACTTTTATATTTTTCGAATATAAAATTCAGGATTCAGTACAGTTTAAGTATGGTGAAAATTAACGGTAGAATTTGGCGATATTTCAATGAAATAAATACAAAAGACACTTTCTATTTTAAATAGTTTAATACTTTTTTTAAATTTTGTATTACGTTTTGAATAATACATTTTTATTTTGTTTTGAAGCTTATATTTTTCTTATTATTTTCAAATTAGTTAATTTGAGATCCAAATATTTCAAATTCAACTGACAAATGTTAAGTTTCTTGAAATTTAAATGAAACTTTCATTGAAATTCATAGTGAAACATTTTGTGAAACTTTCAATACAATTTTCAGTGAAACTTTCAAAAATATAAGTTTCCGAAATTTGCACATCACTACTTTGAAGCATTCTGCTGTCGCCTTTTATCGAAATCCGTTTCAAATAAATGAATGCGGAAAATAACGAAACAACGAAAATATAATATAATATCAGACTATAAGATCTTAAATACTGTTGTGTAGAGTATAGATCAGTTCGTTATTTAATATACTCTACATTTGTCAAAAAAAGGTAAAAACTTTAAACATGTATAATACTAAATAAAAACACAAATGGATTTGAAAGGGAAAACGAAACACTTTATTTATTTTCTTAACAACATTCAACTGATTATTCGGTCACTTGATCGAACATTCATAAAATGGAATATGTGGTTGCTAGATGTATAGCTGTAACATTACCTATAATTTCAATTCCAATTTTCTCATCTATGTGAACAGTTGATTTTGGTTATAAATGGTCAACCAAAAAGTGATACTTTATTTGAAGCTTGTAACAGTTTTTACCTTCCGTCACCTTTAGGTAAGGAAGGTATTGTCTTTGGTCAAAAAATTCGGTGGTGAGTTTTTGATGAATAAGCACGTTTTAGGGTCCCTAGAATACGATTTTACTATTTTTAATATGTCTGTATGTGTGTGTGTCTGTGTGTGACAAAATTTTCTAATGCGATAACTCTAATACTAAAATTCCAAAAATTATAATTCTTTCGAATTCCTCTTCGTTACATCCATGTGAAGAGCTGATTAGATTTTGGTTATAATTGGTCAACCGGAAGTACCCTCATTTGAAGAATTTAACAGTTTTTCTTCAAAAAACAATGTTAAATATCATTTTTTCACATTTAATGTTATTATAAATATTAAAGAATTATTTATTCTCTATATGATTTTAATGCATTTTATACTTCATATTAAATGGACACAGAGTTTAAAAATTATAAAGAAATTAAATATCATATATATTAGTCAGCTTTGCTATAACTCTGGAAACAGCTGCTACATTAAGAAAATTCTGATTGAAAGGTGTCAGTGTCAAGTGCAGTTGACAGCATGTTTATGTTATAATTTTACTGGAAATATAGGATCTTTTGTTTAATCTTTTTGTATGGAATTTGTATAAAATACATACAACTGCCTTAAGGTAATGTACAAGAAATATAATCTTTTGCAAGGAACTTTCTGTATGACATTTATACAAAATACATAGAACTGACGGAAGGTAATGTGCTGGCCACATCAGATTTTTTTTAAATATACATGCAAATAATGTTTTGACAATTTATTATTTTATAAATATTAAATACAATATCAGTATCTTTATATTTTCCTTAAAATTTTAAAAGAAACTCGTACTCTCATGCAAAAAGTGAAAATAATATACAATAAAATTAAAATTCAATGATATCATCATCTAGATTAATATTTCTTTCTTATGTTCACGTTCAATTAACACGATTAATAACAACTTGGCAACATTGTCATTGTGTGATATAATTAATTTTTGTCGGTTGGCAGCAATGATGAAAGTTAGAACTGATTGATTTTTTCATGTTGGTAATTAATTTTGTTAATTAAATTAAGATGGTAAAAGCGTTTTTTGTCAGAGATGATTGTGTATATGTAGACTAGGTTACATTTATAATTTAGGTGTGGCTTTGGCTTAATTTAACTACCGGTTTTAATGAAAGAAATTCTTTATTTGGAATTTATTAATCTCGAGATATTATGGGACAGACTCTGGTGTTTTTAATTATGTTCAGGTTTCTTAAACCACTCGTTAAGCAAGCATTCTTACACGAAATAAGAAAAATTTACATAATTAAAATATATTAAAATAAAATATTTTCACTATGGTATTGTGGGGTCGTAAAAAGGTGGGGGTGGTGTCTATGGAGGCAGATGGATTGGAAGTTTCTGTAAAACATTCAATTATAAAGATAATGTGGACGAATGAGCAAAATCGATTACGTTGTTGATAGAAAACTTTAGGGAAACAGGATCTGTAGTCAGGAAAGGGCGTGAACAACCACGGACTGCTCGAATACCCGAACACATTGACACAGGGAAATCAGGAAGTTATGGTAGCGAATGAATGACGTTTAAATTATTTTATAAAGAAATGTAGCAATGCCTGAAATCCAAACGGCAGTACGGCAGTGGTAAAACACTGCGGCTCGGTGAGTCCGGTTGGAGGGATAAACGGCGACAGCTGTATACAAACTCTAAATAGATAGATAGAATTATTTTACAGATGTGGTTTCTTTTGAAACCCTAGAGAAGAATAGAATTGTACGATATATTCAGGTATGGGTCTCGTGGCCGCGTGTCAGGTCGCGAATCTGGGGAACGCCAAATATTTCGAATTTTAAATGGCACTAATTGACCCCTGTGGTGCACTCTCCATGCTAACAATGAGTGCCCGTGAGGTGACGCCTGGTAAGCGCCCGCACGGTGCAAATATTTCATCATTACCGATATCTGTGTACAAAGCAGATTGGCACACCCAGCAATGGGTAATTAGCCGGATTATACGAGGGTCGTTTGATAAGTCTGGTAAATTTCCAAGAGATGCCGCCACAATGAACTTTGTAGTACATAACCTAGAAGTGTCACTCTTCAAACCTCTAGATACGTAGTTTTTTCCATAAGCAACGCTTAGCTTAATTTTGGTAGTCGTTTGAAGTGAGTAAGTCAACAGTTTCTAAAAAATGGATAAAAATGAGTTTGAAGCAGTGATAAAACATTTTCATCTGAAGCAGTGGACAGCTGCGCAGATCAAAACTGAGTTAGACGAAGTTCATGGGGACTCGGCTCCTTCGTTGAAAACTGTTTATTTTTGGATAAATGTATTTAAACGTGGCCGAATCTCAACTGAAGATGAAACGCGCACTGGACGCCCAATTGAAGTCACCACATCAGATATGGTAATGGAAGACCGCCGATTAAAAGTGTGTGAGATTGCTGAGGCCGTAGACATCTCTACTGAACGAGTGCATAACATACTGCATGAAAAATTGGAGGTCAAGAAGGTGTGTGCGAGATGGGTGCCGCGATTATTGACTCCCGACCAAAAACTCAATCGAAAAGACATTTCAGCGCAGTATCTTGCGATGTTTAATCGGAACCCGCAAGAATTTTTGCGTCGATTCGTGACCATGGACGAAACCTGGATCCACCACTATACACTCGAGACAAAGAGACAGTCGAAGCAATGGATACTGCCTGGTGAAAGTGCGCCAAAGAAGGCGAAAACTGTTTTGTCGGCTGGAAAGGTTATGGCCATAGTCTTTTGGGATGTTCAAGGAATTATCCTCATCGATTATTTGGAAAAGGGTAAAACCATCACAGGAGCGTACTATGCAACGTTATTGGACCGTTTCAACGCCGAGCTAAAAAATAAACGGCCACGATTGGCGAAGAAAAAAGTTCTTTTTCATCAGGACAACGCGCCAGCTCACACCTCCGCAATCGCAATGGCAAAAAAACACGAATTGGGCTACGAATTGGTTCCGCATCCACCTTACTCACCAGATTTGGCTCCGTGCGACTTCTTTTTGTTCCCCAATTTGAAAACATGGCTCGGTGGGAAGAAATTCTCATCTAATGAAGAAGTCATCGATGCCGTGGATGTATATTTTGCAGACCTCGAGAAATCTTACTTTTGTGACGGGATGAAAAAACTGGAATCTCGCTGGACCAAGTGTGTAGCCCTTGAAGGAGACTATGTTGAGAAATAAGGGTGAATTAAAAAAAACAAAAGAATTTATAGCTTTTTTACCGGACTTATCAAACGACCCTCGTATATTTATTTATGAAATTTTTGCATGAACTCTTTTAAATACTGGACTAGGAAAGTACAGAAATACATTACTATGCCGGGCTGAAAATAGATGGCCGACTATGGTATATCAAAACAGGGATGCGTTTAAAATATTTCAAACATTTTTCGTTTATGTTAATTATAACAAAATATTTTGATCTTTACACTATTTAGTTTGGGAATTCTATGAAATAGGATTATTTTTAATTTCCTCTAACAGTAATTCTGACTCAAGGATTGCTTACACCTGAGACGAACGAACTAGCATTTGCGGTATTAAATTTTTTAAATACATCCCTAAATCCTGTTGCTAAGGTCATTTTAAATGCCTCCTGGTATTGGTACAATTCTAATCTTCTGTAACGGAATACATAAGGGTCAGTTTCCTTTCAAATCAAATATATGGACATGTTTTCAAAAGAAACCACATCTATTAAATAATCTAAACGTCAACTTTCATTCGCTAGTCATACTACACCAAAAATTCTGTGGGCGTGTGGGTCTGCTCCAGAATTTCTTTGCCCCCGTTCTTGAAGAACTTGGCCTGGAGAAGGTCTGGTGTCAGCAGGACGGGGCCACGGTCCACACAGCGCGAGCATCAATGCAGATTTCGAGAAATTTTCTCTGGGTGCTTTATTTCCCTGAGAGGAGATATTCCTTGGCCCGCGTACACCGTGCGACTTTTTTTGTGGGATAATTTCAAAGCCTAACGTACCTACACATCCTAAAGGAGGCAATCCGCACAGAAATCCGCCGTATGCCGCAAGAAATACTCGAAAGAATTATGCGAAACTTGTGTTTGGACAATGACGGACATCACTTGGCCGATATTAATTACAAAACCACATGAGATAAAACTTTCCATGTTGTAAGTTCAGGAAGTAAAAATATTTACCGGTTTCAGAAGATTAAGTCTTAGTTTACATGTACAAAAGTAGGCTGATAACTAAGTAATAACTGTATCTGTACGGTAATAATATTACAATAAAGACAACAGTCTACAAAATGAAAATTCAATAAAATGAAAATATAATGCTACCTGTCCATTAATACACACAGATAACGTTAGTGTATCTTTCTTAGCACGGTTTACTTTATTCTAAAATAATAAACATGATAAATAAAGCACTTAACTTGAATATTTGTCATACTGACATATGTCAAAATAATTGTTCTGTTTATCATAGCATTTTGAAAGCAGCATTAATAAAAGAATTTCAAAAAATAATATTTATAATAGGTAGTCTGCATTTTTTTGAAACCGATAAACTATTAAACAAACCAAGGATGTTATGAATCATAACAAGCCTTAGATGTCTTAAAATCCTCGAACTACGAGTTCTAGGTATGTTAATAGCTGTTTTTTAACTCGAGTATTTTTTTCACCTTCAAAACCAGGAAGGTTGCTTTGCCCCACCCTGAGGTCCTGCACTCTGATTTTTTTATTATTTTAAATGAAAGTACTTTTAATTTTGAAGCAATTCGTAGTACTAAAAAGTCTTAATTGTTTTTAGTTTAACTGTATTTGATTTTTAATGTCAACATGACGTCACGGCGACGCCTACTGCTATATCTTTCTCTGGCACAAGCGCTATAGTAGGCAGCGAGAGAAAGGTAACACTAATGTGACGTCACAGTGACACTGGCAATAAACCCCAAATATCTCGTAAAGTAATTATTAAAAAAAATTGATGTGACCAGCACAATACCTGCCGTGTTCTATGTATTTTGTACAAATTTCATACAGATAGTTCCTTGCAAAAGATTATATTTCTTGTACATTACCTTCCGGCAGTTGTATGTATTTTATACAAATTCCATACAGAAAATTTCTAGCAAAAGATCCTATATTTCCAGTAAAATTATAAGACAAACACACTATGTCAATTTGACATAACACTGGCATCTTTCAATCAGAATTTTCTTAATATAGTAGTTGTTTCCATAGCTATGGCTACTTTATGAAATTTAAGTTCTTTATAATTTGTAACTCTAAAAAATGAAAATTAGGTTTATAGTTTTTGTTTAGGTTTAAAGTCATTCATAAATGTAAGTTTAAATTATCTGCAAATTAGTTTTGATATGTACAGACATCTATGTAAAGGTGCATTCACAAATGCAAATTAGGTTTAGATTTATGGTTTATACTTTAGATTTAAAGACTTTGGCCGCATATTATGTAATGGCTCCATTCACACTTCAGAATTGAGGGTCTCTAAATCCAAATCATAAAGCTAAACATTGACTATGTTTACACGCACGAGAAAAATTTACTTTGACTTGACTTTCAAAAGGCGACTTATGAAAAGTCAATTTAATGGTGCGTTTACACATAAGGTTAAATCTACTTCATTTTACGTTTGTTACTTGTCCTTCACTCAACTTTGACTTTGACAGCAAAGTAAAGTTTGGTTATAATACGTGTGATGTAATAATAAATTATTTATAGAAAGAATGGATAGCAGACTACAGTTTCTAAATTTAAGCGCGATATTTTTAAATAATATAACAATGCAGCCACAATATTGGATGCGAAATAGATTAAAAAATAATCGCATAAAATATTTTAAAATTCGAGAAAATTTTAAATTCAGATATAAAACACAAAATTGTGTAATTAAATATCCAATTACTAGGAATTTGTGGATGAAAACTTGATGTCACTGTTAGTAAAGTAAAGCATATGTTTCGTTCGTTGGTTCACACGACTTTTTAAAAGTCACTTATATGAGTCAAGTCTATTTTATTTTTGACTTGACTTTAGGAAGAAAAGTAATAGGCGAGAGTGTTTACACAACGACAAAAGATGCCTTTTGAAAGTCAAAGTCATGTCAAAGTACTTTTTTGCTATACGTGTAAACATAGTCATTGCAAGGTCCAAACTTTAGGTTTATAATTTAGTTTGACGTTATAAACTTCACCAATGAGAACGAATCTGCAATGATATAGATATATACACCCATCTTTATTTAGTATTCACTTGGTGGATTAGTTTTTTAAACAAATGCGAGCAGAACATGGAGACTGTCAACTTAATTACTGAAATATAACCAATAATGCCAAGCGCATGACAGTTTCACGGCACACAGGTGCCTTGTTGAGTACTGCTCTATATATATATATATATATATATATATATATATATATATATATATATATATATATATATATATATATATATATATATATATATATATATATATATATATATATATATATATATATATATATATATATATATATATATATATATATATATATATATACAGGGTGTAAATGAAATAAGTGCATTAATTTTAACCAGTAATGTAACTCGATGAGAGCAACAATATTTCTTAATAACTTTTTTTTCTAAGTCTTTTAGATTTTGAGTTAAAATTCTTTAAAGATTTGCTGCATATTTCGTTACCCGCTCATGGAGAACAAATGAGCAGCTGCCATTCAAGTGGGATACAAGCAGCTCAAAAATTGTTGGTTATCGGTTACACTTACAGTCACAGTAATTAATAAACGAATCAAGGGAAATAACATTATTATTAATTAATACGTAATAATACAATTTTTAAAATAAATAAATTTAAATTTTGGATAACAAAATTATAAAGTTGTGTATTGAAACAGGCTTTTTATCTTTACCTGTGAATAATGTGAATAGAGGAAGACAAGGAGTGACGGGGTAACTAGAGGAAGAGAAAAAGCATAGTTATTAGGTTATGAGATGATTATTTATCGTCGATAAATCATAATAGTTTAAATACGTTATTCAAAAAATGTAAGTACAAACTTTTGTCCATTTAAAAGAGGTACATGAGTACCAATAATTAGTCGTCCATTTATTGTTCCCCAAACATTTTTTAATAAAAATTTTTACAGCATTTTCGTCTGTCAAGATGTGTATTGTGCATAATAAATACACCTTCCCAAGTAAATTCAGTCTCGTGAATGAACATTATGAGCCATTCCCAAAATTGAAGTCTGTTATGTGCTGAAAACATTGAACTTTTTGCACATGGTATGGATACAGATGTACAAGATTAACAAATGTGCGAATATTAAGAACAGAATGATTTGGTGATGATTTGGAAACGCTCCGTGTAAATGCGTTGGCAACTCCATGACACTGCCTTTATGAGAACCATGATGTCAAGTAACATGTAGTACAGATACGAGTAAAAAATAAATAAATAAACCATAGGTAAGTAATTACAATGTCCGTGTACTCGCATTTTGACAGAATTTTACCTTATAAACAAGTTTATTACTGTCAAAATTTAATTGCAACAATTGACAGGACTGTCAATTGCTAAAACAAAATTTTTCATAGCTATTGCTGCTGCATTCAATTATCACAAAAATATTTGGAACGACTCGTCAATTTACGGGGTGGTAAAAATGCTAAAAAAATATGCGATTTCGAGAAAAAGTTATTAAGAAATATTGTTGCTCTCGATGAGTTATACTACTGGTCAAATTTAATGCACTTATTTCATTTACACCCTGTATATATATATATATATATATATATATATATATATATATATATATATATATATATATATATATATATCATTTCAGACTCGTTCTCATTGGTGAAGTTTATGACGTCAAACTAAATTATAAACCTAAAGTTTGGACCTTGCAATGTTTAGCTTTATGATTTGGATTTAGAGACCCTCAATTTTGAAGTGTGAATGGAGTCATTACATGATATGCGGCCAAAGTCTTTAAATCTAAAGTATAAACCATACATCTAAACCTAATTTTCATTTGTGAATGCACCTTATATCCGCTTAATATTAAGTATAAAATGCAGTCAAATCATATAGAGAATAAAATATTATTTAATATTTATAATAACATTAAATGTGAAAAAATGATATTTAACATAGTTTTTTTCAAGAAAAAACTGTTAAAATCTTCATATGTGGGTACTTCCGGTTGACCAATTGTAACCAAAATCTAATCAGCTCTTCATATGGATGTAACAAAGAAGAATACGAAGAATTATAATACATACACATACATACAGACATCATCGTAAAAATAGTAAAATCGTATTCTAGGGACCCTAAAACGTGCTTATTAATTAAAAACTCATCATCGAATTTTTGACCAAAGACAATACCTGCACCTTCCTTACCTAAAGTTGGCGGAAGGTAAAAATTGTTTTTTTCATCTTCATCGCTATTTATTAATACTTTAAGTAAAAAGTGTACATTTTATTATTTTTTGTTATGGTGCAGGATCCCGGTTTTTTGGTTTTGAAAAAAAAAAAGAAAATAGAAAAGAAAAACGATAGTAAGACAATATTGGAAAATATATTTGCTCCCATATACGATAATATTTTCTAAATATTCATCAAAGTTATAGAAATTTTTTTCAAGAGTCAACAAAAAAAATAAAATAATAAAATACAGATAAATATTTTTAGACGGATTAGATTTGGGTGGTTTAGTTAAAATCCATTCTATTCTTTTTACTGTGCTATCCTATTTGTAGATCATAAATTGCTGAAATGTTCCAGATAATCTCGTCTAGTTTCTAGTTTTTGTCTATCTAAGCCACCTGAAAATTACTATTCAAGAGAAGTATCCAAAAGAAGTTCTGAATTCTGCTAACAATCTCCCGTATCAGAAAACCGTGATGATATATTTATACCTTTGATATATAAATACATCAGAGAGTTGTTTAAAAATTCACATAAATTTGCACACGAAATACAGTAGGCTTAGAAAAAAGCACCATTAAAAAAGCTAGAGTCGCTCAGTATTTCAATCCGAGAATTAACAGCCTCTGCCCGTAAAAATTTCAATACAATAATGCGTCCCTTGGCCATTATTTAATTCGGGTGACTAAAATGTCTACAAATGCCGCCGTCTACTTTTTAATATTCCTGCTGTGGGTTGCGACAAGCGTCAGTGTTTCTGTCTTTGTCTAACACGCGGACAGGGTATTCAGAGTGAGAGAGATAGAGGCAGAGTCAAGCGAGGAGCCTCTATGTCTGGCAGTCCTTGCAATGTGAAGTTGATGTATTGCCGGGCAGAAGAACGAAGGTCGAATACTTTTACACTCTAATTCGCGTCTCCGCGCAAACGTGATCTGAAACGCGCTTGTCTTTTGTTTTCGCTAACGCGTGGTGGGGGACGCGGGAGATTTAAACGCGAGATATTTCAATACTGATTGAAAAACAGTAAATAAACAAACAAACCGTGTAATTCTGAAGATAATTTATATTTATTTCTGATATATCTAAATGATCGAGGTTATTAAATGACCGATTGTGATGCAGACAATCTGAGTTTAAATCCAACTGAAGTAAAAAGAACATCGATAATAGAGTATTCAAGCTGGCCTGTCTTGAAAAATACTTTTCTACAGTCTATATACCAAGTAGCCATTTGCGCTCCCTTTGGTCAACGCAAAATGTCACTTTGCCGCTCATGCGCGACAAAGTAGAAAAACGCTCGCTGTCCAAATTTCTAACTATATACAATGTTGAGAAATATCAATTGTCTACATTCTTGGAAACATTTAGTCAGTAACTAATGGCACTGTACACATTTACCACCTTCACAAGTCAATCTGACATATAACTGCTATGTCGGTCTCGGTATATTAGATAACCAAACAAAATGCCACACTACTGTAAAAATAAAATAGGACATTCATTATCAAAAACGAAAGTGTAAAATGCTTATTAGATTGAAGCAATAGCTCAAGAAGAATGAAAAATAACGATAAATTAAAATTAAATATAATAGTTATTTATGATAGAAGTATTAAAAGTGACATTTTATTTTGTGAGAAGGAAGTTTGGAACACGCCGCGAAGCGGAGTGATCCAAACCTTCGAACAAAATAAAATCACTTTTAACAAGTATATCATACACTATTTTTTAATTTAAATTTGTATTTCTAATAATTTTTTGACATTTACTTTTAACACTAGTGTCAAAAGTAACAATGATCTGTCACTTTTAACACTGGTGTCATAAAATGACATTTTTAACGCTAAAAACAAACATTAAAAAGTCCACTATTAATAGATTTGTAGGAAAAATAAATTGTGTGAACAGTTGTGCTGCCACCTGCAAAAGCTTGGCGTGAATGCTCCTAATGGACATCCACTGCACTAGTTTAATGTACTTGAAACAAATAATTTTTTGGTTTGGTGGAGGATCCCATTGTGGCGACTGTAGAAAAAATCTTGTGTGTTTCGAGCGCATATGCACATTGTCGATTTCGAGAGAATGCCGCGCGACGCAGGATAAATCAACAATGTCCCCTTTTGCGCTCTTAATACGCAAATAGCTATGAACTGATATGCCGCTTCAAAGATGGGGTGCGTCGCCGAGTGTACTAAATAGCCAAAACATCATCAATAATGGGTTCCGGTACTCATTTTTCAATAAATTTTTTCTGAAAGATTCAATAAAATGCTGAATTTTAACATTTGTTACACTTTCCAAATGTGTATGGTTTTTGAAATATATATTTTTTAAATTTTTATTGTGTTTTAAATTTATATGTAACGTCAGATTTTCAATTAAGTAGATCTGTCAGCTGTCAGCCATTCATTTATTAAGCAGTGTGAGTTGTCATCGAAGGAGAGGTTTTGTTTACATTGTGTTTTTTTAACTAATTTTATAATTTATAAAATATGGAAAATGTTTTTGAGCGAACAGATTCAAATATTAGGTGGGCTCGGGCAGTGATTTTGTCGGGTCACGCTGGGTCACGACGTGACCCGCGTGACCGTGAATATAATTTAAATTTTGCGTCGTGGTTGGACGTGAGCGTGAGGCACTAAAAAATTATCGTGTGTGATCAGGCGTGATTGAAATTTAATCGGGCGTGAGTACAAGTTTTCTTCTATTTTTTATTTAAAAAATTGTCAATTTCCATCTTTTACTTTACATTCTTGTTATTATTATTTATTATGTCCAAATATGTCATCGACAGTATTTTTTTGCATAAAAATAGTGTTATTGTTGTACCCAAAATTGTAAACACAGTTGCTCCGATTTCACTAACGATATACAAATCTTTAAGCCCGTTTGACACGATCATAATTTTGTTAACAAATTTGTTACCAAATTCATAATGATATATGATGATATAACAACTTATGACTGGGTTAAACAGGCTTAAATGTACATAGAAACAAATACGTGACACGAACGTGACCCGCCGGGCGTGATCGGGCATGACTGCCAAAATAAAATCGTGAGCGTGAGTAATCGTGAATCAAACATAAAAGTCGTGCGTGATTGGCCGTGATTACATTTTTAGTTCCGTGAGCGTGAGTGATCGTGAACAAAAAATTACTCACGCGCCCCCCATATAAATATCTCTATGGATTTAATTTTCACAAATTTTGAATAATATAAAATTACATTCTCTGCGTTTAGTAGTACTGTAAATACATTGAAGTTGTGACGTCATATCGTTTTAGTGCCAATAGTTTTTATTAAAATTATGAAAGAAAAAATTTTTTTTACATAATTATATAAAATTAATCATATTTTCATATCACAAAAAATACGCAACTTTTTTTTTAGTACCGGACCGCATTTCATAAGTAACTCTCCACACCTCATCAGTGCCCGTGAGGTGACATCTAGGTAGTAGGTATTGTAAATAACTTATGTTGTAAAATTATACCGTCATTGCCCATGTTTGTCCAAAGTAAATTGGCATACCCAGCAACAGAATAAAAAATGTGATGATATATTTACTTATTTATTTTATTCATTATTTAGTGGCAAAAACAAAACTAATTTTAATTCTTCTCCTACGGCTTTCTTTGGCAGTTTTTCTGTTCGAGTCATCGGCTTCTCAATAAGTATTTTATTGTTTATTACTTGAAGAATGTGAAATTTGTCATACATGTTTTTATTCTCATACATTATTAGCGATCTTAATTTTGTACTACTTATAAATTAATTATTTATGTTAGTTACAGTGTACTTTCAGCGTGTCTATTTTTCTTCCAAACAAATTAATTATAATGTAGCCCAGCAGATAAGATTGCTTTTTTATTGTTATTCATGTACACTTTTTCGATTATGAAAAAGGTTAATTCGTTCGACATATTTTGATGTAAAATTTTAATTAGGAATGGTATACGCGCAAACTACATCGCATTAAAATAAAAATGAAAATAGGTGGTCTAAAGTCTGTGGAAATTATTAAAGTTTTTAAATATTTACTTGAGACCGTTGGATAAAGTGCAAAACAAACAAAATGATCCACAGATCATGATTTGAGAATTTTCATTCTTTATCTCTTAATTTAGTATTCAAAATTGTATTTTATTTGAAATCGCCAATAAAGGGCACAAAAATCGTTATTAAAAGTTCAGAAATCGGCACTAAAGTAAACCATTATACGAAGATTTCATACAAATAAAGTGTTGCCAATCTTATGATAATTATTGCATATATAACATAATATGGGTAAATTTGTACGTAAAATGACAAAAATATGTGCAAGAAGAACAAATTAAACTATTATTCACGAAAGATGACTATTCAAGGTCATGTGTGAGCCGTCTGATATAATATTACTTTCAGATAACTTCATTGCATTTCGTAAGCATATGCGTGCAACATGAAATATTTGTGGACAGATTATAACTGAAAAATAAGAGTAATTCATTTGAAAATTGTTGCTTTCTAAATAATGCCTTTCTGAAAGATTTATGTTCTTCACTTATATTTTTGCAAAATACAAAAATGTAGACTTAACTTATAAACCAAGGAATAATAATTTGATTTAAACGTCAACGCCACTGGGTAAATATTAGCACAGAGGGCAGTAAAGTACATAATTAGGTATCTGTAATTCTCCGGCATATGCCATTATTATTTATAGTGTGTTAGAAAGTAATGCCACTATTTACGTATATCTGTCACACCACATAAATTAAATAAACATAGGTCAAAGAATCTTTCTCTTTCTAATACAAAATTTATTTCTTTTAAAACAACTGTCAAACTCAACAAATGCCACATCTTCCTTTTCTCTGTTCTATGATTGGTTATTCTGTTAACCACTAACCATAAGTTTGGAGCTTACAAACTCTTGCGCTAACTGAACTTAGCGCGGACCTGGGCTGCGCTAATTTCGATATTGTAAACGCTAAACTACAACTACGTATGCCAAGCTTTCTGCGCTAATCGTAAGTACTAATACTAATTTGAAATGATTAGTTCTTTGACAGTGACATTTATCTGTCAGTTACATACATTTGAATAACTGCCAAGGAGTATTGTCTGTTTAAAGCGTAGGCTTCGGGATTTAAATTATAGATAATTTTATAAATTTATCCATATAATATGTAGAAAAAGTATTAATGCAAACCTGTAGAAAATTTAATAATCTTTAATTTTTATAATAACATTAATGTCGAAAAAATAACATTTAAAGGTATTTTTGGAAGAAAAACTATTTTGAGCTTCTACTAAAGTGACATTTCCGGTTATCCGATTTACACCAAAATCTTATGGGCTCTTTCCATTACAGAAAAGTTCGAAATACAAGGTTTCAAAATTTTCTGAATGATAGTATTTGAGTTGGAGTGGAGGATCCACACACACACATACGTCATCGTGAAATGTTAAAATTGGATTCTAGGGACCTTAAAACGTGGTCATTTAGCAAAATCTCGATATGCGATTTTTAGCACGATCCCTATACCTCCCTTACCAAGGGTAGCGGGAGATAAAAACTGCATTTTTTCATTACGGCAATTTTTTTCAGTTAACAGATTTCCTTTCTCGTAAGTTTCTCAAGATTTCCATGTCCATCAAATCCTGTGTATTCTATATTTTAGGATAAGCTTTGTGTTATAAAAATGAAATATTTCTCTGTCCCCTTTTTCTACAATAAGTAAAAGTGTCTCTGACCGTGTCGAAAATAATTAGTAAGTATTATTAATAATTAGTTCAGCCGACAGATAAATTCCCCTGGGTGTTTAAAAACGGGAATAAAAAGTAATATTTGTAACGGTGTTCCATTCACGCTTGTTCACCCCGGCCATTAATTCTTCCCTACGTCGTCACTTGATGATAATTATCGAATGCTTGGTTTTTTCTCTTTTCTGTCTGTGTTGTGCGTTTACCGGGTTCAAAGCTAATGACTGTCGTACCTGCTCGCCACATCACAAAAACATAATTGTATAATTAGTTATGCCCAAAATGACAGCCTGGTAAATGCGGACAACCTCTTATAATAACGCATTTTTTATACAACATAAAAGTGATGGAATGCCCATTGTTTTCCACATGCTTCATACAATTGTAATTATTTATTGCTTCATACGTTAATGTGCCAGTAATTCATTTATTTTCATTAACATCAGAGATGGCAATGGCCAAATTTTCTTCACATTCTTTCTTGTCAGAAAATTGACAGTCGGGTCCAGCAATAATAACTATTAACATACCTAGGAATATTATGCATATCATAACTGCCGCAGATGTAAATTTGAAATCCGAGCTCGTAGAGTGAGGATTTTAAAACATCTAAGGTTTGTTATGATTAATAACATCCGTGAAAATTGACGTTTCTTGTTTGATGCGCATAAAATTATTATGCTTGCCCACAATTACATTATTTGTTAATCATTTTACTTGAAATAATTTGATATTTATTTATTTAATACAGCTACCCAACAAGCTTAGCCCAAATTAAGGGTAGGAAAAAAGTAAAAATTCGACAACATTAAATATATATTACAGTTTGGAGATAATTTTCAAAAATTTTGCTCAGTTCAAAAAGAAAATATCGATAGTAGAAAATTTTATATTGTAAAGGTGACACATTCTGTGTATGGGTGATAACATTAAACAGTTAGTTCGAGCTAAGGGCAGATAAAATGTGAAACTACTTCTGGTACGGACAGTGGGTGTATGAAAATGAAGGGAAGACAAAGAACGAGGATCATCAACACATCCATTAATTATTTTTGACAAATGTAGTACTAGTGCATTTTCGCGACGCTCAAACAGACTCCTAAAATTAAACATAACCAACAGCTGATCATATGTTATTGAATATGAAGGGTACGTGTTGTGAACTTTATAATAGAGATATTTTAGAAATTTCTTTTGAACGGATTCGAGTAAATCTTGATGAACTTCATAGATAGGGTTCCAGATGATGTGGCAGTATTCAAGTTTAGCCCGCACAAATGAGAAGTAGAGGCTTGTAATAGCTGAAAGATTTTGGAAAGATCTACTATTTCTAATTACAAATCCAAGCATTCTAATGGCTTTATTGTACGTGTCTTCTATATGGGGAACAAACGTAAATTTAGTGTCAAATTTTACCCCAAGATCTTGTACAGTGGCTGAACGTGATATAATAACATTATTGATACTATAATTATAGTTGAGTGGAGTCAATTTTCGTGTAAAAGATATTGTTGCACATTTGTTTAAATTAAGATATAATTTATTATTTGAACACCATTGAGAAAGTCGTATTAAGTCTTCTTGGAGAAGATGGCAGTCATTCACTGAGAAAATAGGACAAAAGATTTTTAGGTCATCGGCGAAAAGAAGTTTGTCGCATTGAATAACATCCGTGACATCGTTAATAAACATCAAAAACAGTAGTGGACCTAAATTTGAGCCTTAGGGTACACCCGAAGTTGGAACAAAAGAGGTAGAGTTACAACCTTTATAATGAACATACATTTGTCGTTGATGTAGGTATGATGAAAGAAGCGAACGTAAGGGCAGGGAAAGTGTAAAGAATTCAAGCTTACTCATCAACACACCATGATCTATTGATTATGATATGCCAAACAAATTTGAAATATATTTATCGAGTGTCAGGTCGCGAATCTGGGGAACCGGGATCGATCCCGATCGACGCCAAATATTTCGAATTTTAAATGGCACAAAATTGACCCCTGTGGTGCACTCTCCACGCCAGAAATGAGTGCCCGTGAGGTGACGCCTGGTAAACGCCCCCACGGTATAAATATGTCATCATCATTACCGATATCTGCCTACAAAGCAGATTGGCACACCCAGCAATGGGTAATATGCCGTGATGATATATTTATTTATTTTATTTATTTACACAGAATTTTAACTAAAAGGTTGTTTTACTTTAACATTGAGTTCTGAAAGATTTTTTTACGATTTTAAAAGGAAAATAACAAAACTTTCATTAAATTACTTATTGAGTTCATGCGTGTTCAATCAAATGCGATGTTCATTCATTCATTTGAATAAAAAATTACTTAATTACTCATTTCCCAATTTGGTCACGGTTAAAATTTTAATTAGAGCCCCCGAATTGAGCAATATAAATTCGAGTAATTAAAGTCTCATTCATTAGAAATTAATGTATGTTAGGTGCACAATAATAAATGATATTGCAACACCGAATTGCAATCGCAATAGCGAATAAGGCCTCTTCTGCTGTTAATTAGAAAATTCCGGCTAATTCTCCATGCTGCCGGCACAATGCAGGGCCGGAGTAGCACAAATTTAATGAACGTAATTAATTAAATGAAACGTCTATTCCAAGAAGACACCTGCAAAAAATCAGCAAGGTGTGCTATTAATTAGATAGGAAGGCTCCCGTCTGTTAGGTTAGGTGCTGGTAGGAACATGGTGGGCGGAAAGGGGAAGGCAGCCCTTGTTTTCAGCCCATTGTAATACCGGATTCAATAGCTGAATTAAATTGGACAAAGAAATAATTATTGCAAACGAACTGTTTTATATTCAGTAATAAATTATGATATCAGCTATACAAATAAGAAACAAAAGCGTCAATTTGATTCATTATAAATTTAATTTATTATCGATAAGGCGAATTATATTCACTGATATAATTTTATATATGTAGTTATAATATATATAATTCTTCTGGTTACATATACAGGGTTTCCTAGAATGATTGCCTGAGTTTTGAACGGGTTCTGTGTGTTTAAATTTTAATCTAGAAGTTCGATTGTTAATTTAAATTACTTTATTTAATTCATGTATTTCTGAAACTATGGCTTAAAGTTATACACTTTCATTTAGGTGAGGTTATAAAACTAAAAATGTGGGATGATCCCATTCTTTTGGTTTACGCTTACGTACATAGAAATTGACCATTTCGCAGTTCTGATTTTTTACCTCCCGCTACCCTTGGTAAGGGAGCTTTTGGGATCGTACTAAAAATCGCATATCGAGATTTTGGTAATTGACAACCTTTTAAGGTCCCTAGAATCCAATTTTAACATTTTCACGATGTGTGTGTGTGTACGCGTGTGCGTGTGTGCGTGTGTGTGAGTGTGTGTGTGCGTGCGTGCGTGTGTGTGTGTGCGAGTGTGTATATGTATGTATGTATGTATGTATGTATGTATGTGTAGATCCTCCACTCTAACTCAAATACTATCATTCAGAAAATTTTGAAACCTTGTATTTGGAACTTTTTTGGTAATGGAAAGAGTCCATTACATTTTGGTGTACATCGAATAACCGGAAATGGCACTTTACTAGAAGCTCGAAATAGTTTTTCTTCGAAAAATACCTTTAAATGTTATTTTTTCGACATTAATGTTATTTAAAAAATTAAATATTATTAAATTTTCTACAGATTTGTATTAATACTTTTTCTATATATTTTATGTATTAATTTATAAAATTATCTATAATTTAAATCCCGGAGCCTTCGCTTTAATCAAACAATATTCCTTGGTTGCGCAGTTATTCAAATGTATGTAACTGACAGATAAATGTCACTGTCAAAGAACAAATCGTTTCAAAGTAATAATAATGTTTTACAAAGAAAAAAGTAAATAGAACAATAGGAAAGGAAATCAATACAGTTTCCAGCATACGTAAATATGTAGGTATGTATTTAGATTAATAATAATTAACGATTCGCAAAAAAGTTTAAGCATTTTTGGATTAGTGAATTCTATTTTATCCGGGTATTTAAAATTTAATGTTCATTTTATTATCAAAAAAGATAGTTACTTGATCGGTCGCCATTTTGTTATTTGATAAAATAGAAAATAATTGTAAATACAAATGTTTTAGAGAACCGAAACCAAATGCAGAAAGTTTTTGTATTTTTTAAATATTCCTTAAAATAAGGGAGTAATGACGATTTTTCGAAAAACAAAAGAACGCCAATAACTATGATCTGGGGCTCCAAATCAAAAAATTGAACTAAGAAAAGTTGTTTGTTTCAATGAGTTCTAACTGCCGTTTTCGGGTGTTACAACTTAGTAATAACACCCTGTATAAAAATATGTACAGCAGCCGTAAATGTCACTTATAATTAGTTAATAAATGCCTCGAGTATGGAGGTTAATAAAAAGATGCCACACAACATTTAAGACATTTTATCCACTACCGTAAATAAGCAATCTCAAGTAAACTAAACTTTCAATTTGTGACTATTGTGCAAATTTATTATAAACCTTTATAAATAAATCTGATTCATTTTAAAGC
This sequence comes from Harpalus rubripes, assembly GCA_963082715.1. NCBI lineage: Eukaryota > Metazoa > Arthropoda > Insecta > Coleoptera > Carabidae > Harpalus > Harpalus rubripes. Next base: position 54,261,918 of record OY720456.1, read on the forward strand.
GTTAATAAAAATTATAATAAAAGTAATACTCATACTGAATAAAATCTTGATAAAAATTTATAAAGAATTAATCAAGCAACCATCCTAGAACATCTCAATGAAAAACTTAATTATCTATTAAAAAGAACAAATTTATAATGACGTTTTTTATGCTCAGAAAAAAGTCTTATTTAACAAAACTTTTTCGTAGGAGTAATAATTATTTCTCTCCCAAAAAACTAATGAAGCATCAAAATTAGTCAAATTCCACGACAAAGAATCAAAAACCTGACAAGAATGTTCATTTTTCCAGTAGTTAATGACTTCGTAAGCTTAGTGTAGAAAGAGATGCCCTGTGTGGATTCCAGCGAACAGAAAGAGATAGTTTATGGTGCACTGAACATATGCTTATAATTATGACCCACGCTTCTAGTAATGTGCTTATGATTGCAAGGTAAAAACCATACAAAACACATCTTCCTGTTACAAATTGTCATTCTTTAATAATTTTATAATGATGCGCACAGCCCCTGTGGTACGCACATGGCGTAAGGTAAGCGTGCGTTGCTGCCTCGTTTCATTCTGGTTTTACACGAGTTTCTTCTCATGCAATTTTACGGGATTGTTCTTAAAAATACAATTCAATTAATGAAGAAAGTAAATGAGATCCGTAGACATTAGTTCTGAGGATCACAGGTCAAATCTAGAAACAAAACATCCCGCCAATTCCATGTTTAAAATAGCAATGAGCTTTTAGTAAAGTATCACTTTCGGTTGATGGTTTGTAAAAAAATTTAATATATTGTCCCAGTAAATAGAAAAGTCTGTAATACGAAATTTTGGATTATATTTTATTATGTTTTTCCTCAAAAATATACTATATTGTTTCAAATTATACACCAGTTTTAAATTTGAGACGTTATGGATCATATTTTAATATATTTTTTCATATATAATTTCGTAAGTGGTAAATTTTTGCAAAAGGGTAAGAATATAAGTTGTTCATAAATTAAAAAGGCATCCTATAAAGGCAACCTTCTTACATAATCATTCATATTGCACGAGATAACAAAACAAGTAACCTAAATAAAATATTCACTTTGATATTTGTTGTATAAATTCCGAACAAACTGAGTTTGTGCCTAAAAGAAATTATACAACAAATAAAAAATGTTAAAGTGAATATTTTATTCTGGTTACTTGTTTCATTTTTCAGGGCACTCTAACAATTTTTCTAAAAGAATATTCAATTTTATTTAATTAATATCTCGTGAAATATGAATTATTACGTAAGTAAGTTGCCTGTATAGGATGCTTTTTTAATTTTTGCACAACCTATATTCTTACCGTTTCTGCGCTAAAATGAATAGGTAAAGAGATATATCACTATTAAAAAAATAACATTGAAATCTCTATACGCCACTTTTCATTTCTACACCCGGTATATATATACGAGCCCAGTCGCACATGTATTGGACCAAAGAACCCTTGTGCAGAAATTCAATTTTAAGAATTAAAATTTATTATATACAAATCATTTATAGAAAAACAAACAAGTATATTAAACATACTGTAGTTCTAGCAATTAATTAACAACATTTAATATACAGGGTGTTTTTTTTACGACACTATAAGTAGGTATTTCCGAACCGAATTTAAGTTGTGTTATATCTTGAAATTATACCAATAGAAAAATTATTTTTGTGCGCCACTGGATAAACACTATAATATTGTGACATTTTTATTTGAAACATTTTTTTCGATAACTGATAGTTTAGAAGTAATTTGAAGAAGAAAAAAAATAGCAATAATCAGTTTTTCGTCATTATCTAGTGAGCCACGCATTTTTTTGAAAAAATAATTTAATTGCTAAAACTACAGTGAATTTAATACACTCATCTGCCCCTCCGAAGACAACCTGTATGTAATAAATTTTAATTCTGAAAAAATAGCCTTCGGCACAAAACTCCTTGGTCCAATACATGTGTGACTGGGCTCAAAACTCACTTACTTGTAAAAATACAGCATCTTATTGGCTTAAAGGATGCGAAAAAATTTCTGCGACGGTGTTTTGTCAAAATGAAACTTGGTAACTACGTAGAATCCTGAATTTGGATTGGTTTATAAATGTAGGAGTGAAATAGTCCAGAAAATCTGGTTGCAACTTACAATAAAGTACCACTTCCGGTTTTTTTTAGCAAAAATCCAATACGTCGTTCTCATCAATACAAAAGTCTTAAATACCAAATATGACAAGTCTTGAATTATATCAATATATTTTTCACGAAAATCTTTTCATAGCTTCAAGTAAAGTATCACTTCCGGTTTCTCAATTTTAGTTAGAATTTAATATGTCATTCCTCTTGATACAGGACTATTAAATACTAGAATTGAAAAGTTTTGGATTATATTTTAATTACTACGTTTACATGCAGTTTTGAAAATGGTTTCAGTATTCAGTCAAAATTATGCAAAACTGTTTACATGCAGTTTTCAAAACAAATTTAAAAATTGATTTGAAATCAGTTTCGGCGCATGCGCATTTAGCTGATGTAAGTGACAGATCCTCTTCACTCCAAATACTTCGTTTTGCTATTATTCCAATTAATTTTTATACTTCGTAACACTACGCATTAAAACTACACAACTGGCAGTTTATTTGAAGGTTAGTAACACAAAGCGACAGAAACGTTATGGTCTGTACGCATGCGCAGTATCGAAACTGAATTTTAAGTGTTTACATGAGTAGTTTTGAAACTAGTTTTCAAGTCCAACCCATGAATTTTAGTTTTGGTTTGAGATAATTCAAAACCGTTTTGACACTGTATACATGGCGTTTCCAAACTAAAAACGTTTTAAAGACGGTTTCAAAATTACATGTAAACTCAGTAATAGATGTCATTAAAAACTGTTATGGGCTTCAAGTAAAGTATCTCTTCCGGTTGTCCAATATTACGCAAAATCTAATCAACTCTTTATATGAATGCAGAAAGCTTAAATACGGAAATTATAAATTTTTGGAAGTATGAAATAAGAGTTATCGAGGAAGAATATATCATTGTATACAAAGCAGATTGGCACTCCCAGCGATGGGTAATATGCCGTGATGATATATTTATTTTATTTTATTTATAATAGTAAAAACGTGTTGTGGGAATCCGAATTCGTGCTTATTCACTAATAACTCACTATAGACTTTTTAGATCGATAACATCCTCCTTTACCTACGGTATGACGAGAGGTAAAAAGATTTTAAATTATATCATATCTTCAGATAAGATTACTGATAAGATAATGGTATAGGGAGGGTGTTTTGGATATTGGGACCCGCAGATTAGCATGTGACCACGAAAAATAAGTTCCCAGGATTTGATTTTTAATCTCATTTGAAAATTTATGTAAAATAAGCAAATTAAAGAAAACGAAAATACTTAGACATTTTGAAGAAGCAAAAAGTACGAAAATGCAAACAGGGAAATATTTTAGAGAAGAAGAGTATATTAAAAAGTCTTACTGCAAATATATATTTTAATTATTTTTTAGAAACACTTAAAACAGCAAATTAAATTGTCATCATCTCTGACTCCAAATTAAAATTTCCAATTAAAAACATCATTTCTCCCCCCGGTATCTTGATAAGAAAAAACAGAATTAAAATTCTAAATTCAGGATACAATTATCCTTCTAATTGTGATAATTTCTCCCGCGACAAAACTGTCTCGTCATGTTGCTGACAATTTAATTTGGAATTTTTAACTAAGGCGGCTGCGGACCGAGTGACAGTAGAATGCGAGTAATTAACACGAGCGTTAATTCGAAGCGGGAGTAATTATCTACCGACCGGCGACTGTTTTGTCTCCGGAAACAATGGAATGGGGGGGCGAAACAGTTGAAAATCGACGAGTCACTCAGGATGAATTACCACGGATCAGGGGTGGCGGTTAGGCAATTGTTTCTCACACCAAAAATCTAGAAATAGTTTAGAGGTTAGGAGGTGTTTAATGATTTAAAAGCGTTTCATAAATTAATGAATTATTAAACGAATATAACAGTATTAATAGTTAACAACACTTACCCAGCAAACACAGTTACGTCCTTATTACGTACTATAGACATAACTCGTATTATATGTTACGTACCAAATAACATTCCTGGAAAGTACATGTATAGACCTATGTCCGCAACATGGTCTATGAGACATCACATCCCATGTATGAAGATATTGTAACGTAAATGATATATAACAAAAGTATATCACTTCTTTGTAATTATTTGAATATACTACTTACATTGTCAATTTACATACCTGCGACTTTTTTTAATCCTAAAGTTAAATATTAAATATTATCAAGTATGGTAGAAAAATGTGTAGGTATTAACTACAAAAAATATATATTTAAATATATAGTTTATTACAATACTTATATTACATATTTATTACAATACAAATTAAATATAAAACAACTTAATGAATGGATTCTGTTCACATCTGTAAGTCGCACGATCTGAAAATATGAACAAAATCGCACCTAAAGCTACCTCTCTTATGTATAATTTTATATTAATCAACAAGAACAGATGTGTTTTGTCATTTTTTACAGATTTACAGATCTGTAAAACTTACAGATGTGAACAGAATCGATCCATAAATTTCACTTAGACTAGTTTAATTCAATTTATTAACACAAAAATATATAATATGTAACGTGTATAAACGTTTTTCATTTGAAAATCTAATTTTATAGTACTCTAGTTTGAAATTATTTCAGGTTATCTAAATTTTCATTTTCGTACAAGAATGAAAATACGCTACATAATGAACATATAGTTACATAAAATAACTTACCGTATGACAAGCCGATTTTGCCATGAAATCAAAGAATTAGAGCACGTATTAAAGTATACACACCACATAAGTCATAAACAAATACTGCAATGGCTGCAAAAGTAAAATGCGTCATTGTTAAACCTCTGCACACCTGGTTTGGTCAGACAGAGACTTTGGTCACATAAATAGACCAATTAGATTTGGAATAGATGACACGTGATCTATGCACTATGTATACATTATAAGTACGGTAACATGTATATAGTTACAGGTATGTACCATGTCCAATATCAATGTGACATACCGACAATATCATTTTGCAGTCTCTTGAGAGATGTCCGACATGGTATATGTATAGTACGTAAATAAATTATATACTACAAAGGTTTCAGATATCATGTACCTGGTACATATATGTTAAAACTGTGTTTGCTGGGTATCAACGATTCTTTATTTCAAACAAAGTAAACATAGTTGACTGTTTTTATGAATCAGCTTGTTAAAACGACACCATATTAACTTGAATTTGTATATAAAGAAGAATGCTTTCTAACAAAAAAAAAATCTGATGTGGTCAGCACATTACCTTCCGTCAGTTCTATGTATTTTGTACAAATTCCACACAGAAAGTTTTTTTTGCAAATGATTCGATATTTCCAGTACATTACCTTCAGTCAGTTCTATTTTGTACAAATTCCATACAGAAAGTTTCTTGTAAGATTCTATACTCTATCCATTTTAACTATAGAGCGTTGGGTGAGATAGGGCCTAAGATTCTAGCTGTCTGATAGGTTCAAACGTGAACCGAGTTTACACAGTAAAACAATTGACGCGAAATTTAAATTTGCTTGACAACTGTATCAATTATTTTGACGTCTGACATAAAATAAATAAAAATTAACAAAGCCAATAATACACGATTTATATTATATATTATTAATTTCTGTTCAGTTATGTTTGTTAAGTATATTAGTGTTCTTTTCGTTTATATAATTTACATCGTGTTTTGGCGTTATATTTAATATTACATAGTTTTTGTTGTGCGCGTTTTCTTAGTTTTTAGTTAGCAGTTCGTTAGTTTTGTTATTGTTCTCTTCGTTAATATTATGGATCAAAATAGATAGATAGCACATGTATGTACAAAAAATGTCAATAGAAAGAAAAATTTTAAATCCAGGAATGGCGCCAAAATTTGAATTCTTTATTTAATACATGTAAAAACGGCCGCGCTTGAAACGCCATCTAGTCTATAGTTAAAACGGATAGAGTATATACATTTCCAGTAAAATTATAACTCAAACACATTATGTAAATTGCACTTTGCCACTGACATTTGTCAATCAGAATTTTTTAATGTAGTAGATGTTTCCATGTTTATAATACAGCTTTGTGAAATTTAATTTCTTTATAATTTTTTAACTCTATATCCATTGAATATGAAGTATAAAATGTAATCAAATCGTATAGAGTATAGAGAATAAAATATTCTTATATATTTATAATAATATTAAATGTGAAAAAGTGATATGTAACAGCATTTTTTCAAGAAAAACTGTTAAAATCTTCAAATTAGGGTACCAAAATCTAATCAGCTCTTCATATGGATCTAAAGAAAAGGAATATATGCAAAAATTATAATTTTTGTGAAAGGTGGTATTGGAGTTATGCGATCCGAAAAAATCGTCACACATATACATACATACATCCATACATACATACATACAGACATCATCGTAAAAATAGTAAAATCGTGTTCTAGAGACCCTAAAACGTGCTTATTCATAAAAACTCGTCATCGAATTTTTTGACCAAAGACAATACCTTTCTTACCTAAAGGTGACGGAAGGTAAAATGTATAATGTAAAACAAGCTTTATACATTTGATGAAGATAAATAAAAATTTCTCCAATCACAAGTCTTTAAGTAGTCGCTTATGCATTAAGTACTCATGCCTATTAGCATGGAGTTATTTCAATATTCATTTTCCAAATTGTCTTAATTAATAAATTTAAACACTTCAATTAGTATCTTTCAAAATGTCCGTCCTCCCGACATAATTTACATCATCCATCTATCAAGTTGGCCATGTTTCCTCCTAAATTCTCTAACATGTCTTAGAATAATAACAATAATTATCCCTTCACTGCTACTACGTATAGACTCTACATCTCTAATTATTTTCCGCATCCGTTCGTTAAGAATTGTATAGGCCTCTGCAGCGAACGAAGAACTGTCTTAATGAAATGTCAAAATTGAATCTCGCGGTCTTAATTACATGTGCGGTAGCACCATCTGTCATATTGCCCATAAATCACTACCAAGAAAGAGATGGACATAGACAAGACTAAAGGATTCAAGTTAGGTATGAATGGAGAGGATAACCTCGAAAAGATTATAATATTTTTTCATTTCAATACCAAAATGGATGTTTATTTATTTGATTAATATATAAAAAATTATCAAAATAGAATAGAAATCGATGTCACTCAAATTAAAATCATGACAGAACAGAAGTAAAACATTTTGCTTCTAGGGAGAAAATATGTTAAAAATAAACTCTAGGGAATTTGTTATTTTGACAATTATTGTCAAATATAAGTCGAGATCTCCAATACATCCGATGCCGGTAAAAGATCACTTACTGATCGCAATCCTTATTATGTTTTTTACACGATCGACACACAAAATTTTAAAAATAACATTTTAATATTATTTTGACATATTAAAAATTAAAAAGTATAAGCTTTGATAGTTATTTATAAGTATTTATTTACCGCCTGGGCGGTAAATAATCACAATCACTTATCGATTAGTAATTAGTAAATAAAGCCTACTGCCTTTTTGGCAACCCTACCGGTAAACATTAAAAACATGGATGTGGCCAGCACATTACCTTCCGTCAGTTCTATGTATTTTAAATAAATGTCCTACAGAAAATTCTTTGCAAAAGATTATATTTCTTGTACATTACCTTAAGGCAGTTGTATGCATTTTAAACAAATTCCATACAGAAAGTTTCTAGCAAAAGATCCTATATTTCCAGTAAAATTATAACACAAACATACTGTCAACTGCACTTGACACTGATACATTTCAACCAAAATTTTCTTAATATAGCAGTTGTTTCCAAGGTCATAGCATAGCTGGCTAATATATGATATTTAATTTCTTTATATTTTTTTCAATTCTATATCCATTTAATATGAAGTATAAATGCATTCAAATCGTATAAAGAATAAAATATTCTTTAATATTTATAATAACATTAAATGTGAAAAATTGATATTTAACATCGATTTTCAAGAAAAACTGTTAAAATCTTCAAATGAGGATACTTCCGGTTGACCAATTACAATCAAAACCTAATCAGCTCTTCCCATGGATGTAACGAAGAGGAATACAAAAGAATTATAATTTTTGGAATTGTAGTATTAGAGTTATCGCATTAGAAAATTTTGTCACACACAGACACACACACACACACTCACACACACTCACACACACACACATACACACACATACACACACACACACACATACACACACACACACACACACACACACACACACACACACACACACACACACACACACACACACACACACACATCATCGTAAAAATAGTAAAATCGTATTCTAGGGACCCTAAAACGTGCTTATTCATCAAAAACTCATCACCGAATTTTTTGACTATAGACAATACCTTCCTTACCTAAAGGTGACGAAAGGTAAAAACAATCAAGCAAAAAAAATATTAATATTTCTTTATTTTATATTAAAGTAGTATTTCTTTTTGCAGGTAATTTTACTTTTCCATTCTTCATATGTAGCAGAAATAATTGGTGAGTGAATGTTTCGATAAAACCATGAACGATAAGAAATGTAAACTATTCGCGATTCAAGAAAAATGCTCGCCAACTAGCGGCCAATTCATGAATCATTCAAAATGACGTCACAATGTGGCTGACATGTAGTATGGCCGATGTTATTATAACATGTAAACGTCAATTTGAGTAATTCTGCTTTAAAAGTTGTTACAAAGTGTTCACAAAGCAAAATATTTATTTCGTTTTATTTCCTTCATCGATTTTTTCCACATGTAATTATGTGTCCGGAAAGAATAATTTCTTCTCCCTCATTATCAGTGGCGTAACTAAGAGTTTGGGGGCCCGCCCGCAAAAAATTTTAGAGGCCCTTTTTAATTGTAGCGTTTATCATGAGGAACTACATACCACAAGAACTTGTGGAAATTGTGACTAGGCTCACTTTCATCTGAGTTGACATGTTAAGAAGCAAAATAACCAATATGGGAGGCCTGAAAATCCAAGATTAGGCATTATTATTTTTGGAAATTAAACAAATAAAGGACTAAATAAATTTGTATGTTACTACAAAAAAGATTAAATTCAAAATTTTGCAATAGTAACAAAATTATAAATCATGTAAATTGGGGCCTCTCTAGAGCCGGGGGCCCGCCCGCAATGCGGGCCCGTTAGTTACGCCACTGCTCACTATAATAGCGGGACTCAATCATTGCTTTTAAATAACACAAAACTTGCATTAATTTCACCTTCATTGTTCATTACATATTTTCATTGTATGTGTATTAAGATTATTCTTTTATTATTAACAACGTCAGAACATTTTTATTTCTTGTTGCCGTTTGTATATAAAGTAAAACATGTCATTCTTCACTTACCCATTGATGTTGGTCTGAGTCATAAACCAGCTGAGGAAGGACTTTGCTAAACTATGCCAAAGTTGTGTCCACACCCAATCCGACTTCTCTACCGATTGTTTCAAGAAGAAGTCAGTGTCGGAATCGAAAGATAGTTTGATGAACTTCTGCGACAACTCGAGAGGGATATGGTTTAGATCACACTCGTACCACTGAAAGAAAACGACAGGAAAATAATAATGTGCAACATTAGGTTCCCACAATTGTAGTCAAAAAGTAACTATCTTAGACGAGAAAATAAAAATATAGTGAAAAAATTGTTTAAAAATATTCGTTCGCAAACTACAAGCGATTGAAAGTTTGTGTGAGGTTTCATGTCCTAAGCAATTTGATTGGTTGCCTGATTTTACAAACGAGACGCGCGCTCGACTGTTGTTGACAACATGAAACGTTACACACCAAATTATTTAATATATTGCTTATTACGTAAGCGACAGCGAGCTAAGAGAGAGAGTCATTTAAATTTTTTTGTGATAATCACATTCACGTTGTCTGTATACATAAGTTTTATTGTATAATAATAACTAACCACGTATTCATTGTTCGAACGATTCTAACCTCTAATCAAATGCCAAATAATGCAAAGTAAAATGGAAGTGAACTGTCAAGTGTGGCAGTATTGACAACTATTCTGTTTGTAAGTACCTTATCACTTATCATAAATATGAAATTATCATGCCAACTACAATTATTACAAAGAAAAATCTGATGTGGTCAACACATAACCTCCCGTCAATTCCATGTTTAAAATAGCAATGAGTTTTAAGTTAATTATCACTTCCGATTGATCGTTTGTAAACAAAATCTAATTTCTCGTTTCAATAAATGGAAAAGTCTGTAATACGAAATTTCGGATTATATTTTATTACGTTTTTCTCGAAAATCTGATGAGCTTCAAATTAAGTACCACTTCCGGTTAATCATATAAGTATAGTCAAAATCTAATATATTGTTGCAAATTATACACGAGTTTTAAATACCAAATTTGATAAGTTTTGGATCTTGTTTTAATATATTTTTTCAAGGAAATCTGTTTATAGCTTTCTGTAAAGTACTACTTCTGGTTTATCAATTTTAGAAAAAAATCTAATAAGTCGTTTTCATTAATATAAAAGTCTTAAATACCAAATTTGAAAAGCTATGGATTGTATCAATATATTTTTCACGAAAATATGTTCAGAACTTTTAATAGTAAGTATCACTTCCGGTTTATCAATTTTAGCCAAAATCTAATATGTTGCTCCCCTTCATATAAAAGTCTTAAATACCAAATTTGACAAGTTTTGGAACATATAATATATTTTTCACGAAAATCTGTTCAGAGCTTCAAGTAAAATATCATTTCCAGTTTATTAATTTTAGAAAAAATCTAATATGTTGTTGTCATTAATACAAAAGTCTTAAATACCAAATTTGAAAAGTTTTGGACTATATCATAATATATTTTTCACAAAAATCTGTTCAGAGCTGTAAGTAAAATATCACTTCCGGTTTATCAATTTTAGCCAAAATCTAATTTATTGCTCCCGTTCAAATACAAGTCTTAAATACCAAATTTGACAAGTTTTAGAATATATCATAATATATTTTTCACGAAAATCTGTTCAGAGCTTCAAGTAAAATATCATTTGCGGTTTATCAATTTTAGAAAAAATCTAATATGTTGTTGTCATTAATCCAAAAGTCTTAAACACCAAATTTGAACAGTTTTGGAATATAACATAATATATTTTTCACGAAAATCTGTTCAGAGCTTTAAATAAAGTATCACTTCCGGTTTATTAATTTTAGCCAACATCTAATTTGTTGCTCCCGTTCATATAAAAGTCTTAAATACCAAATTTGACAAGTTTTGGAATATATCATAATATATTTTTCACGAAAATCTGTTCAGAGCTTCAAGTAAAATATCATTTGCGGTTTATCAATTTTAGAAAAAATCTAATATGTTGTTGTCATTAATCCAAAAGTCTTAAACACCAAATTTGAACAGTTTTGGAATATAACATAATATATTTTTCACGAAAATCTGTTCAGAGCTTTAAATAAAGTATCACTTCCGGTTTATTAATTTTAGCCAACATCTAATTTGTTGCTCCCGTTCATATAAAAGTCTTAAATACCAAATTTGACAAGTTTTGGAATATATCATAATATATTTTTCACGAAAATCTGTTCAGAGCTTCAAGTAAAATATCATTTGCGGTTTATCAATTTTAGAAAAAATCTAATATGTTGTTGTCATTAATCCAAAAGTCTTAAACACCAAATTTGAACAGTTTTGGAATATAACATAATATATTTTTCACGAAAATCTGTTCAGAGCTTTAAATAAAGTATCACTTCCGGTTTATTAATTTTAGCCAACATCTAATTTGTTGCTCCCGTTCATATAAAAGTCTTAAATACCAAATTTGACAAGTTTTGGAATATATCATAATATATTTTTCACGAAAATCTGTTCAGAGCTTCAAGTAAAATATCATTTGCGGTTTATCAATTTTAGAAAAAATCTAATATGTTGTTGTCATTAATCCAAAAGTCTTAAACACCAAATTTGAACAGTTTTGGAATATAACATAATATATTTTTCACGAAAATCTGTTCAGAGCTTTAAATAAAGTATCACTTCCGGTTTATTAATTTTAGCCAACATCTAATTTGTTGCTCCCGTTCATATAAAAGTCTTAAATACCAAATTTGACAAGTTTTGGAATATATCATAATATATTTTTCACGAAAATCTGTTCAGAGCTTCAAGTAAAATATCATTTGCGGTTTATCAATTTTAGAAAAAATCTAATATGTTGTTGTCATTAATCCAAAAGTCTTAAACACCAAATTTGAACAGTTTTGGAATATAACATAATATATTTTTCACGAAAATCTGTTCAGAGCTTTAAATAAAGTATCACTTCCGGTTTATTAATTTTAGCCAACATCTAATTTGTTGCTCCCGTTCATATAAAAGTCTTAAATACCAAATTTGACAAGTTTTGGAATATATCATAATATATTTTTCACGAAAATCTGTTCAGAGCTTCAAGTAAAATATCATTTGCGGTTTATCAATTTTAGAAAAAATCTAATATGTTGTTGTCATTAATCCAAAAGTCTTAAACACCAAATTTGAACAGTTTTGGAATATAACATAATATATTTTTCACGAAAATCTGTTCAGAGCTTTAAATAAAGTATCACTTCCGGTTTATTAATTTTAGCCAACATCTAATTTGTTGCTCCCGTTCATATAAAAGTCTTAAATACCAAATTTGACAAGTTTTGGAATATATCATAATATATTTTTCACGAAAATCTGTTCAGAGCTTCAAGTAAAATATCATTTGCGGTTTATCAATTTTAGAAAAAATCTAATATGTTGTTGTCATTAATCCAAAAGTCTTAAACACCAAATTTGAACAGTTTTGGAATATAACATAATATATTTTTCACGAAAATCTGTTCAGAGCTTTAAATAAAGTATCACTTCCGGTTTATTAATTTTAGCCAACATCTAATTTGTTGCTCCCGTTCATATAAAAGTCTTAAATACCAAATTTGACAAGTTTTGGAATATATCATAATATATTTTTCACGAAAATCTGTTCAGAGCTTCAAGTAAAATATCATTTGCGGTTTATCAATTTTAGAAAAAATCTAATATGTTGTTGTCATTAATCCAAAAGTCTTAAACACCAAATTTGAACAGTTTTGGAATATAACATAATATATTTTTCACGAAAATCTGTTCAGAGCTTTAAATAAAGTATCACTTCCGGTTTATTAATTTTAGCCAACATCTAATTTGTTGCTCCCGTTCATATAAAAGTCTTAAATACCAAATTTGACAAGTTTTGGAATATATCATAATATATTTTTCACGAAAATCTGTTCAGAGCTTCAAGTAAAATATCATTTGCGGTTTATCAATTTTAGAAAAAATCTAATATGTTGTTGTCATTAATCCAAAAGTCTTAAACACCAAATTTGAACAGTTTTGGAATATAACATAATATATTTTTCACGAAAATCTGTTCAGAGCTTTAAATAAAGTATCACTTCCGGTTTATTAATTTTAGCCAACATCTAATTTGTTGCTCCCGTTCATATAAAAGTCTTAAATACCAAATTTGACAAGTTTTGGAATATATCATAATATATTTTTCACGAAAATCTGTTCAGAGCTTCAAGTAAAATATCATTTGCGGTTTATCAATTTTAGAAAAAATCTAATATGTTGTTGTCATTAATCCAAAAGTCTTAAACACCAAATTTGAACAGTTTTGGAATATAACATAATATATTTTTCACGAAAATCTGTTCAGAGCTTTAAATAAAGTATCACTTCCGGTTTATTAATTTTAGCCAACATCTAATTTGTTGCTCCCGTTCATATAAAAGTCTTAAATACCAAATTTGACAAGTTTTGGAATATATCATAATATATTTTTCACGAAAATCTGTTCAGAGCTTCAAGTAAAATATCATTTGCGGTTTATCAATTTTAGAAAAAATCTAATATGTTGTTGTCATTAATCCAAAAGTCTTAAACACCAAATTTGAACAGTTTTGGAATATAACATAATATATTTTTCACGAAAATCTGTTCAGAGCTTTAAATAAAGTATCACTTCCGGTTTATTAATTTTAGCCAACATCTAATTTGTTGCTCCCGTTCATATAAAAGTCTTAAATACCAAATTTGACAAGTTTTGGAATATATCATAATATATTTTTCACGAAAATCTGTTCAGAGCTTCAAGTAAAATATCATTTGCGGTTTATCAATTTTAGAAAAAATCTAATATGTTGTTGTCATTAATCCAAAAGTCTTAAACACCAAATTTGAACAGTTTTGGAATATAACATAATATATTTTTCACGAAAATCTGTTCAGAGCTTTAAATAAAGTATCACTTCCGGTTTATTAATTTTAGCCAACATCTAATTTGTTGCTCCCGTTCATATAAAAGTCTTAAATACCAAATTTGACAAGTTTTGGAATATATCATAATATATTTTTCACGAAAATCTGTTCAGAGCTTCAAGTAAAATATCATTTGCGGTTTATCAATTTTAGAAAAAATCTAATATGTTGTTGTCATTAATCCAAAAGTCTTAAACACCAAATTTGAACAGTTTTGGAATATAACATAATATATTTTTCACGAAAATCTGTTCAGAGCTTTAAATAAAGTATCACTTCCGGTTTATTAATTTTAGCCAACATCTAATTTGTTGCTCCCGTTCATATAAAAGTCTTAAATACCAAATTTGACAAGTTTTGGAATATATCATAATATATTTTTCACGAAAATCTGTTCAGAGCTTCAAGTAAAATATCATTTGCGGTTTATCAATTTTAGAAAAAATCTAATATGTTGTTGTCATTAATCCAAAAGTCTTAAACACCAAATTTGAACAGTTTTGGAATATAACATAATATATTTTTCACGAAAATCTGTTCAGAGCTTTAAATAAAGTATCACTTCCGGTTTATTAATTTTAGCCAACATCTAATTTGTTGCTCCCGTTCATATAAAAGTCTTAAATACCAAATTTGACAAGTTTTGGAATATATCATAATATATTTTTCACGAAAATCTGTTCAGAGCTTCAAGTAAAATATCATTTGCGGTTTATCAATTTTAGAAAAAATCTAATATGTTGTTGTCATTAATCCAAAAGTCTTAAACACCAAATTTGAACAGTTTTGGAATATAACATAATATATTTTTCACGAAAATCTGTTCAGAGCTTTAAATAAAGTATCACTTCCGGTTTATTAATTTTAGCCAACATCTAATTTGTTGCTCCCGTTCATATAAAAGTCTTAAATACCAAATTTGACAAGTTTTGGAATATATCATAATATATTTTTCACGAAAATCTGTTCAGAGCTTCAAGTAAAATATCATTTGCGGTTTATCAATTTTAGAAAAAATCTAATATGTTGTTGTCATTAATCCAAAAGTCTTAAACACCAAATTTGAACAGTTTTGGAATATAACATAATATATTTTTCACGAAAATCTGTTCAGAGCTTTAAATAAAGTATCACTTCCGGTTTATTAATTTTAGCCAACATCTAATTTGTTGCTCCCGTTCATATAAAAGTCTTAAATACCAAATTTGACAAGTTTTGGAATATATCATAATATATTTTTCACGAAAATCTGTTCAGAGCTTCAAGTAAAATATCATTTGCGGTTTATCAATTTTAGAAAAAATCTAATATGTTGTTGTCATTAATCCAAAAGTCTTAAACACCAAATTTGAACAGTTTTGGAATATAACATAATATATTTTTCACGAAAATCTGTTCAGAGCTTTAAATAAAGTATCACTTCCGGTTTATTAATTTTAGCCAACATCTAATTTGTTGCTCCCGTTCATATAAAAGTCTTAAATACCAAATTTGACAAGTTTTGGAATATATCATAATATATTTTTCACGAAAATCTGTTCAGAGCTTCAAGTAAAATATCATTTGCGGTTTATCAATTTTAGAAAAAATCTAATATGTTGTTGTCATTAATCCAAAAGTCTTAAACACCAAATTTGAACAGTTTTGGAATATAACATAATATATTTTTCACGAAAATCTGTTCAGAGCTTTAAATAAAGTATCACTTCCGGTTTATTAATTTTAGCCAACATCTAATTTGTTGCTCCCGTTCATATAAAAGTCTTAAATACCAAATTTGACAAGTTTTGGAATATATCATAATATATTTTTCACGAAAATCTGTTCAGAGCTTCAAGTAAAATATCATTTGCGGTTTATCAATTTTAGAAAAAATCTAATATGTTGTTGTCATTAATCCAAAAGTCTTAAACACCAAATTTGAACAGTTTTGGAATATAACATAATATATTTTTCACGAAAATCTGTTCAGAGCTTTAAATAAAGTATCACTTCCGGTTTATTAATTTTAGCCAACATCTAATTTGTTGCTCCCGTTCATATAAAAGTCTTAAATACCAAATTTGACAAGTTTTGGAATATATCATAATATATTTTTCACGAAAATCTGTTCAGAGCTTCAAGTAAAATATCATTTGCGGTTTATCAATTTTAGAAAAAATCTAATATGTTGTTGTCATTAATCCAAAAGTCTTAAACACCAAATTTGAACAGTTTTGGAATATAACATAATATATTTTTCACGAAAATCTGTTCAGAGCTTTAAATAAAGTATCACTTCCGGTTTATTAATTTTAGCCAACATCTAATTTGTTGCTCCCGTTCATATAAAAGTCTTAAATACCAAATTTGACAAGTTTTGGAATATATCATAATATATTTTTCACGAAAATCTGTTCAGAGCTTCAAGTAAAATATCATTTGCGGTTTATCAATTTTAGAAAAAATCTAATATGTTGTTGTCATTAATCCAAAAGTCTTAAACACCAAATTTGAACAGTTTTGGAATATAACATAATATATTTTTCACGAAAATCTGTTCAGAGCTTTAAATAAAGTATCACTTCCGGTTTATTAATTTTAGCCAACATCTAATTTGTTGCTCCCGTTCATATAAAAGTCTTAAATACCAAATTTGACAAGTTTTGGAATATATCATAATATATTTTTCACGAAAATCTGTTCAGAGCTTCAAGTAAAATATCATTTGCGGTTTATCAATTTTAGAAAAAATCTAATATGTTGTTGTCATTAATCCAAAAGTCTTAAACACCAAATTTGAACAGTTTTGGAATATAACATAATATATTTTTCACGAAAATCTGTTCAGAGCTTTAAATAAAGTATCACTTCCGGTTTATTAATTTTAGCCAACATCTAATTTGTTGCTCCCGTTCATATAAAAGTCTTAAATACCAAATTTGACAAGTTTTGGAATATATCATAATATATTTTTCACGAAAATCTGTTCAGAGCTTCAAGTAAAATATCATTTGCGGTTTATCAATTTTAGAAAAAATCTAATATGTTGTTGTCATTAATCCAAAAGTCTTAAACACCAAATTTGAACAGTTTTGGAATATAACATAATATATTTTTCACGAAAATCTGTTCAGAGCTTTAAATAAAGTATCACTTCCGGTTTATTAATTTTAGCCAACATCTAATTTGTTGCTCCCGTTCATATAAAAGTCTTAAATACCAAATTTGACAAGTTTTGGAATATATCATAATATATTTTTCACGAAAATCTGTTCAGAGCTTCAAGTAAAATATCATTTGCGGTTTATCAATTTTAGAAAAAATCTAATATGTTGTTGTCATTAATCCAAAAGTCTTAAACACCAAATTTGAACAGTTTTGGAATATAACATAATATATTTTTCACGAAAATCTGTTCAGAGCTTTAAATAAAGTATCACTTCCGGTTTATTAATTTTAGCCAACATCTAATTTGTTGCTCCCGTTCATATAAAAGTCTTACATACTAAATTTGACAAGTTTTAGAATATATCAATATATTTTTCACGAAAATCTGTTCAGAGTTTCAAGTAAAATATCATTTCCGGTTTATCAATTTTAGAAAAAATCTAATATGTTGTTGTCATTAATACAAAAGTCTTAAATACCAAATTTGAAAAGTTTTGGAATATATCATAATATATTTTTCATGAAAATCTGTTCAGAGCTTCAAGTAAAATATCATTTGCGGTTTATCAATTTTAGAAAAAATCTAATATGTTGTTGTCATTAATCCAAAAGTCTTAAACACCAAATTTGAACAGTTTTGGAATATAACATAATATATTTTTCACGAAAATCTGTTCAGAGCTTTAAATAAAGTATCACTTCCGGTTTATTAATTTTAGCCAACATCTAATTTGTTGCTCCCGTTCATATAAAAGTCTTACATACTAAATTTGACAAGTTTTAGAATATATCAATATATTTTTCACGAAAATCTGTTCAGAGTTTCAAGTAAAATATCATTTCCGGTTTATCAATTTTAGAAAAAATCTAATATGTTGTTGTCATTAATACAAAAGTCTTAAATACCAAATTTGAAAAGTTTTGGAATATATCATAATATATTTTTCATGAAAATCTGTTCAGAGCTTCAAGTAAAATATCATTTGCGGTTTATCAATTTTAGAAAAAATCTAATATGTTGTTGTCATTAATCCAAAAGTCTTAAACACCAAATTTGAACAGTTTTGGAATATAACATAATATATTTTTCACGAAAATCTGTTCAGAGCTTTAAATAAAGTATCACTTCCGGTTTATTAATTTTAGCCAACATCTAATTTGTTGCTCCCGTTCATATAAAAGTCTTAAATACCAAATTTGACAAGTTTTGGAATATATCATAATATATTTTTCATGAAAATCTGTTCAGAGCTTCAAGTAAAATATCATTTGCGGTTTATCAATTTTAGAAAAAATCTAATATGTTGTTGTCATTAATCCAAAAGTCTTAAACACCAAATTTGAACAGTTTTGGAATATAACATAATATATTTTTCACGAAAATCTGTTCAGAGCTTTAAATAAAGTATCACTTCCGGTTTATTAATTTTAGCCAACATCTAATTTGTTGCTCCCGTTCATATAAAAGTCTTACATACTAAATTTGACAAGTTTTAGAATATATCAATATATTTTTCACGAAAATCTGTTCAGAGTTTCAAGTAAAATATCATTTCCGGTTTATCAATTTTAGAAAAAATCTAATATGTTGTTGTCATTAATACAAAAGTCTTAAATACCAAATTTGAAAAGTTTTGGAATATATCATAATATATTTTTCACGAAAATCTGTTCAGAGCTTCAAGTAAAATATCATTTGCGGTTTATCAATTTTAGAAAAAATCTAATATGTTGTTGTCATTAATCCAAAAGTCTTAAACACCAAATTTGAACAGTTTTGGAATATAACATAATATATTTTTCACGAAAATCTGTTCAGAGCTTTAAATAAAGTATCACTTCCGGTTTATTAATTTTAGCCAACATCTAATTTGTTGCTCCCGTTCATATAAAAGTCTTAAATACCAAATTTGACAAGTTTTGGAATATATCATAATATATTTTTCATGAAAATCTGTTCAGAGCTTCAAGTAAAATATCATTTGCGGTTTATCAATTTTAGAAAAAATCTAATATGTTGTTGTCATTAATCCAAAAGTCTTAAACACCAAATTTGAACAGTTTTGGAATATAACATAATATATTTTTCACGAAAATCTGTTCAGAGCTTTAAATAAAGTATCACTTCCGGTTTATTAATTTTAGCCAACATCTAATTTGTTGCTCCCGTTCATATAAAAGTCTTAAATACCAAATTTGACAAGTTTTGGAATATATCATAATATATTTTTCACGAAAATCTGTTCAGAGCTTCAAGTAAAATATCATTTGCGGTTTATCAATTTTAGAAAAAATCTAATATGTTGTTGTCATTAATCCAAAAGTCTTAAACACCAAATTTGAACAGTTTTGGAATATAACATAATATATTTTTCACGAAAATCTGTTCAGAGCTTTAAATAAAGTATCACTTCCGGTTTATTAATTTTAGCCAACATCTAATTTGTTGCTCCCGTTCATATAAAAGTCTTAAATACCAAATTTGACAAGTTTTGGAATATATCATAATATATTTTTCACGAAAATCTGTTCAGAGCTTCAAGTAAAATATCATTTGCGGTTTATCAATTTTAGAAAAAATCTAATATGTTGTTGTCATTAATCCAAAAGTCTTAAACACCAAATTTGAACAGTTTTGGAATATAACATAATATATTTTTCACGAAAATCTGTTCAGAGCTTTAAATAAAGTATCACTTCCGGTTTATTAATTTTAGCCAACATCTAATTTGTTGCTCCCGTTCATATAAAAGTCTTAAATACCAAATTTGACAAGTTTTGGAATATATCATAATATATTTTTCACGAAAATCTGTTCAGAGCTTCAAGTAAAATATCATTTGCGGTTTATCAATTTTAGAAAAAATCTAATATGTTGTTGTCATTAATCCAAAAGTCTTAAACACCAAATTTGAACAGTTTTGGAATATAACATAATATATTTTTCACGAAAATCTGTTCAGAGCTTTAAATAAAGTATCACTTCCGGTTTATTAATTTTAGCCAACATCTAATTTGTTGCTCCCGTTCATATAAAAGTCTTAAATACCAAATTTGACAAGTTTTGGAATATATCATAATATATTTTTCACGAAAATCTGTTCAGAGCTTCAAGTAAAATATCATTTGCGGTTTATCAATTTTAGAAAAAATCTAATATGTTGTTGTCATTAATCCAAAAGTCTTAAACACCAAATTTGAACAGTTTTGGAATATAACATAATATATTTTTCACGAAAATCTGTTCAGAGCTTTAAATAAAGTATCACTTCCGGTTTATTAATTTTAGCCAACATCTAATTTGTTGCTCCCGTTCATATAAAAGTCTTAAATACCAAATTTGACAAGTTTTGGAATATATCATAATATATTTTTCACGAAAATCTGTTCAGAGCTTCAAGTAAAATATCATTTGCGGTTTATCAATTTTAGAAAAAATCTAATATGTTGTTGTCATTAATCCAAAAGTCTTAAACACCAAATTTGAACAGTTTTGGAATATAACATAATATATTTTTCACGAAAATCTGTTCAGAGCTTTAAATAAAGTATCACTTCCGGTTTATTAATTTTAGCCAACATCTAATTTGTTGCTCCCGTTCATATAAAAGTCTTAAATACCAAATTTGACAAGTTTTGGAATATATCATAATAT
Source organism: Harpalus rubripes (assembly GCA_963082715.1). Classification (NCBI taxonomy): domain Eukaryota; kingdom Metazoa; phylum Arthropoda; class Insecta; order Coleoptera; family Carabidae; genus Harpalus; species Harpalus rubripes. The sequence continues at coordinate 54,283,195 of OY720456.1, forward strand.
ATTTTTCACGAAAATCTGTTCAGAGCTTCAAGTAAAATATCATTTGCGGTTTATCAATTTTAGAAAAAATCTAATATGTTGTTGTCATTAATCCAAAAGTCTTAAACACCAAATTTGAACAGTTTTGGAATATAACATAATATATTTTTCACGAAAATCTGTTCAGAGCTTTAAATAAAGTATCACTTCCGGTTTATTAATTTTAGCCAACATCTAATTTGTTGCTCCCGTTCATATAAAAGTCTTACATACTAAATTTGACAAGTTTTAGAATATATCAATATATTTTTCACGAAAATCTGTTCAGAGTTTCAAGTAAAATATCATTTCCGGTTTATCAATTTTAGAAAAAATCTAATATGTTGTTGTCATTAATACAAAAGTCTTAAATACCAAATTTGAAAAGTTTTGGAATATATCATAATATATTTTTCATGAAAATCTGTTCAGAGCTTCAAGTAAAATATCATTTGCGGTTTATCAATTTTAGAAAAAATCTAATATGTTGTTGTCATTAATCCAAAAGTCTTAAACACCAAATTTGAACAGTTTTGGAATATAACATAATATATTTTTCACGAAAATCTGTTCAGAGCTTTAAATAAAGTATCACTTCCGGTTTATTAATTTTAGCCAACATCTAATTTGTTGCTCCCGTTCATATAAAAGTCTTACATACTAAATTTGACAAGTTTTAGAATATATCAATATATTTTTCACGAAAATCTGTTCAGAGTTTCAAGTAAAATATCATTTCCGGTTTATCAATTTTAGAAAAAATCTAATATGTTGTTGTCATTAATACAAAAGTCTTAAATACCAAATTTGAAAAGTTTTGGAATATATCATAATATATTTTTCATGAAAATCTGTTCAGAGCTTCAAGTAAAATATCATTTGCGGTTTATCAATTTTAGAAAAAATCTAATATGTTGTTGTCATTAATCCAAAAGTCTTAAACACCAAATTTGAACAGTTTTGGAATATAACATAATATATTTTTCACGAAAATCTGTTCAGAGCTTTAAATAAAGTATCACTTCCGGTTTATTAATTTTAGCCAACATCTAATTTGTTGCTCCCGTTCATATAAAAGTCTTAAATACCAAATTTGACAAGTTTTGGAATATATCATAATATATTTTTCATGAAAATCTGTTCAGAGCTTCAAGTAAAATATCATTTGCGGTTTATCAATTTTAGAAAAAATCTAATATGTTGTTGTCATTAATCCAAAAGTCTTAAACACCAAATTTGAACAGTTTTGGAATATAACATAATATATTTTTCACGAAAATCTGTTCAGAGCTTTAAATAAAGTATCACTTCCGGTTTATTAATTTTAGCCAACATCTAATTTGTTGCTCCCGTTCATATAAAAGTCTTACATACTAAATTTGACAAGTTTTAGAATATATCAATATATTTTTCACGAAAATCTGTTCAGAGTTTCAAGTAAAATATCATTTCCGGTTTATCAATTTTAGAAAAAATCTAATATGTTGTTGTCATTAATACAAAAGTCTTAAATACCAAATTTGAAAAGTTTTGGAATATATCATAATATATTTTTCACGAAAATCTGTTCAGAGCTTCAAGTAAAATATCATTTGCGGTTTATCAATTTTAGAAAAAATCTAATATGTTGTTGTCATTAATCCAAAAGTCTTAAACACCAAATTTGAACAGTTTTGGAATATAACATAATATATTTTTCACGAAAATCTGTTCAGAGCTTTAAATAAAGTATCACTTCCGGTTTATTAATTTTAGCCAACATCTAATTTGTTGCTCCCGTTCATATAAAAGTCTTAAATACCAAATTTGACAAGTTTTGGAATATATCATAATATATTTTTCACGAAAATCTGTTCAGAGCTTCAAGTAAAATATCATTTGCGGTTTATCAATTTTAGAAAAAATCTAATATGTTGTTGTCATTAATCCAAAAGTCTTAAACACCAAATTTGAACAGTTTTGGAATATAACATAATATATTTTTCACGAAAATCTGTTCAGAGCTTTAAATAAAGTATCACTTCCGGTTTATTAATTTTAGCCAACATCTAATTTGTTGCTCCCGTTCATATAAAAGTCTTACATACTAAATTTGACAAGTTTTAGAATATATCAATATATTTTTCACGAAAATCTGTTCAGAGTTTCAAGTAAAATATCATTTCCGGTTTATCAATTTTAGAAAAAATCTAATATGTTGTTGTCATTAATCCAAAAGTCTTAAACACCAAATTTGAACAGTTTTGGAATATAACATAATATATTTTTCACGAAAATCTGTTCAGAGCTTTAAATAAAGTATCACTTCCGGTTTATTAATTTTAGCCAACATCTAATTTGTTGCTCCCGTTCATATAAAAGTCTTACATACTAAATTTGACAAGTTTTAGAATATATCAATATATTTTTCACGAAAATCTGTTCAGAGTTTCAAGTAAAATATCATTTCCGGTTTATCAATTTTAGAAAAAATCTAATATGTTGTTGTCATTAATCCAAAAGTCTTAAACACCAAATTTGAACAGTTTTGGAATATAACATAATATATTTTTCACGAAAATCTGTTCAGAGCTTTAAATAAAGTATCACTTCCGGTTTATTAATTTTAGCCAACATCTAATTTGTTGCTCCCGTTCATATAAAAGTCTTAAATACCAAATTTGACAAGTTTTGGAATATATCATAATATATTTTTCACGAAAATCTGTTCAGAGCTTCAAGTAAAATATCATTTGCGGTTTATCAATTTTAGAAAAAATCTAATATGTTGTTGTCATTAATCCAAAAGTCTTAAACACCAAATTTGAACAGTTTTGGAATATAACATAATATATTTTTCACGAAAATCTGTTCAGAGCTTTAAATAAAGTATCACTTCCGGTTTATTAATTTTAGCCAACATCTAATTTGTTGCTCCCGTTCATATAAAAGTCTTAAATACCAAATTTGACAAGTTTTGGAATATATCATAATATATTTTTCACGAAAATCTGTTCAGAGCTTCAAGTAAAATATCATTTGCGGTTTATCAATTTTAGAAAAAATCTAATATGTTGTTGTCATTAATCCAAAAGTCTTAAACACCAAATTTGAACAGTTTTGGAATATAACATAATATATTTTTCACGAAAATCTGTTCAGAGCTTTAAATAAAGTATCACTTCCGGTTTATTAATTTTAGCCAACATCTAATTTGTTGCTCCCGTTCATATAAAAGTCTTAAATACCAAATTTGACAAGTTTTGGAATATATCATAATATATTTTTCACGAAAATCTGTTCAGAGCTTCAAGTAAAATATCATTTGCGGTTTATCAATTTTAGAAAAAATCTAATATGTTGTTGTCATTAATCCAAAAGTCTTAAACACCAAATTTGAACAGTTTTGGAATATAACATAATATATTTTTCACGAAAATCTGTTCAGAGCTTTAAATAAAGTATCACTTCCGGTTTATTAATTTTAGCCAACATCTAATTTGTTGCTCCCGTTCATATAAAAGTCTTAAATACCAAATTTGACAAGTTTTGGAATATATCATAATATATTTTTCACGAAAATCTGTTCAGAGCTTCAAGTAAAATATCATTTGCGGTTTATCAATTTTAGAAAAAATCTAATATGTTGTTGTCATTAATCCAAAAGTCTTAAACACCAAATTTGAACAGTTTTGGAATATAACATAATATATTTTTCACGAAAATCTGTTCAGAGCTTTAAATAAAGTATCACTTCCGGTTTATTAATTTTAGCCAACATCTAATTTGTTGCTCCCGTTCATATAAAAGTCTTAAATACCAAATTTGACAAGTTTTGGAATATATCATAATATATTTTTCACGAAAATCTGTTCAGAGCTTCAAGTAAAATATCATTTGCGGTTTATCAATTTTAGAAAAAATCTAATATGTTGTTGTCATTAATCCAAAAGTCTTAAACACCAAATTTGAACAGTTTTGGAATATAACATAATATATTTTTCACGAAAATCTGTTCAGAGCTTTAAATAAAGTATCACTTCCGGTTTATTAATTTTAGCCAACATCTAATTTGTTGCTCCCGTTCATATAAAAGTCTTAAATACCAAATTTGACAAGTTTTGGAATATATCATAATATATTTTTCACGAAAATCTGTTCAGAGCTTCAAGTAAAATATCATTTGCGGTTTATCAATTTTAGAAAAAATCTAATATGTTGTTGTCATTAATCCAAAAGTCTTAAACACCAAATTTGAACAGTTTTGGAATATAACATAATATATTTTTCACGAAAATCTGTTCAGAGCTTTAAATAAAGTATCACTTCCGGTTTATTAATTTTAGCCAACATCTAATTTGTTGCTCCCGTTCATATAAAAGTCTTAAATACCAAATTTGACAAGTTTTGGAATATATCATAATATATTTTTCACGAAAATCTGTTCAGAGCTTCAAGTAAAATATCATTTGCGGTTTATCAATTTTAGAAAAAATCTAATATGTTGTTGTCATTAATCCAAAAGTCTTAAACACCAAATTTGAACAGTTTTGGAATATAACATAATATATTTTTCACGAAAATCTGTTCAGAGCTTTAAATAAAGTATCACTTCCGGTTTATTAATTTTAGCCAACATCTAATTTGTTGCTCCCGTTCATATAAAAGTCTTACATACTAAATTTGACAAGTTTTAGAATATATCAATATATTTTTCACGAAAATCTGTTCAGAGTTTCAAGTAAAATATCATTTCCGGTTTATCAATTTTAGAAAAAATCTAATATGTTGTTGTCATTAATCCAAAAGTCTTAAACACCAAATTTGAACAGTTTTGGAATATAACATAATATATTTTTCACGAAAATCTGTTCAGAGCTTTAAATAAAGTATCACTTCCGGTTTATTAATTTTAGCCAACATCTAATTTGTTGCTCCCGTTCATATAAAAGTCTTAAATACCAAATTTGACAAGTTTTGGAATATATCATAATATATTTTTCACGAAAATCTGTTCAGAGCTTCAAGTAAAATATCATTTGCGGTTTATCAATTTTAGAAAAAATCTAATATGTTGTTGTCATTAATCCAAAAGTCTTAAACACCAAATTTGAACAGTTTTGGAATATAACATAATATATTTTTCACGAAAATCTGTTCAGAGCTTTAAATAAAGTATCACTTCCGGTTTATTAATTTTAGCCAACATCTAATTTGTTGCTCCCGTTCATATAAAAGTCTTACATACTAAATTTGACAAGTTTTAGAATATATCAATATATTTTTCACGAAAATCTGTTCAGAGTTTCAAGTAAAATATCATTTCCGGTTTATCAATTTTAGAAAAAATCTAATATGTTGTTGTCATTAATCCAAAAGTCTTAAACACCAAATTTGAACAGTTTTGGAATATAACATAATATATTTTTCACGAAAATCTGTTCAGAGCTTTAAATAAAGTATCACTTCCGGTTTATTAATTTTAGCCAACATCTAATTTGTTGCTCCCGTTCATATAAAAGTCTTAAATACCAAATTTGACAAGTTTTGGAATATATCATAATATATTTTTCACGAAAATCTGTTCAGAGCTTCAAGTAAAATATCATTTGCGGTTTATCAATTTTAGAAAAAATCTAATATGTTGTTGTCATTAATCCAAAAGTCTTAAACACCAAATTTGAACAGTTTTGGAATATAACATAATATATTTTTCACGAAAATCTGTTCAGAGCTTTAAATAAAGTATCACTTCCGGTTTATTAATTTTAGCCAACATCTAATTTGTTGCTCCCGTTCATATAAAAGTCTTAAATACCAAATTTGACAAGTTTTGGAATATATCATAATATATTTTTCACGAAAATCTGTTCAGAGCTTCAAGTAAAATATCATTTGCGGTTTATCAATTTTAGAAAAAATCTAATATGTTGTTGTCATTAATCCAAAAGTCTTAAACACCAAATTTGAACAGTTTTGGAATATAACATAATATATTTTTCACGAAAATCTGTTCAGAGCTTTAAATAAAGTATCACTTCCGGTTTATTAATTTTAGCCAACATCTAATTTGTTGCTCCCGTTCATATAAAAGTCTTACATACTAAATTTGACAAGTTTTAGAATATATCAATATATTTTTCACGAAAATCTGTTCAGAGTTTCAAGTAAAATATCATTTCCGGTTTATCAATTTTAGAAAAAATCTAATATGTTGTTGTCATTAATCCAAAAGTCTTAAACACCAAATTTGAACAGTTTTGGAATATAACATAATATATTTTTCACGAAAATCTGTTCAGAGCTTTAAATAAAGTATCACTTCCGGTTTATTAATTTTAGCCAACATCTAATTTGTTGCTCCCGTTCATATAAAAGTCTTAAATACCAAATTTGACAAGTTTTGGAATATATCATAATATATTTTTCACGAAAATCTGTTCAGAGCTTCAAGTAAAATATCATTTGCGGTTTATCAATTTTAGAAAAAATCTAATATGTTGTTGTCATTAATCCAAAAGTCTTAAACACCAAATTTGAACAGTTTTGGAATATAACATAATATATTTTTCACGAAAATCTGTTCAGAGCTTTAAATAAAGTATCACTTCCGGTTTATTAATTTTAGCCAACATCTAATTTGTTGCTCCCGTTCATATAAAAGTCTTACATACTAAATTTGACAAGTTTTAGAATATATCAATATATTTTTCACGAAAATCTGTTCAGAGTTTCAAGTAAAATATCATTTCCGGTTTATCAATTTTAGAAAAAATCTAATATGTTGTTGTCATTAATCCAAAAGTCTTAAACACCAAATTTGAACAGTTTTGGAATATAACATAATATATTTTTCACGAAAATCTGTTCAGAGCTTTAAATAAAGTATCACTTCCGGTTTATTAATTTTAGCCAACATCTAATTTGTTGCTCCCGTTCATATAAAAGTCTTAAATACCAAATTTGACAAGTTTTGGAATATATCATAATATATTTTTCACGAAAATCTGTTCAGAGCTTCAAGTAAAATATCATTTGCGGTTTATCAATTTTAGAAAAAATCTAATATGTTGTTGTCATTAATCCAAAAGTCTTAAACACCAAATTTGAACAGTTTTGGAATATAACATAATATATTTTTCACGAAAATCTGTTCAGAGCTTTAAATAAAGTATCACTTCCGGTTTATTAATTTTAGCCAACATCTAATTTGTTGCTCCCGTTCATATAAAAGTCTTAAATACCAAATTTGACAAGTTTTGGAATATATCATAATATATTTTTCACGAAAATCTGTTCAGAGCTTCAAGTAAAATATCATTTGCGGTTTATCAATTTTAGAAAAAATCTAATATGTTGTTGTCATTAATCCAAAAGTCTTAAACACCAAATTTGAACAGTTTTGGAATATAACATAATATATTTTTCACGAAAATCTGTTCAGAGCTTTAAATAAAGTATCACTTCCGGTTTATTAATTTTAGCCAACATCTAATTTGTTGCTCCCGTTCATATAAAAGTCTTAAATACCAAATTTGACAAGTTTTGGAATATATCATAATATATTTTTCACGAAAATCTGTTCAGAGCTTCAAGTAAAATATCATTTGCGGTTTATCAATTTTAGAAAAAATCTAATATGTTGTTGTCATTAATCCAAAAGTCTTAAACACCAAATTTGAACAGTTTTGGAATATAACATAATATATTTTTCACGAAAATCTGTTCAGAGCTTTAAATAAAGTATCACTTCCGGTTTATTAATTTTAGCCAACATCTAATTTGTTGCTCCCGTTCATATAAAAGTCTTACATACTAAATTTGACAAGTTTTAGAATATATCAATATATTTTTCACGAAAATCTGTTCAGAGTTTCAAGTAAAATATCATTTCCGGTTTATCAATTTTAGAAAAAATCTAATATGTTGTTGTCATTAATCCAAAAGTCTTAAACACCAAATTTGAACAGTTTTGGAATATAACATAATATATTTTTCACGAAAATCTGTTCAGAGCTTTAAATAAAGTATCACTTCCGGTTTATTAATTTTAGCCAACATCTAATTTGTTGCTCCCGTTCATATAAAAGTCTTAAATACCAAATTTGACAAGTTTTGGAATATATCATAATATATTTTTCACGAAAATCTGTTCAGAGCTTCAAGTAAAATATCATTTGCGGTTTATCAATTTTAGAAAAAATCTAATATGTTGTTGTCATTAATCCAAAAGTCTTAAACACCAAATTTGAACAGTTTTGGAATATAACATAATATATTTTTCACGAAAATCTGTTCAGAGCTTTAAATAAAGTATCACTTCCGGTTTATTAATTTTAGCCAACATCTAATTTGTTGCTCCCGTTCATATAAAAGTCTTAAATACCAAATTTGACAAGTTTTGGAATATATCATAATATATTTTTCACGAAAATCTGTTCAGAGCTTCAAGTAAAATATCATTTGCGGTTTATCAATTTTAGAAAAAATCTAATATGTTGTTGTCATTAATCCAAAAGTCTTAAACACCAAATTTGAACAGTTTTGGAATATAACATAATATATTTTTCACGAAAATCTGTTCAGAGCTTTAAATAAAGTATCACTTCCGGTTTATTAATTTTAGCCAACATCTAATTTGTTGCTCCCGTTCATATAAAAGTCTTAAATACCAAATTTGACAAGTTTTGGAATATATCATAATATATTTTTCACGAAAATCTGTTCAGAGCTTCAAGTAAAATATCATTTGCGGTTTATCAATTTTAGAAAAAATCTAATATGTTGTTGTCATTAATCCAAAAGTCTTAAACACCAAATTTGAACAGTTTTGGAATATAACATAATATATTTTTCACGAAAATCTGTTCAGAGCTTTAAATAAAGTATCACTTCCGGTTTATTAATTTTAGCCAACATCTAATTTGTTGCTCCCGTTCATATAAAAGTCTTAAATACCAAATTTGACAAGTTTTGGAATATATCATAATATATTTTTCACGAAAATCTGTTCAGAGCTTCAAGTAAAATATCATTTGCGGTTTATCAATTTTAGAAAAAATCTAATATGTTGTTGTCATTAATCCAAAAGTCTTAAACACCAAATTTGAACAGTTTTGGAATATAACATAATATATTTTTCACGAAAATCTGTTCAGAGCTTTAAATAAAGTATCACTTCCGGTTTATTAATTTTAGCCAACATCTAATTTGTTGCTCCCGTTCATATAAAAGTCTTACATACTAAATTTGACAAGTTTTAGAATATATCAATATATTTTTCACGAAAATCTGTTCAGAGTTTCAAGTAAAATATCATTTCCGGTTTATCAATTTTAGAAAAAATCTAATATGTTGTTGTCATTAATACAAAAGTCTTAAATACCAAATTTGAAAAGTTTTGGAATATATCATAATATATTTTTCATGAAAATCTGTTCAGAGCTGTAAGTAAAATATCACTTCCGGTTTATCAATCTTAGCCAAAATCTAATTTGTTGCTCCCGTTCATATAAAAGTCTTAAATACCAAATTTGACAAGTTTTGGAATATATCATAATATATTTTTCACGAAAATCTGTTCAGAGCTTTAAATAAAGTATCACTTCCGGTTTATCAATTTTAGCCAAAATCTAATTTGTTACTCCCGTTCATATAAAAGTCTTAAATACCAAATTTGACAAGTTTTGGAATATATCATAATATATTTTTCACGAAAATCTGTTCAGAGCTTCAAGTAAAATATCATTTCCGGTTTATCAATTTTAGAAAAAATCTAATATGTTGTTGTCATTAATACAAAAGTCTTAAATACTAAATTTAAAAAGTTTTTGAATATATCATAACACACACAAACATCATAAAAATAGTAAAAACGTGTTGTGGGAACCCTAATTCGTGCTTATTTACTAAAAACTCTATCGAATTTTTGGTACGATTACATTACCTCCCTTACCTACGGTATGACAGGAGGTAAAAAAAGGTTAAATTTGCATATTAGCACTCATTTATTTTCATACTTATTTAGCGATTTCTCGTAAAAGACGAAGTCAAATTATCGGTCAGTTGGCAACGCTCCTGTGCGTTATAATAACACAAAAGTGTTATGATTTTTCGGATACATGATCGATATTGTCAATTTTCGCACCTAGATAATCATGTGGAAACTATGTTTTGTATGTGGTCATAAGAAAAAAAAAATGCCTATAATTTTTTATACAATGCAAAATATTGTACATCCTCTTCAACATATTGTGCAGTACAAAACAATGTTAACAAAGATGTGACATATATTTCCCCATTAACAACTGCATCTTGCATTAAATTAATCATAATCATAATTTGTTCTGCTTGTGGAAACTAAATCCACACTGTACATAGCAAATTGTAATTAACAACGTTATAGTAATTATGATTACTTTCCTTGACTTTGTGCTACCTTGGAAGAAAGCGTAGACAAAGGTGTAAAAATAATAAATAAACAAAACGATTCTACAATTAAAACATATCGCGAAAGAGTTAATCTTGTTAGCCATGGGAATATTGTTTAAAGAAAGCAATATCAATACTTTTTCTCAATTAGCACGAAATAAAATAAACAGATTTGCTTTCTAATGCAGTACGAGTACTTTCAATTTTATAACAATATATAATTACAATTACAGTAGACCAAGTAAGTGAATAATCTTACATGACAGGTGTGATTTACACTAAAGCATAAATAATATATTGAACATAATATTTTACAAGTCCAAAAGTATTTAAAGTGAAGTGCCGTTAGATTTATACCTAGGAACCCGGTTCCAATGAGTAAATTTTTGCTATACCATTTCAAAAGTGACACTATACTCTATCCGTTGTAACTATAGATTGGTGTGAAAATCGGAGCAGTTTGATCTTGTTATTTGATTGCATAGGATCGGGATATTATCCAATCAGAAAACAAGATCCATCTGCTCCTACCTTCGCACCACTCTACAGTTAAAACGGATAGACTGCACATACTACAAAATTTATATTTTTAAAAAATCTGATGTGGCCAGCAGATGACCTCCCGTCAATTCCATGTTTAAAATAGCAATGAGCTTTCAGTAAAGTACCATTTTCGGTACATCAATTTTAGCAAAAATCTAATATGTCATTCTCATTAATAAAGAAGTCTTAAATAACAAATTTGAACTGTTGAATTATATCATAATATATTTTTTCTATTTTGGTTCTTTAATATGTACTTTATGAAACCCATTTGGATGTCATAAAGTACTTCTTTATGACATTCAAATGAGTTTCAAAAAGTACATATTAAACAACCGAAATTGAAATTCCGGGACATAAAATAACGTACATTTTTTGAAAAAAATTACCAAAATAGAAAAAATAGTATAAAATACACGTTTCATAAGACATTTCAGCGCACTTGTCCCCTTAGAAAACTCGCGGCAAGCCGCTCGTTTCTAAGAATGACGCGTGCGCTAAAATGATGTCTTATGAAACTTGTATCTTAATGTACTATTTCCTACAACCGTGCGTGAAAAGTACTTTTCACGCACTCTTTATAGTGCTTGAAAAGTAAATAAACGTTGCTAGGCAACAGTAAAATTCGGTTAATTTACTTGTCAAGTAGATAATTAGGTAGTAAATAATAATGAGATTAATAAAATTTATTAAGAAATATTAATATACACTGTAAACGAAACAAATGTAATAATTTTTAAACACATTGAGTACTAATCTTATTTTTAAGAACATTAACATTTTTTTGACATGTATTCTAACCTAACCAAATTGTTAATATTAATATTAAATGTGCAATTTGTACAATAATAGAAGACTAATCCACTTCTGTCTGAGATTTTTCCAAGTGTTTAAGTTACATTTTGTACAGTATTATGAGAAAGCGCACTAACAGTATTTGGAGATGCTGGATGCCTGTACCTGTACACTCAGTATTATGAGTAACACCACTACCAATTCGGTTGTAGGAAAAATGTTGTATGCAACACGTGTGTAAAATAGTGTTTTTGTCTCGTGCTACAATTTCCGCATTCGGCTGCGCCTCATGCGTAAAACATCGCACTCGACCAAAAAGAGTACTACTTTACACACTTGTTGCATAAATAACTATTGTATCACTAGGCCAGAAACTGAACATATGCGAAACCGAGTTTTCGCTTTCAGCTCGGCCTGTCAATACGAGATCTCGCAAAACAGTTTCTGGGCGTGTGATACACAAGATTTTTTGTACCGACGTCTCCATAAATTCTTCGTATATTTCTCTACACTTTATTCTATGTTACATAACTTAAAAAAAATAACATATATTTTTATCGATTTTGCATTGCAAGTTTAATTATAATTACTTACATTTGAGCTTAAAATGCGTAATTATTTTATATCCATTGAAAATATAACATACAAACATTAGTTATGTATATTTCATATACTTTCGCATATTTATAATGACAGATGGCGGAAACTCAATTGTATCACGTGAAGTTAGTTGTAGTTACATAACAAACTAGTCCTAAAGTTGGAACTTATAATTAATCTATACGAGATGTCAGTATTGACAGCATGTTATTATTTTTATGACAAAATTTAGTTATTTAAGTTACAACAATTAAAGATTTAGCCCGAAAATTTGTAAAAATTTTGCTAATTCTTGTGTTGAAAATAATCTTAATTTGACATATCACCAGAACAGTAATGCCAACTCCTTTTGCCGGCCTAGGTCAGCAACAGCGCATTTCTGGACGATTTTGAGTTCTGTAATACCTGTCAAAATGGACGGAAGTACGAAAAATATTTTGCCAAATGCTGTGTTTAAGCAATGCCTATTGAAAATTATCAGTGTAATTCGAATATGATTGGTTCAATTCACCAAAATAATGTGATTTAATTGGATAACAGATTAGGAATGGAATTGTCATTTAAAAAACTTTTAAAAAATGTGAAATCGGTTCATTTTCTATTTTAACGTAAAAGAATTCATTTATGATTTGTAGTAATTTAAGTCCTTTATATTGTGTAGTGTAAACCGTACTTTATATATCTTAGTATTAATTATAAGGACGACTGTAGCTGCTTTAATTAGTCCCGTGATGACGAGACAATTTTAATTCAAATTACTACTCTTACAAATCTACAAATTACATTTCAGCCATTGTTGGGGCAGTCAATGGTTTTTTCTCTGTTCATATTTATTTTTATTTACACATATCTGTTATTTACTTGTTTGTCAGACGTAAGTCCCAATGCTATGTTTACAGGTGATTACTAAATCTGGTTTTAAAAATAACTTAGTCACTTTTTCTGATTCGACTGTAGTTTTGTTTCGGCCGCTATTGTCAAGGGAGGAAATAAACTAATAAGAATCATTTCGAGAATTATTGTCTAATTAATGAAGAATTTTTTACTGAACAACTTGAATGAAGAGTGGAATTAATTTCGAGGCGCTATAAGTAAAGATATTTGAAGCACGGCCGTGCTTCATTATTTTTCTACCATTGTTAATTTCAAAAACAAATTATTATTGTATTCTCGTACTTGCACAGCTGCCATATCATTGTTGTATGTTATGTCAAAATGATATACATACATAAAATCACGATTTTCAACAAAGTGCAAACCCAACACATTACCGATATCTGTGTACAAAGCAGATTGGCACACCCAGCAATGGGTAATAAGCTGTGATGATATATTTATTTATTTTATTTATGCAAACCCAAAATTAATGCATTCTTCTTGGCCTCGTTCATATTCATAATTGCATTCATACGAAGGTCACACTACAGAATTATTGAGAAAAAGACTCACGATTCATATTTTTTATAATTTTATTTTAAATATGTTCGGAGTAGTTTCCTTCAACAACAATACACTTCACCATTCTTTCCTTCCACTTCTTAAAAGCTCCCAACCAATTTTCTTTTGGAATGCTTTCAAACTAATTTCTGGGAGACTTGAAAACTGTCAAATTTATTTCTGGTGACTTAAAACTGCCAGAGCTGTCAACACAGTTGTCGAAGTTGATCAAAAAAATAAAAAAAAAAACTAATTACTAGGGTACTTAAAAACTCTCAAAGCTGAACACTACTACAACAATTGATTAAATTATAACTACCTAACTTAACTTTCGCAACTTAATTTCAAATGACATATAAATAACTGTTTAAAATGATAGTACAAAGTTTGTTTTCCACTGTCTAACTGATTTTCTTTTTTGAGAGCGAAAGAGATAGATCCAATAGATACTGAGGCACGTCTTTTGTTCTCATTGCTTCACACAGATGACGTCACGATCAAGTAAGCAAAGTTTTAATACCATTTGTCTCAATTCTAGTAATATTTATCAAGTTAAAAAATTTCGGGTATACGAGCCCAGTCACACATATATTGGACCAAGGAGTTTTGTGCCGAAGGTTATTTTTTCATATATAATATCATAAATGGTTAATTTTTGCCGGAAAAATTTTCAGGTTATTACGAGAGCTTGTTGCCTAGCAATTTATTGAGTGACATTGACAAAAAAATCACGAGTTGTCAAACGAGTGATTTTTGATCAATGTCACGAGATAAATTGGCAACAGGCTCGAGTAAAGCAATCGGAAAATTATTCCAGAATAAAATTTAACCACGAATGGTATTCGGATGACTATTTCCAAAATAAAAATCAGGTAATCATTAATAAATTTTTTTTCTTCACAAAAATGTTCTAATTTTTATTGTGTTTTGAGGTGTTATATTTAAGTTTGCTTTTTCAACGTTTTAAATAGATTCTTGTCAGAATCGACTTGTTTTTAATAAAAACTGATAACACTGAAAATTTACACAGTTTGACAGATTTGTAAACAATATGTCTCTAAAACGTCAAATAAAATTCACTTATCAAAACTCACTTACTTGTAAAAATACGACATCTTATTGGCTTAAAGGGTGCGAAATTTTTTTTGTGATGGTGTTTTGTCGAAATGAAACTTGGTAACTATAGGTAGAATCCTAAATTACAATTGGTTTATATGTTTATGAGTGAAATAGTCAGAATTAAAATTTATTATATACAGATTGTCTGCGGAGGGGCAGATAAGTGTATTAAATTCACTGTAGTTTTAGCAATTAAATTATTTAAAAAAAAATGCATGGCTCACTAGATAAAGGCGAAAAACTGATTATTGGTATTTTTTTCTTCTTCAAATTACTTCTAACCTATCAGTTATCGAGAAAAATGTTTCAAATAAAAATAACACAATATTATAGTGTTTATCGCGCACAAAAATATTTTTTCTATTGGTATAATTTCAAGATATAACACAACTTAAATTCGTTTCTGAAATACCTACCTAGAGTGTCTTACAAAAAACACCCTGTATATTAAATGTTGTTAATTAATTGCTAGAACTACAGTGTATTATACTTGTTTGTTTTTCTATAAATGATTTGTATATAATAAAGTTTAGTTCTGAAAATTGATTTTCTGCACAAGGGTTCTTTGGTCCAATACATGTGCGACTGGGCTCGTATTACTTTTAACTCTATAATTAGATGAATTTAAAA
Source organism: Harpalus rubripes (assembly GCA_963082715.1). NCBI lineage: Eukaryota > Metazoa > Arthropoda > Insecta > Coleoptera > Carabidae > Harpalus > Harpalus rubripes. Next base: position 54,298,747 of record OY720456.1, read on the forward strand.
AAATATACATATAGGCCAGTCGTCACGGAGTTCAGTAGATGTAAATATGGTTTTAAATCGGGAAAAAAAAATCTCTATTGGAATCGGTTTATTGTAAACCACTTTCATACATACTTATTTTTCCTCCTCGCGCACCCCCCCCCCCCCGGAACACCCAATTTTGCCTAAATATGGTTAAAAAATCGTTTTTTGCCAATATCTCGGTTCTGGATGGTCCAGCGACAAATAAGGTGAATACCTAATAGTGATTCACGACGAGGCGAGAGTATTCTCGCATCTCGGCTCGTTTCGTTGCATTATGCGAGACGAGAATGAGAGCGAGATTCCAATTTAAAATTCGAGGCGAGGCGAGATCGAGAAATCTCGCGAGAGTCTCGCAATAAAAAATTATTTTTAACTTTATAGCTTTGATTCATAAATTCAATGAAAAATGCACCGTACAGGGAGTGGAGTCAACGGTAATTCGTACATAAAACACGTGAATGTGAAAATTATATGAATTGACTATATTTTTTTGAGTATATATAGAATCGAATGATATCGGTCGCAGAGCGAGGAAATGCAAAATAAAGATTAAATCGGTTTTGTATCTAAATAGAAATAGTTTTTCTCCAACATTTCAGCCCCTAATTCATAACAGTTAAAACTACGGTTAATAAAATTCTTGTCGTCCCTGAAAAGTAAAGGATCTTATATTAAGCTTTTTTATGAGTAAATCTTACTTAAATAGTGGCATGTAGTTAATTTAGTGTTTCGTCTCTTTATTATACGAGTAGTTATACAACTGCAAATACACGGAAGACGGAACGATTGGTGCGAACTTGTCTTTTGTAGTTCAACTAATACGTAAATACCGAGGTAAATACATAGTGCGCAAGCGCTTATTTTTACAGCGAGACTCTCGCGCGAGAACGAGACGAGACCCAAAAAAATGAACGAGAGCGAGATGGAGATTGCAGATCTAAAAACGAGACGAGATCGATATTTTGTATTTCTCGTCTCGTCTCGCATGCGTCACTAATACCTAAATTAAAGATAAATAAATTTTATATCGAAAAGGTTCATATACATTTTCACGTAATATCAATATCCTACGAGCTAAAGACAGGGGAAGTCCCGTATCGTATCTAGTCAGGATGTTAAGGGCGAAAATTTTCCTCCACCCTGCATTTTGTGATGCAAGCAAGCTATTTGGTTTATATGTTGCTTAGGACATACCCTACCGATGAAGAGATGTAGCCACATGCAAGCAATGGTTATTGTAGATTGTAGATTGTTTACCTTATTGGCGCAGATTTCTTAAAGTCGCAGCGGTGCGCAAACCACTGAATCTTTTTAATATTAATTGTAATAATAATGTTTTTGATGATGCAGTGCAAAAAAGGAGTTTGGGTATATATTACGTATCCATTTTTATTTTTGGAGACTTTTTGGCTTCCTTGACCGATTGCGCAAGAATGCAACGTTATACCGGAAAATAACCCTAATGAAAGTTGTAGCACGTTCAAAAAACTATCGAAAAAGGTCTCAGCGGCTTGTCTTTGGCTATCAGAGGCCCATCGACATGGAAGTTTCTAAAGGGAATCGTAAGTGCGCCGAGCCGCCCTGCGCGAGAGATACCATTGTTACGTCAATAAGAGCAAGCAGTTTGGTTTATGGGTTGCACTGCAACCGTTGCAGGGACTATACTCTACCGATTATAAGGTGTAGCCATACGGAAGTGTCGCCAAAATTTTCTCCAAAAACGATATAGTGCTCCGTTCAAAATAAAAATGGATACGATATATGTAACCAAACTCCTTTCTTGCAATTCCAATTATTTTATTTTGTCATTGATTTCGTATGTAATACGGATTGTAACTAACCATATAGTAGGGGAGACCGGTGTCAATTGTAACATGTGTCAAATGTAACAAGTGTAGGTAACAGGGCCATCTTTTCGAAGTAGATTAAAACTCGCTTGCAGAGTGAAGCAGAGAGTCATAGCTTTTTGGTATTTACTGTAAGTGCATACTCGCAAATACGGCGTCTGTTTCTGACGAATGTCTGTAAATCGACAAAAAAGTAAACACAGGTAGTGACACACATTGTTTCTAAAACACTATAAGTGCTTTGCTCGGAAATATTTCAAGTTAAGGATCAGTTTGTGAGTTATATCTGCTTTTATTTTTCATTAAAAAACATTTCGAATTATTACTTAATAAATACAAGAAAACAAATACTATCTTTAAAAGTTAAGCGGTGTCAGTTGTAACACATGCCACGGTGTCGACTGTAACGTGTTTAATAATTAAGTACAGTATTGATTATGTTAAAAATTACAAGAAAAAACCACTGCTATCGAAAACATATAAGAAGAGCAAAAAAACGAAAAACAGTTCCAAAAGTAACAGTCGCAGATTACTCTTCAGAAGGCTCCGATGAGGAAGGGTAAGTTAAATTGTACGAAGAAAGACCTATTTTATGTTTACCTAAACTGCAATTCCGTTAGCGACTAAAGGCATTGGTCAAAATGGTTCATATCACCAACAGAATATATATTTTGTTTGCTTTTAGTTGAGTCATCTGTATTTTTGTATTTTCTGAGGTAATAAATAAATGTTTATCTTTTCAATAATTTCTTCTTTTATCTGTTATTTTATCTTATTACATCACTGTTAAAATTTGTTACAATTAACACTGGTCCTGTTACTGTTGACTCCAGTTAGGTGTCAATTGTAACATTTGTAATGCTTGACTAAAAATCCTTATAGGTACTTTTATGTTTGTAACATTTTCAAAAGTTTAAAATTCAAAATATTATTCACTAAGGTGGGTAGGTTCTCATATAGGTAATTTCAAAATTTCGAAATGTAACGTTAACTCGTGAAAAATAAAAATTTAAATTTTGTAACAATTGACACCGGTCTCCCCTACATGTTGTGTTGTCAAACTCGACTTCGCCTCGCTTGATAATCTTCACTAGTACCACAATCATTGACGATCCTTATAACGTAAATATCTATAGCTGGCGCGCGTTATGAATCGCCTTTCCCTTTATACCAATTTTAGATGTAGAAGGAGTCTTTTTCACGTTATAACAATAGCATATTATAATTACTATTACGTTTCGGCTTGTCCAAGTACGAATTTTAGGTTCTGCGCATTCAAGGTCAGTTTCAACTGTAGCTATACTTATTTCGATCACAAATCCCATTCTTCCATTCAAAAACATCATGCTTCCCAAATACACATATAAACTCATCAAAATTGCTATATGTTAATATGAAAAATTTGTGTTCTGGAGGTAAATTAAACATAGCTGAGTTGTAGACTATCATTCTTCTTGATTTAAAAACTGAGTACACTACTTGAAAATATAGAAAAAAAGAGATGGTGGTACTAATTTTAAAATTCATAGAAATGCGTCTTCCTTCCATCTGACATCTAAGACAAGAACCCGAAAGAAGATCCACCAAACTGTCTCATTTCTTTTCTTTGTTTTCTCTTGTGTTTGTTTTGTTTTAGGCCGGCTTCATTTGTTAGTCTGTTTGGTTAATTACACCTATTCCCAACACTATGCACATGGTCGGGTTGGAATTCCGGCGCGTTGTTGAGAAATGTCGGAGTGTCCGGCGTGTTTGCATTGTAAACAGCTCAGATCCGTGATCCGATCGTGATCATGGCATAGCGGCTTCGGCTTCGCTGTCCTCTCTTTTAATTACTAAAGGTGATTAGTAAATGCCGCAACAGACACTACACTGTTAGTGAGAAAGGAGAACAATATTAGCTCTGTGCCGTATTGAATACAGGACATACGAGTATCTATAGTAGAATAAAAATATAGTAGTTGTCATTCAAGACTGATATAGGTCTTGTAGTTTCCGGAGGTGTAGTCTTCATTTTCATAGGCTGATTATTTTTAAGATATTAAGTATTTATTTATAATTAGTTCTGCATTTGTCCTTTCGAGTGTCAAGGTACAATTCGAAATTAAATAATTTGTTTTGACCTTCCGTCACCTTAGGTAAGGAAGGTATTGTCTTTGGTCAAAAAATTCGGTGGTGAGTTTTTAATGAATAAGCACGTTTTAAGGTCCCTAGAATACGATTTTATTATTTTTACGATGATGTCTGTATGTGTGTATGTGTGTGTGTATGTATGTGTGTCCGTGTGTGTGTGTATGTAACAAAATTTTCGTCTGCGATAACTCTAATACTACAATTTCAAAAATTATAATTCTTTCGTATTCCTCTTCGTTGCATCCATATGAAGAATATTAGATTTTGGTTATAATTGGTCAACCAGAAGTACCTTCATTTGAAGATTTTAACAGTTTTTCTTGAAAAAACGATGTTAAATATCATTTTTTTACATTTAATGTTATTATAAATATTAAAGAACATTTTATTCTATATACGATTTGACTGCATTTTATACTGCATATTAAATAGATATAGAGTTATAAAATTATAAAGAAATCAAATTTCATAAATTAGCTAGCTATGCTAGAAACAGCTACTATATTAAGAAAATTCTGATTGAAAGATGTCAGTGTCAATTGACATACTCGTAGTATATTTGTGTTATAATTTTCCTCGAAACCTCGAAATATAAGATATTTTTGCTTGAAACTTTCTGTATGGAATTTGTGTAAAATGCATATAACTGTCGAAAGGTAATGTACATACAAGAAATTGAGAATCTTTTGCAAGGAACTTTCTGTATGAATTTTATAGAAAATACAAAGGCATTTACGAAAATTCTACCGGTAGCTACCGTATCTACTGACTGTGTTCGAAAACACGAGTGGTAAGAACTTACCGTGTTCGAAAATTGTACAATATCTGCCAGATCCATCTACCGGATTCATGAAGAATCTAATCTCAAAAAAGGTAGTGATGCAAAGCGAAGCGCGCGCGTTAAAGTTTGTTAACTATATCAAATTTCTAACCTGTTTCAAATTTTCAATTTTTTTTATAGGTTATGGATCTACCTTGTTCACCACTTGCGTTCTTAAAATATCGATTCCGGTAGCTATAACCTGATAAACAGCTGTTTACCAGTAACAGTTCACCGGTAGAATTTTCGTATAACTGACGGAAGGTAATGTGCTGGCCACATCAGATTTTTTTTCCATGACCGAGAGTAAAAGTCAATTTCTAAAATATCAAAATTGAAAGAAAAGTATGGTATGACCAGTGTTGTGACAGATCAAATTATAAAGGATCTAAACCAAGATAAAGATCTATACAATTCATATGTTCTAGATTAGATCATAGGTCAATTTCTGCGTCCGGATCTATTTTACAGATCAGATCAGGAATTTGGGTTCTGATTTTCTTAGATCACCTGAGAAGAAAAATTAGATACACACTTAGTTTTAACAATACTAAATTAATGAATAAAGTAGAAACAGAAACAACAGTAATTTTAAATATTAGAATTGTTGAAATGTAATATATTAAGACAGGCCATTAATTTTCGTCTTCTCCAATTTATTCAAGCTTCTCTTTAAAAATATTCAAAAGATTCAAATCAACTGTCACTTAAATTGGATCTTCTAGGAAGTAATATTTGACTGCCAACACTAATTTTCACTAAGTTTCATTGGTGTAGATGACGGTAGGATAGTATTGTATTTGAGATATATGAATTTTACAATATCTTTCGAACTTATTAATTCTAAGGCTTTTATTTTATTTTTAAGATCATAGATATAGTTTTTTAGATCTACATTCAGATCAAGATCTTAATACGTAAAAGGATCTAGATCAGATCAAAAACCGTAGTTAATGAACTAGATCAGTGATTTAGATCAACTGATTTAGATCAGTCACAACACTGGGTATGACTAGCGAATGATAGTTGACGTTTAAATTATTTTATAGATGTGGTTTCTTTTGAAACCCTAGAGAAGAATAGAATTGTACGAACTTTTCAGGTATGAAATTTTTGCATGAATCCATTTAAATACTGGACTAGGAAAGCACAGAAATACATTACTATGTCTGGCTGAAAATAGATGGCCGATTAGGGTAACTGAATATCAAAACAGGAGTGCGTTTAAAATATTTTAAACATTTTGCATTTATGTTGATTATAACAAAATATTTTGATCTTTAAACTATTTACTTTGTCAATTCTATGAAATAGGATTATTTTTAATTTTCTGTAATAGTAATTCCGACTCGAGGGTTGCTGACACCTGAGACGAACGAACTAGAATTTGCGGTAATAAATTTTTTAAATACATCCCTGAATCCTGTTGCTAAGGTCATTTTAAATGCCTCGTAGTATTGAGTACATTTCTAATCTTCTGTAACGGAATACATAAGAGTCAGTTTCCTTTCAAATCAAATATAGGGAAATGTTTTCAAAAGAAACCACATCTATGAAATAATCTAAACGTCAACTTTCATTCGCAGGATTTTGAGTTATCTTTGTAGTTTTCGTTTTACCGACCATAGACAGCACTATTGCCTTAATTTGCAGTTTTAGAACCCCATGTACTCCTCTTTTATACACGTACTGTCAGAGGCGTAGCCAGGAAGGAGAGGGGGGGGGGGTTCACGTAACGGTTTAATTTCGAAGTTTTTAGTGACTAATACACACAAGTGTAATACAACGTTTTATCTAACACTGTCTTAAAAACTTCTTAAATCATTTTTGTTTTCATGCATCGTTTGACATTGACAAGTCAATTGAGGTAGTTTTTTAAATTACAAAGTAGCCATTGAATGGTTGTTATGGTTTTGTTACATTGTTATTGAAAAAATTTGGTGTAATAATAGTTGTCTGTCATTGGGAATTATTTGAAAGAAAAATACATTAAATTGGGTGAAAATGAGGACCTTCCTTTAAAACGTATTCACTTAGAAGCACAAGCAGCATTTTTGAATTTAATTCTGAAGCAAGTAACCACTAACTCGTTCCTCCTTTTCGTTTCATCAGCCGTAGGTACATGACAGCTGTCATTCTGTAAAGTTTCATAATGTTAAATTATTTCAATAATAAAATAATTTTGTAAAATTGCTTGTTATTTATATTTCAAAAAACACAAAAATCAGTAATAATTCCTCAGTGACTTCTAAAATATTCTCTCACGGAGTTACTAAAGTTGTACATTAGTTATTTCAAATAACCAAAGTAACAAGTATATTATCAGTCAGCGTTGGATAAACAATATTAAGGCCCGGTTTTTCCATCGCTGGATAAAGTGTCAGTTAATTTAACTGCTAGATAAAATGTAAATGTTGCATCAATACTTAGAGCGTAAATTGACAAAATTATACACATGCCATTTATATTTTGCGATATTTTTCTTTTATTTGCCAGTTATGTTGACTGACCTTTATTCACAGATGGAAAAACCGGGCCTAATTCGGATTATTTGATGATAAAATTGTCAGTTGACGGTTCAATTCGTTTCAGTTTTATTTATATAACAGGCAGTTACAAATATAACTGGAGATTGAAATTGGTCCTTAGGCTGGTATTTTCATTTATGGTTAAAATGTCTGTCAACAGTCAGTTAAAACGAGGTGACATTATGGTTACCAATAAACGTGGAATTGAAAAAAAAACATAGATGAAAGAAAGATATTAATACCAATACGTTTTATGGAATACGATGCACTATATCAATAATAATTTCGAAATATCATCTATATTATTATTGTTTGCGTACGCCTTCACAGTGTAGCCAAATCCTAGTGATGAAAAACCCCTAGTGATGGCATTTTTATGGCGTTGCACACACTGGTCGAAGGCGGCTGTGGCCATTCTTCACATTCCTCCACTCGGGCGCGAAGCAAGGCCTACTAAGATCCGTAAAAACTCGGCCCGGGCCTACTCAAAAAACCAACACGAACTCCACCACTGCTTCGAGCTGTTTTCTTTCCATCCAAGATGGTTTCATTTAGACACAAGACAAACAAGAAGATGCAGTTTATTATGGAGCAAAGCCATAAGTTTAGGAAGAGTTACAGACAAGTGTAACTCGATGGGTTTTTATAATAAAATTGTAATGTCTTGTACTGAAACATATGTTTGAGAACTCTTAGTACAAAATATAAAGAGTTCCGAACCATGTTTTAAAGAAAATACTTATTCCTTACCAGATAAATTGTTTAATCAGCTCAAATATATATAAAACATGTCGTTTACAATATGGAATTTGCATTTAGAGTTTAGAAAATAATAATTAAAAATAAATAAATAAGTATATCATCACCCATTGTTGGGTGTGCCAATCTGCTTTGTACGCAGATATCGGTAATGATGATGACATATTTGTACCGTGCGGGTGTTTACCAGGCGTCACCTCACGGGCACTCATTGCTGGCGTGGAGAGTGCACCACAGGGGTCAATTTAGTGCCATTTAAAATTCGAAATATTTGGCGTCGGTTGGGATCGAACCCGGTTTCCCAGATTCGCGGCCCATTTCTGCTTCTATTCGCTTTCGCAAATTTCGGTACTGAAGATATACCTACCTGAGAACTAAGTTCTCATCATCAGTAATACTAATAAAAGTAATAATTAAACGTAGCTAAAATTACTCAACATGTCAACCGAGAATTGTTAGGATTTCTGGCCATAACATCTATATGGGGAATTCAAAATTCTCCACACAGGCCAGAAGGGACTAGGCTGAATTGCTTGGAAAATTTTGAAATTAGAAAAGCCGTGAATTCCCTGTAAACATTACCTATGAACAACTAGACTTAACAGATTCAACAATGTTAAGCTGCGTTCAGAACCAAATAATTACAATTTCCAATTTGAATTTCTACTTCTACAATTCAGAGAAACAGTCATAAAGGTTGCTATGCATATGAAGATTGTTATCATAAAGACATTTGTAACAATCTTTATGAATTTGTCAATTCAGAACCTACGTCGATATTATTAACAATCTTTAAAAATAATACTTATGAATGAACCAGATTATTTGACAATAGCTAACTTCATTATACATATTGAAAGATTTTTTTTTTATTATTTTGACTGAATATGTAACAGAAACATAACACATCACAAAGAGTTTTCAAGAATATCAGAGAATATCAAAAGTAACTTTCTTCCACCACAGTCTTTATCAAGTCGAAGCAAAATCTATACGTATAATAAACTGCATCCTGCTAAAATATAAAAACACCAATATTTGGCAGAAAGGTCAATATTAATTAACCTATCACATGTCAAATAACAACGAGATAACAACCATAAATACATACTTTTAGCAGTCGTTATGATAAAGACTGTCAAAACGCTTAACAATTATTGCAGTAATCACTTTCAGTACTGAGAATACCAAATTCGATTTTAACAATTTTTATAGTACATAACAACCATAAAAACTATAACGACTACACAAATATTGAGTTCTGAATGGCCCTATAATTTCAAATTATCGGATTGCGTATATTGTGTTTCTTGTCACATTTCTGCACACATTTGTTTATACCGAGACTTTTGACAGAAGACAACTGAAGCTGAAGATTTTTTTGCAATTTATTTTTAATGTATCACAATAACTTCCAAATAATGACAACACTATGCGCATGCGTATATTCAGGCACATATTCCAAACTTTGAAGCAAAGTAGAAATCCAAATTGGAAATTGAAATTACTTGGTTGTGAACGCCGCTTTAAACTCTTAAATCCCATGTTTCACTCATTGTAAACCAGTTGTCTGAAGATGGCCGAAAGGACGAAACACAGTAAAAAATAGACGGAATTTTAGTGTTAAAATTTAACAAATTCAACGGTGTTAAAATTTTATTGTTAATAATAACACCATGTTTGTGTATTTGTAACACTAAAACAAAATGTTAAAAAACTTCCTAAAAATACAGTGTCAATTCTTCTGTAATAACACTAAATTTTGTTATTTATTTTTTACGCAATTAATTGTTTCCATTTACACTATTTTTGTGTCAAATATAACGATTTTACTAAAAATAAAGTTAAATTTACACAGTCATAATGTTAAACATTTTTAAAACAATTCTGTGTTATTTACAATACTGTACGGTGTCATGAGAGACACAATTTCGTGTTAAACCTATGCGTGTCCCCACAGGTTCGTAGATTGTTTACTGCGTAGTTAGTAAGTGTTAGGTCTTCAGTGTTTAGGTGCTGTCTACATACAAAAATTAGTCTCATTTCTTCAACAAAGTAAGTATAAATTGTTATAATGTCATGCATTTATGTTATGATTTTATGTATCATTGTATTAATAAATTACATATTTGATTTTATAGTACAAAGTAGCACAATAATGATCTTCAAAATTTGGTCGGCAGATCAAAAGGTATTTACTCACAAATTGTAAGAATAGTATTTTATGTGTAATTGCTTTTTAGTTTGTGAAAAATTAAATATTGAAATTTGAATACATATACAATTTGGGCTCTCTGAAAATATTTAAAATAGTTTTCAGTTGTTTTAAATTAGTTGAGGACTGTATGATATCGTTTAATTTATTCACATCTGATTTGAATTTGTACTGTTTCAGACTGGTTACATAACATCGGAAGAAGGCACCTTTTACATCGAACCAGCTGAAGAATACCAAAACTGTTCGGCGCAGACATCAGATTACATAGAATTCATAGAAAGAAGTCATCGGACTTGTGTGAGAAAAAGTTAACATTTTTTAACTGTGTAGTTACACTCATATAAAAATGTATCATAAAATAGATAAATTTTGTCTGTTATTGTACGTAATACATAATGCATTTTTTTATTTTTATATTGTACAATATATTAATATTATCAAAAACAGCCGTTTTTTACACTGTCATTAATACTTAAATTAACCCAAAACTATGATACTCTGTTAACACTTAAATTAGTTAAAATAACACTATATTATTACACGACACCGTGTTCATTTTTAACATCAAATAATGTTATTAATTTAACACCAAGTAATACACTAAATTGTGTTAAAAATGTAACTCATAAATGTGTAAGAAATTAACATACAACACATTTTCTAGTGTTATTATTTTAACATATTTTAGTGTATATCGTTTACACTATTCCCCTGTGTTATATTGACACTAAAGTTGGTGTGTCCCAAATGGAACTCAAGATAGTGTTAAATATGGTGTGAATTTTTTTACTGTGAATGATCGTCACAAAATAATAAATTGGATAAATCAAGAGTCAATTTGTTGTGATTTTAACTTATATTATCATCTTAATTCTTTCGAGAGTTTGTTTCATTCATTCCCATTTCACCCTTTCCAGTTTGGCCAGTGTTCGTTCTCCTTCTTCTCCACCTCTGTTCCATACATCATTTGCATACCGTCACCGTATCGTAGCACCCACACCCACACATACGCGTGGTCGTGTCTCAGCTTTAAGTATGATGGAAAGGAGCATAGCGGGTCCACCGGGCACCATCCATCACTTACCCCAGCCACAGACTCTGCCACAACCACGCGAACCCGACGAACACCTGATGCACACACTTCCTATACGCGACGAATACGGGAGATATGGAGGAAACCAAATTGCCGATATTGATGAAATGGAATTATGATATTGACAAAATTCTGAGAAGTATTGATCATAAATACTTAAGTAATTAATTTGAATATTAGGTTTGTTCGTTCCGCTATGCTGCGTTTTACCGCAAAACGCGGCGATAATTGTCGCTACGTTTCGCGATTCACTGCCAATCACCGCGGTAATAATATAAGTTACTAAAAATTATTTTTCTGTTCGATCCGTTTGTGTTAAATTATTTTCGAATATACTTCAGACTATTAATTATATCGGATACTCAGTAAAAATATATTATTCATTTTCCATTATTTTAATTATTTACTATTGTTATCATTTAAATTTACCTTATTACAAATCATAATTCAAATGACATTGACATTTATATATTTTACAAATGTATTTCAATTTCTAAAACTGAAACATTACATAGCATACTTATTGAAAAAATAACAATTTTTTCGTAGTATTTATTTGTCAAACACTGTCATACTGGCACTTCATATGTAGACGCGAACATTACCGCCGATTATTTTTATACCACCGAGTCATGAGTCACTGAAAAATTTATCACCGCCAGCTGCCGCGGCGTTTTACCGCAAGTTACTAGAAAAACGGAACGAACAGAATCTAGTGATTTGTCCTCGGGATATAGCTCTAGAGATTATTCCCGGGAATAATCTCTGTAATTTTTGTTGACATATGTCAGATAGTTACCAACACATAAGTGAAATGAGCGAAAACAACCGATGTTGAGCCGTTTCTAATCATGAAAAAAAATTATAGAATATTCATTTCTAGATGTACCATAATTATTAGTAACTATAATTATAATTCCTGATTATTTATATTTATTTTGCCTTGTCAAAGTTGTGGTTTAATTGTCAAAACTGATATACCAACTGGGCTATGTACATGAATGAAGCTACAGTGTGTTCAAAAAAATTGACATGAGATATTGTCAAAAATGTTATCTAAAGAAATCAAAGCTTTTCTTCTTGAATCTTATTTTAGAAATGGAAACAAATTCTATTCGCTTTATACTGTATTCTTCTTTATTGTTTTTCCTCCTTAAAATTACATTTTAAGATCAATTTTGACAACTTGACTTTTGTATTAAATAATGAACAGACATACGTTTAACTGTTCATAGCCTATTCCGAGTTAGGAATTTTTTTGAACACACTGTATTATATTACGACAGTAAATGGCAGTATAATAGCATGACAAACAGTCTGATTCAGTGGTTTCAAACAAATTTGTGAATCAAAAAATTAAATATCATTCGAGAGTTCGATAAATTAGAAAATAATTCTCGTTTCTTTCTCATGCCCTATGGGCCTTCAAGACTATTGCCTGATAATAATACCGGGCTTCAAAAAAATAGAAGCCAGAAATGTTTAAATACTGATAAAAACATCTGATGTGGCCAGCACATATCCTCTCGCCATATATTTTACCTGGTTGTACGCATAAAACGAAAAATATTTTTAAATACAAATACATATATTCATGTCTCTACAAAATAATTCTCACATTTATTTGCAAAATCTATGGGATATTTTAATATAAATTATGTACAATACATACATTTTCTTTATATTCAATATCCTGAAATTTACTTTTTCTACTTTCCTTTTCTTTTTCTTTATATTCGTCATTTTTCGCAAATTCCTTTTATATTATTTTTTACATATAATCTTTTGCGTTGTTGACTTTTTTCATAATGATGTACAAATATTTTTGATAGTGGCATACAAATATTTTTGACAGTGACATTTATGTGTCAATTACAAACATTTGAATTTCTTGCCTTAAGTAGTTTGAACTGAGAATTTTTACATCAAATTATTTTATATGCATTTCTTTATCTCTAAATCTATAGAAGATAAAATAATGAATTTATATTTATCGAATAAAGAATTTAACGTTCTTTAATATAAGTATTTACATAAATTTTCGATAAATAATATTTAGATGATTTTTTTCTTGTAACCACTGCTTTCGGTTGTCCAATTGTTACCAAAACTTAATCAACTCTTCCCATTATTGTTAGATTGACGAATCCGTAGTTAAAAATGTCTTAAGTCTTATAGTATTTAAGAAATCGTGGATCCAACATCCACAGATCCACACACACATACGGACATCATCGTAAAAATGTTATAATCGGATTCTAGAGACCTTAAAACGTGCTTATTCACTTAAATCTGGATATGCGATTTTTAGCATGAATTCAATACCTCTCTTAGCGAGAGGTAAAAAATCTGATGTGGAGACCACACGACTTCCTTGTACGCAAGACCAATATGAAGATGAAGTATAGACCCAATTATAAAATTGCACGTGTTTGACATCTATTTTTTTATTTTTTTTTTGTTATTTTTTGCCCAAATCCATAGCAAGCTTCATTACAAAAATCAAAAAGTATATAAGTTTTAAATTTACATATCTCGCTTATACAAATGGCTAATTTAATAATACTTGATGTGCTAGACGCAGAATTTAATTCTCTAAAACTCTTATTTGAAGCATTTATTTCTAAAATCAAAATGAAACCATTTTATTCAAGAAAAACTGTTAACAACTTCAGGTAATATATCACTTCCGGTTATCCTGTTTTAACCAAAATCTGCTATGTTACTCCAATTGATATAAAAGTCTTATATACCAAATTTGAAACGTTTTGGATTATATTTTAATATAGTTTTTCATTAAAATCTATTATAGGCTTCAAATAAAGTACCATTTCTGGAAATTATGTAATGACCAAAAAGGGAGGTGCACAACTAGATGTTATAGAAGTCCTAAATACAAAATTTTAACTTTCTACGGCTTACTGTTTTTGAGTTATGCGAGATACGTACGTACAGGCGTCACGACGAAATTAGTCAGAATGGATTCAGGGATGGTCAAAATGGATATTTCCTTTGAAATCTCAAAACCGAATTTTTTTGCGATTACAATACTTCCTTTACTTCGTACAAGGAAGTAAAAACAATATAATATTGAAACGAATCTGAAAATACAAATGTTGTATTATAGTTGTGCATTTGATTAGACTGTATGCAACTGTTGATTGTGGTGAAAATAAAAATAGAAACAATTGTGCCTTGCCTGTTAGAATAATTCCCCTCCTTAATATGAAAGTAGTGCACCGAAGCAGAGTAAAATCAATTTCCTTCCCCGAAACTTGGTCGCGAAAGGAGCAGAGCTGCAGAGCAGCGCAAAGCAAAGAGAAAAATAAATAAGTTGAAAAATTTTCAGCTCAATTCACAGAGAAAAACCCTTGAAAAAACCGTCAGCCTTCCAAGAACAAAAATGTAAAATAATTCTCGCCTAGAGATGTCGCAGTAGAATAATTTCAAATAAAATCCCATACTCCCTCGTAAATTGTGGCTCTGACACAGAAAAGGAAACGCGCCACAGAGAGGATGAGGAAAACGCTCCAGCCTTTCTTCCACACGTACGATATATGTATACTATACAGACAATGGCTCTCTTCTTCTTACATTATTCCTACTTCAGCAATTATCCTATGAGGATATAAATTACTACTGAATTGACATTAATAATAATTTATATGACAAATAAAATTCTAGTAATAATATAATGTACTAGTCCGGTTTACAATAGATTTTGGTAAAAACATGCCCCTTGTCATTGACTGCCTGACCCAATGACCAAATATAACTAGACAAAACATTCCGTATCCCTAATCACTGAATGTTTTGATTTCGGCTGGCCAGACAGAGAAACTAGAGACAGAGATATGTTTTGTCTAGTTCGAGTATTTCTCACTAGAGGCCACGTAGAATGGCAGTGTATAGTCTAGTGTTTAGTTTGAACGTTGCTCAGTAGAGGCCACGTAGAAGCATGCGTATTTTGTATTTGTTTTGTAGTTGTGGTGGTTTTGTGAGTGACATATTGGTTTTTCTTTAATATTAAGCCTTCTAAATTATTTAATGTTAACCTTAAATGTTAACCACAAAATTTTAACTAAGAACACTTGCGCCTCTAGTGAGCAACGTACAAACTAGAGACTGATCCTTTACATGACCTCAGTGGTGACATCTAGTGAGATATACTCGGACTAGACAAGACATATCTCTATCTCTAGTTTCTCTGTCTGGCCAGCCGAAATTAAAACAAACCAAATGAAGTTTTGTCTAGTTATACTTGGTCGTTGGCCATTCAAATATAATAAGATTAGGTGTTTTTTTCAGATTATTTGAACAAAAGCTTTTGTACAAAAAATACCGTTTTTATTTGTTCTACAGTATAAAACAAACTAGATAAATTAAATTAAAAATACAACAATTACTGCATTCTGAAATTAAGAATTCGTATTAATTAATTCAAAATTCCGGAACTTTCAGGAAAGTGGTCTTTAATCACTTGTATAATAAATAACTATATGTATGCTATAACGACATCTTCGAAGGCCGTGAGATGACGTCTGGTAAACACCCTCTACAGACACAATAGGGTACTCCACTCTAATTTTTTTACTTCCTTGTACATAGTAAAGGAAGTATTGTAATCGCGAAAAATTTCGGTTTTCAGATTTCAACGGATATATCCATTTTGACCATCCCTGAATCCATTTTGACTAATTTCGTCGTGACGTCTGTACGTACGTACGTATCTCGCATAACTCAAAAACGGTAAGCCGTAAAGTTGAAATTTTGTATTTAGGACTACTATAACATCTCGTTGTGCACCTCCCTTTTTGGTCATTACATAATTTCCAGAACTGGAACTTTACTTGAATCCTATAATAGATTTTAATGAAAAACTATTTTAAAATTTTGGATAAAATAGGCTAACCGGAAGTGATATATTACCTGAAGTTGTTAACAGTTTTTCTTGAATAAAATGGTTTTATTTTGATTTTAGAAATAAATGTTTCAAATAATAGTTTTAGAGAATTAAATTCTGCGTCTAGCACACCTAATATTATTAAATTAGCCCTTTGTATAAGCGAGATATGTAAATTTAAAAATTATATACTTTTTGATTTTTGTAATAAAGCTTGCTATGGATTAAGACAAAAATGTACAAAAAAATAAAAAAAATGATAATGCTAAATGGACCTTTTCAATTTAAAGAGACAGAAGATAGTAAGAACAAATGAGATCTATGGCGTTTGTTTCTAAAAAATTTAAACGTAAAATGTGAGAATATCTCATATAACTTTAAAAAATCTTATCGAAATAAGTTACAGAAGCTTTTATTGAAGTTAAAATGTCTAACGATGCAATTTTTCACTGAGAATACAAGTATTTTAATGACTGCAATATTTTTAACGTTTCGTTTGACAGCCCAACTAGCAGTTGTTCGCGCCATTTTCTTACTATTTGCACCGATAGAAAGAGATAGCCGTTAAATTGAAAAGGTCAATTACGTCAAATACATGAAATTTTATAATTGGGTCTATATTTCATATTGGTCTTGCGTACAAGGAAGTCGTGTGGTGCCCACATCAGATTTTTTATTATTTTAAATGAATTCGTTTAATTTTTTGTTTTTAGTTTAACTTCATTCTGCTATCTTTTTCGCACCAGTTTCTGTAGTAGGCTGCGCGAGAAAGATAGCAATAGTTGTGACGCAGATGTATAGATGCTTAAAATATCAAATATTTCAAAAACTAACAATTTAAAAAAAAACTTTTTTCGTCTCAATCATGGTTTTTTCTTATCTACTTTCAATATAACTAACAATTTAATCAATTTTCTGTTATGGTGGAGGACAGATATGTCGTCACGTCAATATTGAAACCTGCGAATAGAAACATATTGGCACAACCAGAAATGGGTAATAAATAAGCCGTGATTATATAAAGTCCGTTTTCTCGAGACCATAAGAACGTCATAAATCGTATGCATGTGGTTCAATTCGCGGGGGATTGTTGATGTAATGTCAGAACTGACCCTAGTCACAACTTGAATGACTGAATGACATGAATATTAAAAGAAACGTAATATTTGAAAATGACATTCGTTACCGCGGTTACACTACCGTCTCTATTTCATTTTTTGCCAGACAGAGATAGTGTATACTCCTTTATAACACGTACGAGAATGAGATAGCGAATAAAAGTCTTATATATGCCAGGTGTATATGGCATGACCAGCGAATGAAAGTTGACATTTAAATTATTTTATAGATGTGGTTTCTTTTGAAACCCTAGAGAAGAATAGAATTGTACGAATTATTCAGGTATGAAATTTTTGCATGAATCCATTTAAATACTGGACTAAAAATAGATGGCCGACTAGGGTAACTGAATACCAAAATAGGGGTGTGTTTAAAATACTTTAAACATTTTTCGTTTATGTTGATTATAACAAAATATTTTGATCTTTAAACTATTTAGTTTGTCAATTCTATGAAATAGGATTATTTTTAATTTCCTTTAACAGTAATTCCGACTCGGGGGTTGCTTACACCTGAGACGAACGAACTAGAATTTGCGGTATTAAATTTTTTAAATACATCCCTGAATCCTGTTGCTAAGGTCTATTTAAATGCCTCCTGGTATTGAGTACAATTCTAATATTCTGTAACGGAATACATAAGGGTCAGTTTCCTTTCAAATCAAATATAGGGAACTGTTTTCAAAAGAAAGCACATCTATTAAATAATCTAAACGTCAACTTCCATTCGCTAGTCATACTATACCTACGTCAAAGATTCTAGATAAAAGTTTTTTAATTCTTGCAGAAGAAATATTTATTATAAAAATTTATAAATAACTGTTTATTAAATCTTTTTCCACGATAAAAGAACTTCATAAGTAAAGGGGGAGTGCGACTGTGTACTTTACGTGATCGGCTGTGATTTGGACAGACCTGGTTCGATTCCAATCGACATCAAATATGAAACTAGAAAATGATTTCCATTCTAATTTATTGTGGAATTCTCTATAATACAAATAGTTTCATTCAAGCATATTTACTAATGCTGTCCAATGTTTAATAGGATTTTCTTTTTTAAATAAGTAGCCCTATACATTTCTTTGCAAAGCACCTTCTTAACAAACTGATGCAATATTAACGTGCCGTTTGTAACATTTGCATCATCTCGTAAATAATAAAAAGCATGTGAGTTCTCGTTCCCCCGAAACCGCTCAGAATTTCTTTCCTTACTTTACGTATGTGAATTTAAAATGTATCGGAGTGTCAGGCTGTGAGATTCAATTCCAATGCTCGATACATATATTTTTACTTAAGGGCGGAACAGAGCAGAGCACCCTGTTTGGGGCGGCAGGGGCGGAGGGGGGAGGTTTTTGCACGCGCAGCCCCCGTTCTGCATTTCTCACCATTTTACAATATCGAGAATTTACGTATTTCAAAACACCTCCGGGTAAGGGATGAAAACCTAAGGGTGACGTAACACTACAAAGACTCAACTTACAGGGTGATCAAAAATTTATTCCATTCTCTATTTCCTTCACAATCGGAATTGTTAATAAATGTATATTTTTAGAAAATGGTAATTCGGACATACAGTGCCATACTGTATCACCTTTAGCGGACAGTAGAAGGGTCACCATTTCAAAGGGACTATTGGCCGATTTTACCACCGATTCCTAATATTTAAGTGCCTTTGTACCCGATGTGCACCACATAGGCAACATCTAGCAAAATTTCGTTTTCACCAACCGCTAAGCATTGCTTACCTCAATTTTTAGGAATTACTTAGCTAGGTATCTGTTTTCCGATTCCCAAATCGCTAAGCATTTCCTAACGTCTGACAGCTGACACATAAATGAAAATTGTACAAGTTTATTAAATATTTTGATAGTTATAACGAAGAAATAGAAAGACTTTCACAAAATACAAAAGAAAGAGCAAATTATTTTAAATTCTGTGATGAAAAATGGCTTTGAAATAGATTTACTTCAGATTAGAATACAGCTTTTTATAATAATAAAATTAATTAGTAAATACATATAAATATATCGTTATTATTCTTTATTTTATATTTTGGGAAATTACATTCACATAAAAATAAATTCATATTTTTTTACAAAAATGCCAAATATTCCAAATATTCATGTGTCATATGCGTTCGGGTTTTCTAATTTTAAATTTTTATTTGAAATCAGAGGATTCAGTTTCTGTTTTTGCATTATTTATTCTATTTTTACCATTTATATTTTCTTCTTGTTCATTTTCATCTTTGTTTTATTTATAATTTCCATTACTGTAATACAAATTTTAAAATTATATTTATCGTAAAGGTATTTTATTTAAAATTTTATTTTATTTCCAGTTTCAGGATATTAATCCATTGTTTACATGTACAAAAGTAGGCTGTTAACTAAGTAACAACTGTATCTGTATGGTAATATTATTACCATACTGACTTTTCAACAACGGTCTACAAAATGAAAATAAAATAAAATTAAAGTATAAATGCTCTTCATTAATACATACAGATAACGTTAGTGTATCGTTATAAATACGGTTTACTTTATTCGAAAATAATAAACATGAGGAATAAAGCACATATACTCTGTTCCATTTAAGCCATTCAGTAGATGGCACTGGCAACAACGCAAATCTGAAGTAGCCGAAATTACATTGGGTAAACTTGTTTCTAATTTCAGCCAATTAGAGAGGTCAAAACTATTCCCTATGCTTCGCAATACTGGATGGCTTAAATGAAACAAGGTATAATTTGAATATTTGTCATATTGACATGTCAAAAAAATTGTTCTGTTAACCATAGCATTCTGAAAGTAGCATTAACGAAAGAATTTCAAAAAATAATATTTATTAATATAGTCTTCATTTTCTGAAACCGATAAACTATTGAACAAACCACGAGTGTTATGAATCATAACAAGCCTTAGATGTCTTAAAAACCTCGCTCTACGAGCTTGGATTTTAAAATGACATCTGCGGCAGTTATGATATACATAACATTCCTAGGTATGTTAATAGTTATTACCTACCTCAACGTAATAATAATAATAATAATAATAACTCCACATAATTTCCAATGTCATAAAATATAAAAATTATTCATTTATTTCAGTGTGCAAATATAATATTACAAAAAATACTAATATTTCGATGCCTACGTAGGTAATTCCTAGCTGGGCATTGCTTTGTTTGGTGAAATCCAAAATCTATAAGTTTCTGTTTAGGCAGTTCTTAAATTTAGGAAATTCCTAGCTAGGCGACGGTTTAGGAATCGGTGGTGAAATCGGCCGTTGTCTTGGTTTAAGGATGGTTCAAAACTAGAACCTCAGAAACTAGAGTGGGTGGCTCCAGATTACCAAATAAAGGAATCCATAGGCACCAGTTGCACTATATTTTAGCATAGACCTACACAATAAATTTCTATGTTCAAATAAACCTAAACAAGGGTAACAAAGGACCAACTATCAACATAATGTCAGACATCCAGGCTGCGTTAAAGAAATGCACTAGGTGTCTTCCCTTGTGAGTCAAAACAAATCTGCAATTGCATGAACATCCGTCAACAGCTGGCCAAACACAGCCACGTCTCTTTGTGGCGGATACTGGAGCATGAGGGAGTTCTAGGCAATAAAAAAGCAGATGAGCTCGCTAAAAAGGGCCTGAACCTGTGGACACTTGAAAAGCCATGTAAAGAAGGAGATCAAAAACTAAGAGGAGTCAGCCATAGTCTCATATTGGAAAGACATTCGGGGCCTTGGTCAGTCGAAGAAATTTATTTCACCTTCATCGACAAACGCTAAAGAGCTATTAGCTCTCAGCAAAATGGACCTTAACACTATATATATATAGGTATCTTTATAGTTATTGTCCTCTGAAAAACCATCTCTGTAAGATTGGTAGGTATACGAGTAGCTGACAACAGTATGGTATGACAAGCGAATGAAAGTTGACGTTTAAATTGTTTTATAGATGTGGTTTCTTTTGAAACCTAGAGAAGAATAGAATTGTACGAAATATTCAGGTATGAAATTTTTGCATGAACCCATTTAAATACTGGACTAGGAAAGCACAAAAATAGTATGTCTGGCTGAAAATAGATGGCCGACTAGGGTAACTGAATATCAAAACAGGGGTGCGTTTAAAATATTTTAAACATTTTTCGTTTATGTTGATTATAACAAAATATTTTGAT
Organism: Harpalus rubripes; assembly: GCA_963082715.1. Lineage (NCBI taxonomy): Eukaryota > Metazoa > Arthropoda > Insecta > Coleoptera > Carabidae > Harpalus > Harpalus rubripes. Next base: position 54,320,376 of record OY720456.1, read on the forward strand.
CTATAAACTATTTACTTTGGCAATTCTATGAAATAGGATTATTTTTAATTTCCTCTAACAGTAACTCCGACTCGAAGGTTGCTTACACCTGAGACGAACGAACTAGAATTTGTGGTATTAAATTTTTTAAATACCTCCCTGAATCCTGTTGCTTAGGTCATTGTAAATGCCTCCTGGCGTTGAGTACAATTCTAATCTTCTGTAACGGAATACAGAAGAGTCAGTTTCCTTTCAACTCGATTATAGGGAGATGTTTTCAAAAGAAACCACATCTATTAAATAATCTAAACGTCAACTTTCATTCGCTAGTCATACTATACCTGTCGACTCTGCGAAGAGCTCGAAGAAACTTCGGAACACATTGTTTGTGAATGTCTAGCTATGTGCGTAAGTAAACTTAACCATCTACGTAAAAGGAACCTCACGGCAAATGAGATTGGGTAATTGACTCCTGGAGCAGTTAGGGCTTGAATCCCAAAACTAAACAATAATAATAAAAGGTACCAACTTCACAAATAAAAAATTCAGAAAAACAGTTGTACTGGTTGAAATTTATAAACGCGAAATACGAAAATAATATTTTCGTAATAATATTGAACATCTATGAATATCCTTGAGCGAATTTCCAACCACACAGCTAAACAAACTCTTGGTAGAAGACTTCAAAAAATTCAATCAATACTGAAAATTCCAATCAAGGGTGCTTTGCTTACCCCTTGGCTATGCATGAGTGCTTTGGAAGGGTCAGGATTGTTCCAACTCCCTCAACTTTTATCTTTAGCAAGCGGCACGCGCAATCATCCCCCGGTATAATTAGCCTGGTTTGCCGCCCTCGAGAAATCAGACTCTCTAGTCCTCTGAAAGGCTAATTCGCAAAGAGGAGCTACTCTTGCGTAATGACTTAACTGGATTCCGCACAAGCAAATTCAGTTATTGCAGAAAGAAAGATTCGCAGAGCTGATTTAGTAAGACCTGGTATTTAGCCCAGATGGAGTTCGACTGTGTTTAATTTTGTTTGAGAATATTATGTAGTACACAAATTGGATTAAAGAAAGTATGTCATGCAGAAAGGCAAATATTTTTAGAAAGACTAAATTTTAAAAAATTTCTCTGCAATGATACTTTCAACTACAGAAAAGCTAGTTGTCAAATTTTATAACCTAAAAAAGTGAAAATAAAATAACAAATAATAAGTAAAATAATTAATTCGATGAACGAAAAAATGAGACAGTGATAGCGACACCGATTTCTTCAATATTCCGCTTAAATTTTATGAATCTGCAAGTAATATAACACTAAATTTATTTGCTACTATAAAAAAACTAGTGATTATAGAAGACTAAAGTAAATGTGGCCGTAAAGTAGTCTATAACAAATGTTAAAAAAGTAATACTTTGCGGTTGTCAAAGGATACTTAAAAAATGTACATAAAAGCAGCCTAAAAAGTTAGTTTTAATGGTTTTTTTAATGATAAATAAGTACAAAAGTTTGGTTCACACGTAACTTAACAAATAAAATTATTAACTTTTCACGATAAAGGCATTAGTTTTAATATTAACAAAAAAAAAATAATAATAATGAACTGGTACTAAAGCATTACAAACTCTCAGCAACATTGCTATGGCAAATAATCAATAATAATTACAGACACTGAATAAAACATGAAAATGACAGACTTTACATTAGTTTCTTTTGGTTACATTTTATACCAGTGTTAAAAAGACCGAGGACTGACCTATCAATTTCCTTACAAAATTGTTCTTTGTATTTTGTACAAATTCTAAACAGAAAGTTTCTTGCAAAAGATTCCATATTTCCAGTACATTACCTTCAGTCAGTTCTATGTATTTTGTACAAAACGTACAAAATTATATCACATACTTACTATGTCAATTGCTCTTGACACTGACATCTGTCAATCAGAATTTACTTAATATAATATAGGGCGCGAGCAGACATGTGACTCGAGCAACCTTCAAATGCTTGGAAATCTCACTTTTATAAGACCAATGTTTTTACTTATTTTAATAATGAAATGTGAAGTTATTATTTTTAATTTTATGTGTTTTACTGCATGAAAATTGAAAAATAACTTTTTAACAGTTCAAAATTAAAAAATCTTGTCAAAGTGACATTATTTTTGTCAAAGTGACAAAGTATCGGCCTAAACTCTGATGAAAATCAAACGAAAAATCTAGAATATGAGAAAATGGTATAATGTAACAAGCTTAAAAACAGATTTTTCCTTTGGCAAGGTACAACTGTAGTTTTTTGAAAGTGACAACTGTCACTAGTTATCCAACCACAACATCAGTTTTTGGCAGAATTAATGACATTGACAGATGTAAACAACTTTAGTCAGTTGGCAAAGCAAAATTAAAGGTATGACGTCGCATAAAATTCATTAGATTTTAAAAAATAGTTATTTATGATATGTGTTAAAAGTGACATTTTATTTTGTGAGAAGGGAGTTTGGAACACGACGCGAAGCGGAGTGATCCAAAACTTCGAACAAAATAAAATCACTTTTAACACGTATATCATACACTAGTTTTTCTACAAACACATTTATTTCATTTAAATTTGCATTTGTAAAAAAATTTTACTTTTAACACTAGAATTAAAATATCGCATTTTTAATTGAAGTATGCCGTGTTAAAAATTCAATTTTTTATAGTTTGTAGAAAAATTATATTTTCAAACTATACGCATTTGAAAGTGTAACAAACGCTAATATTTATCATTTTATTCAATCTTTTAGACAAAAAATAAATTGAAAAAAAATTAGTACCGGACCTCATTGTAAACTTGTCATTTTCATGTATTATTCAGTGTTTACAAATGCTATTGTTATTTGCTATATACTGTATTTCAGATAAGAATAGATTTGGTGGGGCTGCAGAGCCAGCCTGTTTTACACACATAAAATTTATGAATTAGTTTTGTTTCGTGTATTACATACTTGACAGCCCGAAACGTCAAAATTTGATCATATTTAATTTTTTAGTAAATAAACAGTTACTTAAAAATTGTTAATTAGATTATAAAGTCAAAATGGAATAAATAATATACCTGCTTACATATCGGTATTGTAAACTTGGTTTGCGTTTAGACCAATCAGAAAGCTGGAATCGTAAACCCTATTTTACTCCTAAAGCCTCATTCACAACACGAAATTAGTGGTTAGTGTTAGTAGTTATGGTTAGCGCAGAAAGTTTGACATGCGCAGTTGTACTACAGCGTTCACAATAACAAAATTAGCGCAGCACAGGTCTGCGCTAAGTTTGGTTAGCGCAAGAGTTTGCAAGGTCCAAACTTATGGTTAGCACTTAAGACGAATAGATACAGCACTATCTAAATTCAGAGGGAAGGGTCGGGTGGAAAGGGGTCCACTCTAATTGACGTAAAAGGCGGAGCTAAACAATGAACAACTCAGGTAGTGGGAGACGACAGACTACAGGGGGACAATATACGGACTGAATTTTATTTCACTGCAGCTCCAGCATATACCGAAGAGGAATGGAATAAGGTGATAACAAAACATGGTTTAGTTATATGTTGTCACCTTAAAATCAGATCTAAATGTTAATGTTAGATTAGAGGTGGGCGCGGGCCGTGATTTTGTCGGGTCACGATGGGTCACGACGTGACCCGCGTAATCGTGAGTATAATTTAAATTTTGCGTCGTGATCGGACGTGAGCGTGAGGCACTAAAAAATTATCGTGCGTGATCAGGCGTGATTGAAATTTAAAAAATTGTCAATTTCCGTCTTTTACTTTACATTCTTTTTATCATTATTATGTCCAAATATGTCATCAACAGTATTTTTTTGCATAAAAATAGTGTTATTGTTGTACCCAAAATTGTATACACAGTTGCTCCGATTTCACTAAAGATATACAAGTCTTTAAGCCCGTTTGACACGATCATAATTTTGTTAACAAATTTGTTACCAAATTTATAATGATATTTGTGAAGGAATAGAACAACCTATTTGTACATAAACATTCGTTTCCAATGAAACCAATATGTTACCTAACTTATTACCAATTTGTTACCAAATTTGATAACAACTTATGACTGTGTTAAGCAGGCTTAAATGTACATAGAAACAATTACGTGACACGAACGTGACCCGCCGGGCGTGAGTGCCAAAATAAAATCGTGAGCGTGAGTGATCGTGAATCAAACATAAAAAGTCGTGCGTGATTGGTCGTGATTACATTTTTTGTTCCGTGAGCGTGCGTGATCGTGAACAAAAAGTTACTCACGCGCCCACCTCTAATGCAGATACCCCTAAAATTATCTGTTTGAGAAACACAAAGCAACTCAGGACTATGACGTCACAAAAAAGCTGTGATTTTTAGACATTCGAATAACATAACCGTATAAACTGAAAAAATACGTGTAATTTTATAATTTAGTCTAAAGCTTAAAACTTTAAAAGTGTTTGCGTAACTACGTCCGTTTGGTATTGAAATGGCTCAGAAACACGTTATAAAGTTTTCTTCTATTGTAAATATATACTAACCTGACTAAATTTTTAAAAAATACAAGTTCCACGTTCTCTATAATGATTGCAGTTTGCTGCGAAACACATCACCATGGTGAAACAAATTTCAAATAAATCCTTAAAATATGCGCTGTGCAAGTTACAAGACATAGTACTAATCAAAATTACTTTCTTTCATCTATGCCTTTTAAAAAGCCTAAATTTTGAAAAAAAGGGAAATCTCTACCACTTTAGTGTCGCGGTCAATTTTAAATAACATAGCAACGGTTACCAAGGCGGCAGCCATTTTCTTATTTGGAAACCTGGCCCCTGGTCATCACTAAACGGGTCTATTATTGTACCAGGATACGGATTTCATTCTAATATTTTTTTTATAACATATATTATCGCCGTCTGCTATAATTTTTGTGTATTTTTCTCCATGCATGCTTATACTCTTTGCAAATCATTCAACTAATATTGATGCTTCTATACTTACGATGAGCCTTTCAAAATTTTAATACAAATATGATTAGGAGTGTCCTTATTATTTCTTTCAGAATTAGAGAATTAATAGAAAAATGTTATAAATAAAATATATTCTTGCAAAATGTAGTACCAATTATGTTTAAATACATTATTGTTGCGTAACCTACATATTTCGTTATAATCGAGAATTATTGCAATCCTTCGCTGAAAATTTTGTTATATGCGAGCATTCGCTATAAACGGGTTCATTATAAAAAATCGCAAATAAGATTTATATTCAGGGAATATATTTTTGTTCATTATAGGCGAGCTTTTTTATATCTGGGGTACGTTATATCCGAGTTAATCTTTTATTATTCCTTACACACTTCACTGCTAATTTGATAAACGTTACAACATTATGTGATAAATAAACTGATCTTGGTAATTAAAAACTACGATAACAATACCTAGATACAAATGTATTTCATATTAGTTACTATTATTGATACTGAACATAAATATACAGAATATTGTATCGAATACAACCCTGAATTAGGGGCGGAGCTTAAATGAAATTCGAATATTTAACATTAGAGGCGCCACTGCTTGAACCTATTATTACGTCGACAATGCTTTTTCTTTTCACCTTAAAATCGGATCTATTTATGAAAATATTTTTATAATAATTTTTTTATTTTATAGAGGGAGATTGATTGTATGACATTTCAGTATTGAAATTTTAATATTTTACGTACAACATTCTTAAATGTATTACAAAGTTGGTAAAGTTAGCAAAATTCAGAACGCTAGTAACATAAAATAGAGCAAATATTTAAAATTTCAATACTGAAATGTCATACAATCAATCTCTCTCTATAAAATAAAAAAAGAATTATAAAAATATTTTAATAAATGGATCCGATTTTAAGGTGAAAACAAATCTCGATTTCGCCCTCCCCTTCCCCCAGTAGCCATTCCTCTTAACAGAATTAAGCCAATCAGAGAACAGAGTAGAGAGAGATGCATATATATGAAAAAAACAGTAGTAATAGAATGACATTTTATTTTGATCAAGATTAGTATGCCAGGCGATTTTAAAATATTGTATTGAAATATTACTTATTACAGGTACAAATAGCTTCAGCATGTTTTTTACACCCCGGTTCCAACGCATCTTTTCGCGGCCCTGTATTTAAAACTATTTAGAACTGCAGACAAATTTCGGGAGAATAGTGAATACAATAAGCACTTGGGTAAATAAGAGACCCTCATAAAACTTAAATTGTACAGTGTTAACTAATTTTGGTATAGCAATGAAAATTTATGAATGTTTCAATATTACATTACATTGAAAAATTGGCAACATGGTACAGAAAACGTCCATAAGAATAACATTGGCTATCTCCGCCATACTGAACATAGAGTGTGGGACACTGTATAGAAAAATTACTACAAGAGGAACTAAGAGTGAATCTGTAACAGTTATAGAATAGGAGTGAATGATTTATGTTAAGCATAGATTAGTAACAATGCGTAAAAATGTATATCACAACAAGTTCAATAGAAAATAAAATATGAAAATGCAAGTCTACAATATTTTTTAAATGGTAACATGTGCGTTTTTCTCATTAAAATCATATGAACTACATTTCGATATCTTTTCTTTTGGTATAAAGTAAACAAGGCAGTATTTAGCTTTGGAAAGATTGTAAAAGAAAAAGGGCTTTGTTGTGTATGTGTGTATGGAATGAAAGTTTCAGTATGCGTGGTGCTGTAGCGACGTGGATGGCCCATACGTGACGGCGACAGCAACCCCTGCGTCTGCACTACAACACGCTGACACCCGTCCAAACACCACCCAAGCACAATACAGGGCGAGAAATAACTTTCCCGGTAACATATTCCTCAATAACATTTTATTAAATAATAGTTATTTATGGCACAAGTCGATAAAGACATATTTTACTGACAAATGGACAGTTTTTAGTGCATATGTGCGTGGTGTTGATAAAATGTCTACCCTCGAATGACATATCAATTTTTTCAACGCCTACATTTAAGGCCTTTTCCAATTAAAATTAAAGATGACATTTATTATTTAATTTTGATAGTTTACTGATTAAAAATCGTGTATTAATGAGTTTCATTAATGTATAGAAAATGGTGTATTAATGACCACTATCAATGAATGATTTTGATTTTCTGTTAGTAAATGAATTTGATAAGATGGCGAGATAGCCTCTGGACTCAGAGGTCGCAGGTTTGAATCCGAGGTAGGTCGGGAATTTTTCTCCACTGGCTTTGATCGGCATCCACTCCCGTTACCTTTCCAAGTTGGGTATAATTAACTTGCAACCTCTAACTATCGGGCGCCGGCTAGGGGCTGTCTGCGCTGGGTGACTGGCTACACACATGTAGTAACGAAAACTCCGTGGCAAAGGAAAAATAAATAAAAGTAATGCGTGTTGTCATAAAGTCACAACTCGTTCGAGTTCAAACCCCGATGATTTTAATATAAATAACTATAGATACCTCTGCTAACAATTAATTTCAAAACAACCGTCAAACGTAAAATGTCAAACGTTACTAACAAAAAATATTTTGATCATGTAATAATATTATTTTTTTCCCATCTGCTTGGTACACAGATTTCGGTAATGATGATAACATATTTATACCGTGCAAGCGTTTACCAGACGTCACCTCACGGGCACTCATTGCTAGCGTGGAGGTGCACCACAGGAATAATTTTTATGCCATTTAAAATTCGAAATATTTGGCGTCGGTATTTTATAATAATTGCGGGAAATTACTGATTCTGAAACGAATGCTGCACTTGTTTCCGAATTTGCATGGAGTTTCAGAATCACATTTACCGCATGTGTTACAAACAATATTTTTGCTATACCGGGTGTCTACTTTTTTCCCGAACATAGGAAATTCAATGTTAAAATTTTGATTTGGCGATATCTCTTTACCTATCAATTTCAGAAAAAAAGTATAATGAAGAAAAATGTTCAGAGTGAAAAAGTGCATCGATGTGTTCTAAGTTTGTACGAGTTAGAAACAGAAGAAAATACACGAATTAAAACAATTATCAGAGTGCCATGAAAAATAAGACAATAGTTTGTGTTTGTTGTTTCTGACATCTGACAGATATCACATATCTTCTGATTTTATTATTATAGAATAATAGGAAGACAATATAGAAGTAAAATATTTATTACGAATTTTAAGGATAATAATACAATCAAATCTGTCAGATATGTCAGAAACATGGAACATAATTACTGTTTTATTTTTCGTGGCACTCTGATAATAGCCTTACATCGTGTATTTTCTTTTGCTTGTAACACGTACATAAGATTCAAAAATTAATAGGTAAAGAGATATCGCCAAATTAAAATTTTAACATTGAATTTCCTAAGTTCGGGAAAAAAAGTAGACACCCGGTGTACATCCATAAACACAACAAAAATTATGACATACCGGGTGTCTTAGGACAACCGACACATGGGGTATTACCATAGAAAATCAGTTAATTGTGAATAGTATCTCCCCAGTGCAAGATATTAAGTTGAAAATTGTAGAATTCCCAGGATTGTTCTTCATATCCCGAAAAAAATAGTTTCCAAGCAACGGTTCTAATAGTATGATGGTAGCGAGTGCGCTTAGTAATAAACAAAATTCGGAGAGACGGGTTCGAAACCAGCCGACAACAAAACTTATTTTTAAATGTTTACTTTTCAAAATAATTTTTATTATTAATATGTTTTTAATCCTTCATTAATATTTAATAAAATGGATACGTTACAAGCAACATAACTTACTTATTTTATAAAATATAAATCGCACTAAATACAACAGCAAGAATTAAAAAATTACAATAAATATTCGAAATGACCACCATTTTGTACTAAGCAAAATCCGAGACGATCATTTCTCATTGCCGTTTTAAGATCTTCTAAAGTGCATGGTCAATTCATAGTGGCCGTAAATTTTTGATTTTAAATGACCCCAAAGAAAAAAATCTAAAGGGCAGGAGACCTTGCAGGCCATTTAATTGACCCATTTAAACAAATTCAAAAGTATTTATTGTAATCAGTGTGATTCAGATTATACAAAATAAAATTTATGATTGAAATAATGTTTATATGGGGTCTCGTGGCCGCGTGCCTGAGTGTCAGGTCGCGAATCTGGGGAACCGGGTTCAATGCCGACTGACGCCAAATATTTCCAATTTTAAATGGCACAAAATTGACCCCTGTGGTGCACTCTCCACGCCAGCAATGAGTGCCCGTGAGGTGACGCCTGGTAAACGCCCGCACGGCACAAATATGTCATCATTACCGATATCTGTGTTCAAAGCAGATTGGCACACCCAACAATGGGTAAAAGCCGTGATGATATATTTATTTATTTATTTATAAATAATGTTTATATTTTATTAAATATTAATAAAAGATTAAATACATATTAGTGATAAATATTATTTTGAAAAGTAAAAATTTAAACAATATATTTGCTCTCGACTGGTTCCGAACCCGACTCTACGAATTTTGTTTATTACCAAGTGCACACGCTACCATTATGCTATTTGAACCGTTGCTTAGGAACTATTTTTTCCGAGATATGAACAACAATTCTGGAAATTCGATAATTTTTCTTAATTTCTTCTAGTATTACACATGTAAATTAACTAATTTGTAATACAATCCATAGAATTTATATCCCCGGATAAGCATACAAAATTTCAACTTAATATCAAGCACTGGGGAGATACTATTCACAATTAACTGATTTTCCATGTTAATCCCCCATGTGTCGGTTGGCCTAAGGCTTGATTTACATTAGCGGTACAATGACGGTACAACAACGGTACGATATTTCTTGGTCCAATGTATTTTAATGGACCCATTTACATCTACGTTCTCAGTACGACGACGGTACGATGACGGCCCAGTGATATTTATTGATTTAGATTAGCGATACGACCAGGGTACAGTATAGTTTTGTTTCTATTGAAAAAATATTGTATATCATAGCAACAGCGTAGTATTTCCATGCATGAAGAGTTCGTGCACTTCAAGTTGACGTTCATGCCTAAATCAGCCGAGTGTAAGTTAACATATGCTAGTAGGTGATTGACATTTGACATGTTTTTGACTTTTTCATATTTGTCTTTTAGTTAAACCAAAATGTAGTCAAAAATGATTATACATATACATTTATTTAACAAAAGTTCTCTGCTTATAACAAAAACGTGAAATACACTACAGATTATTACAGCAAGTACATAAAAAATAGTATCGTTTTGTAAAATTTTCTGGATTTTCTTCTACTTCTTTGACAAGAGTATGGACAGTTATAGCCAAATAGAAACATGACATATGCACGACAAACTGTTATAATACATAAAAGACAAAACTATATTGTCATGGTATTTTATTATGTTCGTACCGTCGTAGTACCGTACGTGCCTCGTGTAATTGACATATCGTCACTGTACCGTTGTTGTACCGTCATTGTACCGCTAATGTAAATCAAGCCTAAGACACCCAGTATTTGTATATTCCTATATTCTAAATTTTTGACATATCATTTACTTGGGCTGTAGCGAACAGTTGATTAGCATTGTTTTCTCTCTGTAAATCGTTTATGGATTATTTTAGAGCAAAATACTTCAAATAACAGTTATAGTTCAGAGATATGACTCAAAAAATATATGAAATACTATAACCTTTAATAACAATATTTCTAATATTCTTGAGTAGGTAGCTATAAAATTGTGCAGTAAATAACATAATAATGTCACGTATTTTTATAACTCATTTCTTTATAGCATGTATGAATATCATTAAACGTTATTTGTTTTTAATTATTGTAATTACGCAATTGTTATGGCCATATGTGTTTACCATTTCTTGACTTTATAGATCGTACTAATATTTTATTAATAATCAAATAAATAATTTATAAAATGAAATACAGATGTGCATTGTGTGAAAGTTAATTGCATTGTATTTTGGGTGACACGACACCCTGTATATATCCCTTCCGCATCGGCAGGAGTTTGTCACGGGCTGTGTTTTACGAGCGGTCCCCAAGGTGCGCTAACCTGCTGCTACCTACGTTCCCTTTTAGCCCTGCTGCTGTATCCGAACTCCTGCTGTTCCCAACCCAAACCATGCTATCCCTGCACTCCTGCACACTACCACATCGCTATGCTAATCAAATCGAAAGCTTTCGGGAATATGTCAACAATTGTTAACTGCGCAAAAATAATATATAAAACAATGAAAGGCTAAATTGCAGTTTATCCAGAATTCAAGAATTTTATATTAATGGTTATATATACTTGGTAAACCCTTAAAAATACTAGATACCGCAAAAAAATTGGGTGCGGAAAGCTATATTTATAGAGATTTTGGCATTTTTTCTGAAAAAAATAAGGTTAGATGAACTTCATATATTTCCATGTTTAAGTATGTACTTACGCTTTCATACGAATAATACTGTTTCAATTAATGTATATTTGCAAAATTATGTCTTATTTTCCTTTTTATCCTACGTTTTATAACATTTTTACCTCTCGCTAAGAGAGGTATTGTATTCATGCTAAAAATCGCATATCCAAATTTTAATGAATAAGCACGTTTTAAGGTCCCTAGAATCCGATTATAACATTTTTACGATGATGTCCGTATGTGTGTGTGTGTGGATGTGTGTGTGTGTGTGTGTGTGTGTGTGTGTGTGTGTGTGTGTGTGTGTGTGTGTGTGTGGATGTTGGATTCACTATATCTCAAATACTATAAGACTTAAGACGGGTTCCTCAATCTAAAAATAATGGGAAGAGTCGAGTCAGTTTTGGTAACAATTGGACAACCGGAAGTAGTAGTTACAAGAAAAAAATTATCTAAATATTATTTATCGAAAATACTTATATTAAAGAACGTTAAATTCTTTATTCGATAAATATAAATTCATTATTATATCTTCTATAGATTTAGAGATAAAGAAAGGCATATAAAGTAATTTGATGTAAAAAATCTCAGATCAAACTACTACAAGGCAAGAAATTCAAATGTTTGTAATTGACACATAAATGTCACTGTCAAAAATATTTGTATGCCTCTGTCAAAAATATTTGTACATTATTATGAAGATTATGAAAAATAAAAAAGTCAACAACGCAAAAGAATATACGTAAAAAAGAATATAAAAGGAATTTGCGAAAAAATGACGAATATAAAGAAAAAGAAAGTAGAAAAAGAAAATTTCAGGATATTGAATATAAAGAAAATGTATGTATTGTACATAATTTATTTTAAAATACCCCATAGATTTTGCAAATATATGTGAGAATTATTTTGTAGTGAGACATGAATATATGTATTTGTATTTAAAAATATTTTTCGTTTTATACGTAGAACAGGTAAAATATCTGGCGAGAGGTTATGTGTTCAGATTTTTTATTTATAATTTTGCGTTCATCCGTCAAACTATTGTAAACTAACATGAAGATACTGGGCCGAGCGATGTCGAATGTTTGTGCCTGGTGCACGCCCGGTGTGCGTTAGATATTGTTTTTATCAGGATTTTTTAAAAATTTCTTAAAAAATACGTGTGCGTTAGGTATTGTTTTTGCAAAGATTTTTTTAAAAAAAATTTAAAACATTACTGTGCGTTAGGTATTGTTTTTGCTAGGATTTTAAAAAATATATATTTTTCCAAAAATATATATAAATACCTGTTTCCGCGCTCCAATTTTATGTTTCCTTATTATATTTTAGCTAAAGTAAGACATTACAACAAAAAAATGCAATTTCTACTATTCTGGATAAACTGCAATCCAGCCCAATGGAAATATAATAAATATATAAAGAAATAATTGTATATTCGATTATATGACCAAAACCAATAAAAATAACTCACAGCCATGGAATTTAAACAAAATTATAAAGAAATACATATCATTCGAACTGTCAGGAATTCGATATTCTAATAAAAATTATAGTTATGTTATGTTCCGTAAGTCAACCAAAGACCAGTATCTTGATTCCGGGTACACCATGGTTTCTGAATATTTTCATCCATTTCGGGACAGGTTGACATTGAATCATATGACATTTAAAATTGACACAACCTAACAAAAATAAAAATTAACCAAAAGAACGATAACGTTGAATAATGCCAATAAAAATAACACAGTCAACAATACAGGATGTTCTTTTTAAATGGCCCACCATTGCTATCTCGAGAACTATAAGAGCTACAAAGATGGATAAATGGGCAAATAATTTCTATTTCACAAGACAAATTTAAAAAAAGAAAAATTATTTTATTGACCAGTGGTCCTCAAAATACGGGACATAACTTTTTAATTTTAAATGAGAACATATATTTTTTATTTTCTTATTTGTTAGAGGATTTATTTCAAAATTCAGTGATATCATATTTTTATACCCTTACATAACGATTTTTTAAAGAAAAATAGATGCAAAGTTTTATACTAACTTGATTAAAATATGGCTATAATAAGAGTGCCACGAATGGAAAAATGTAAGTGATCATGAATGTCAACGTAAACAAAATATTCATGTATTTCTTGCATGGCACCTCCCTTTTTGGTCATTACAAAATTTCCAGAAGTGGTACTTTACTTGAAGCATATAATAGATTTTAATGAAAAATTATATAAAAATATAATCCAAAATTTTTCAAATTTGGTATATTAGACTTTTATATCTATGAGAATAATATTTTGGTTAAAATAGACTAACCTGAAGTTGTTAACAGTTTTTCTTGAATAAAATGGTTTTATTTTGATTTTAGAAATAAATGCTTCTCATAAAAGTTTTAGAGAATTAAATTCTGCGTCTAGCACATAATTAAATTAGCCCTTTGTATAAGCGAGATATGTAAATTTAAAAATTATATAATTTTTGGTTTTTGTAATAAAACTTGCTATGGATCAGGACAAAAAAGTTCAAAAAAATAAAAAATTAATGTTAATGTCAAATTACGTCAAATAGGTGCAATTTTATAATTGGGTCTATGCTCTGTTCCATTTAAGCCATTCAGTAGATGGCACTGGCAACAGCGCAAATCTGAAGTAGCCGAAATTACATTGGGTAAACTTGTCTCTTGTCTCTAATTTCAGCCAATTCTCCGCAATACTGAATAGCTTAAATGGAACAAGGTATATATTTCATGTTGATCTTCCGTACAAGGAAGTCGGGTGCTGTCCATATCAGTTTTTTTTTAATTATCATATGTGACACTCTGTACTGGATAATATCGAATATGTAGAAGATTCACAAATGTGCGAACAATAGGAACAGAATGATTAGAAAACGCTCCGTCTAAATGCGTTGGCAACTCCATGCAGTGTCTGTCAACCACAAAGTAAAATGTAGTATAAATACGAATAAATAAATAAACCATAGGTAAGTAATTACAATGTCTGTGTACTCGCTATTCGTAAACGTAAGCATTTTGACAGAATTTTACCTATAAACAAGTTTATTACTAATGTCAAAGTTTAATTGCAACAACTGACAGGACTGTTAATTGCTAAAACAAAATTTTTCATAGCTATTGCTCCTTCAATAAGTTATTAGAAAAATAGTTGGAACGACTCGTCAATTTACGTGGTGAAAACATACTAAAAAAATACGATTCCGAGAAAAAGTTATTAAGAAATATTGTTGCTCTCGACGAGTTATATTACAGGTTAAATTTAATGTACAGTAAAATTGTTGAAATATGTCCGATCAAGGTCATCTACGAATTGTATGAATCACGGTGTAGTAACTATAGGTGAATGCACGACGTATTCCAATGCATAACGAAGAATGGCTAACTAACTGGGCTAGTTCATACAGTTTGCCGCTAGATGTCAGGTTTTGTTGCGACCCGGTTTTTACACAAAATATTTAAAATATTAAATTATTCATATATAACGCATAATATTCTATATTTTCAATCATTACCTTTTATCTTTTGTCAGTTCTATGTATGTATTTTGTACAAATTCCATACAAAAACGTTTCTATACTTCCAGTAAAATTATAAAACAACATATGTCAAATGCACTTGACATTGACACCTTTCAATCAGAAATTTATTTTAGTACCTGTTTCTGTGATTATAGTGTAGCTGGCTGCCGCTAAATTGCACCTTTTGGCACCTTAAAAAGACTATATTTCTCTTTATTTGATCCATATCCTGTTGTGCATCTTGTAGCAAAACATTTTTTGTCAAATGGTAACGGGTCGCGTTAGCGCCATTTTGTTTCCCAGTTACTTAGCCATGTCAATGCATCTCGTGCTCTCACCTATAAATACTACACAATGGTATGAATTAAGATTTTGTTTTGTCAAATTCAGTAGTGTCGTTCACTTAATTCTTATGAAGGTACATAAGATACTACTATTATTTTTTTATAAAAATATATGTTAAAGTATTAAGCATTCAAAATTCAAAACTAAGTCAACTGGTAAGTTTATTAGCAAATCTAAAACCAAGTGAGTACGTGAAAAATAAGATATTGACACAGTGTTTGTGCCAGTGACATTTACAGAAAATAATGTTATTCGTACGGCTATGAATCAAGGTAATATATCTGAATTAATACATAAACTTACGTTACAGCGAAAGTATTGTCAACAACGAGCATCGCTTTAAAATAGTATGTCCTAACTTGGACGAACCAATATAAATTTTTAAAAGACAGTCGTATTATATCCATCCTTATCGCACACGCTTCTTGTGAGAGAGATAAATATATGCCAGTTTGTTAATTCGTTCATGATATAGATGATCTTGATCGGACATCTTTCTACTGTACTTATTTCATTTACACCCTGTATGTCTAATGTTTTGATCAAAAGCAATATTTATGTAGTCAGGAGGTAAGTAGAATGATATTTATTATTAATCTATAAATCTGAATATAAAAAATTAAAAACATATTTTCATAATTTTTACCTTCCGTCACCTTTAGGTAAGGAAGGTATTGTCTTTGGTCAAAAAATTCGATGATGAGTTTTTAATCAATAAGCACGTTTTAGGGTCCCTAGAATACGAATTTACTATTTTTACGATGATGTCTGTATGTGTGTGTGTGTGTGTGTGTGGATGTGTGTGTGTGTGTGTGGATGTGTGTGTGTGTGGATGTGTGTGTGTAACAAAATTTTCGTCTGCGATAACTCTAATACTACAGTTACAAAAATTATAATTTTTTCGTATACTTCTTCGTTACATCTATATGAAGAGCTGATTAGATTTTAGTTACAATTGGTCAACCGGAAGTACCATTATTTGAAGATTTTAACAGTTTTTCTTGAAAAAACTATGTTAAATATAATTTTTTCACATTTGATGTTATTATAAATATTAAAGAATATTTTATTCTCTATACGATTTGACTGCATTTTATACTTAATATTAAATGGATATAGAGTTAAAAAATTATAAAGAAATTAAATTTCATAAAGTAGCCATAGCTTTGGAAACAGCTACTATATTAAGAAAATTCTGATTGAAAGATGTCAGTGTCAAGTGAAATTGAGATAGTGTGTTTGTCTTATAATTTTACGAGCAATATAGGATCTTTTGCTTTCTGTATGGAATTTGTATAAAATACATACAACTGCTTTAAGGTAATGTACAAGAAATAATAATAATATTAAATCTTTTATTTCTGCAGATATATTACACTGTATATAAAAAACGTCACAAAATAATAATTTTCTGTATGAAATTTGCATAAAATACATGCAACTGCCGGAAGGTAATGTACAAGAAATAGAATATTTAATTTAGCAAGGAACTTTCTGTATGAAATTTGTACAAAATACATAGAACTGACGGAAGGTAATGTGCTGGCCACATCAGATTTTTTTAAAAATCTTCCATTTCCATTTACGTATTCCTTAATTTATTCCACCCTCACACCATGCAAGTTCAATCTATAGTTATTACATTGATTTTACATTTAATATGTAAGGCAAGAAAATGGTAGAAGCCAAAAAACACCACATTTTCTCCGAAAACTTACATCTATCTCTCTTTTTCTCTCTCTCTCCTCTCATAATCGTGACATGGGTGCTATTTTATCGATGGCACAGTATATAATAATAACATAGTCAATTATCCTCACGAAGTACTATTTACTTACAACCACTACAAATATCCGTGCTCATTATCTTAGGACGGGCGAGTAGACCAGCTAGGTAATGAATGGAAAAAAGGGTAAAGTGAAAGAAAAATTAAGTGGGTGCATGGAATGCCTGCCACACTAAGTATGCGTTATAAAATATTCACACAACAAATACTGATTTATTATTGAATAATTGTTAATGATTGGAAGATGGTTTTGATCATTTCGATGATGAATTAACAGTAATTGAGTTTGCACTTTGCTGGAGATTAGTTGGTCTGATAAAAATTTGTAAAAAAAAATTAATATGTGTGTTATAATAATAAAGCATGCACCTACTATTATATACAAAAAATAGATGTGGCCAGCACATAACCTCCCGTCAATTCTGTTTAAAATAGCAATGAGCTTTAAGTAAAATATCACTTCCGATTATTGTTCCAATAAATAGAAAAGTCTGTAATATGAAATTTTGGATTATATTTTATTGTTTTTCCTCGACAATCTGTTTAGAGCTCCAAATAAAGTACCACTTCCGGTTTATCATATAAGTATTATCAAAATCTAATATGATGTTTCAAATTATACACGAATTTTAAATACTAAATTTGATAAGTTTTGGATCGTGTTTTAATATATTTTTCAAGAAAATCTGTTTATAGCTTTCTGTAAAGTACTACTTCTGGTTTATCAATCTTAGAAAAAAATCTAATATGTCGTTCTCATTAATATAAAAGTTTTAAAAACAAAATTTGAAAAGTTCTGGATGCTATCAATATATTTTTCACGAAAATATGTTCGTTGCTTCAAATAAAGTATCACTTCCGGTTTCTCAATTTTAGCCAAAATCTAATATGGTGCTCATCTTCATATAAAAGTCTTAAATACCAAATTTGACAAGTTTTGAAATATATCATAATATATTTTTCACGAAAATCTGTTCAGAGCTTCAAGTAAAGTATCACTTCCGGTTTATCAATTTTAGAAAAAATCTAATATGTCCTTCTTATTAATACAAAAGTTTTAAATGACAAATTTGAAAAATTTTTGTACATAACAAAATATTTTTCACGAAACTCTGTTCGGAGCTTCAAGTAAACTCTCACTTCCGGATTATTAATTTTAACCAAAATCTAATATGTTATTTCCCTTGATATGAAAGTTTTAAATAGGTACTAAAATTGAAAAGTGTTGGATTACATTTTAATATATTTTTATATTAAAAACTGTTATGGGCTTCGAGTAAAGTATCAGTTCCGGTCGTCCAATGTTACCCAAAATCTAATCAATTTTTTATATGAATGTAGAAAGCTTAAATACGAAAAATTAAAATTTTCGGAAGTTTGTTGTAAGAGTTATCGTGAACGAAAAAATCGTCACGAGCACACACGCACACGCACGCACACGCACGCACACACACACACGCACACGCACACACACACACGCACGCACGCGCACACACACGCACGCGCGCTCGCACACACACACACACACACACACACACACACACACACACACACACACACACGCACGCACACACAGACACACACACACAGACACACACACACAAACACACGCGCGCAAACACACGCGCGCACGCACGCCCAGAGACATCATCGTAAAAATAGTAAAAACGTGTTGTGGGGAACCTAATTCGTGCTTATTTACGAATTTTTGGCACGATTACATTACCTCCCTTACCTACGGTATAGTTTATTTGATGCATGTTGTAGGCTGATTGGAAAAAAAAGAACAAATATACTATTATTCACGAAAGATGACTATTCAAGGTCATTTGTTCGAAGAAAGAATACACATCACTTTATAGCAGTAGCTTAGCAACATTTTGTATTAGAAAGAGAAAGATTATTTGACCTATGTCTATTTAATTTGTGGTGTGACAGATATTCGTAAATTGTGGCATCACTTTCTAATACACTAGAAGTAATAATGACGTATACCTAATTATCTACAACACTGCCCTCTGGGCTAATATTTACCCAGTGGCGTTAACGTTATTATTCCTTGGTTTATAAGTTGTCTATGTTTTTGTATTTTGCAAAAACATAAGTGAAGAACATAAATCTTTCAGAAAGGCATTATTTAGAAAGAAACATAATTTTCAAATAAATTACTCTTAGTTTTTCAGTTAAAATGTGTCCATAAATAATTCATGTTGCACGCCTATACATACGACATGCAATGAAGTTATCTGCAAGTAATATTATATCAGACGGCTCACAAATGACCTTGAATAATCATCTTTCGTGAATTATAGTTTAGCTATTATTATAACGAGAGTCACTAGATTAAAGCCTGTTTTTGGTGGTGTGCCTGAGATAATTTCTTCAACTTCTATAATGCCTTCAATTTCGACTACAATAACGAAAACCGCAAAATGGTGAACTAATAGCAATAGAAAATAATCTCTTCAGTTTAAATATATTATGCCTAATAAAAAGCAGAATTAATATAGTGAAAAATAACGGAGCTGCAGTCACCTCTTATTGAAATTTTATTGAAAATTAAAGATATACCAACGTTTCGATCACAATTTGATCATCATCAGGGTAACGTTTAAGGATAAATTTAGAAAAGTGACTGCAGCTCCGTTATTTTTCCCTACATTAATAATTTCTACAGTCGAATCATTCCTAACTATTTAAAAAGCAGAATGTTTTCTGATAAGTGTAATTTTATAGGTTAGTGTTTTTTTTATATTTAATTTTTTATATTGCTCTACATGTTCAATATTTACGCCCATTTTATTTGCCGGTGCAGAAAGTCTGTTACTTATGTATGTATGTATTTTTTTGTTGTTCTCAAAAAATAATTTTATTTCACTATTTTATTTAAAAGTTTCTACGTAATGCCTGGTCTCAAATTAATTAATAATTTATACTTCACTCAATGCTATACGTGTTATATTGCGTCAGTTTGTTTTCGACTGCGTTACAGAAAGTTTGTTCTTCGTAAATATAATATTACATGTGATTTTTGCATTAAATATTATTATACCTATAGATCAATTTTGCAGTATACTTTATTAGTTTTTACAGTTTTTTGTAAAACAAAAATCAAATTTAATCGCCATCCGATTTCTACCTATAAAATAATAATCGCAGTGACTGTGTAAACACTGCTTTGTTTCCAGTGACGTCCGTATCGGGGGCATAGAATTATTAATGCCTCTTGACGTACGCCCCTGTTATATCACAGTGATATTAAGGTGTCAACTCGTTCGATGAATTATTATTCTGGACACTAATGACATTTACATTGCCGTGCAAGTGGGGGAGGGGGTAAACTAGTTCGAGTGTACATGGACGTACGTTACGAGGGGTGAGAATAATTAAATTATGGTAAGAATTGTTAATTTGAGATAATTTTTGATTTATTGTTCTTAATGGGAATTTTATTCAAATGCGAAAGAATAGTGTGTTATTAGCACAAAATACATATTTATTTTGCTTTATTTAATTATGAGAATTGAAGAACATTATGTGCACAAGCAAAATGCATGGTGAATTATAATTCAGTTTTAATTCAAATAGAAATTATTTTCACATTAATATAGGGCAGTAAAAAGATATTTAGATAAAAAAATATATAATTCATATATTCTTTTAAGAATAGTAGCATAACGGTAAAATGCAGGTTTTAAAATTAAACATTTATAATCCGTGCTTCACCGCCTGCTTAGAATAATAAATTATTTCCTTTAGTTTGTTTTTATAGTAGGCTTTAACGATTGTAAAGCAAAAGGAATGTTCCCGAAATTCGTAAAAATAAAGGAATAGTTTAAGTAGGTGTACACTCGAGGATACATTTTTACTGCCACTGACCGACACCAAATTTTTAATAAAATTAATAACTTACCTAATCATGTAGCTGATTTTGAATAGCAATAAATTAATTCGTAATGAGCGGGTTTAAAAATTTTTAAAATGTATTTTAAATAAAACTTTTTGCAATATATTTCATAGTAATAAAAAAATATTATTTTCGTAAATAATTATATAAAAAGATGGTAAAACTAATAAAATTACCCCTTAACCTTAATTTTAATAAAAAATAAATACGTATTTCGACTAAGTTCTCATCATCAGTAGTACAACAAAGGACAGTTAAACAGAGTAGTCAAGATTACTCAGTATGTCAACCATGCCAGAGGTCCTAACATCTCTGAAAAACAAGGGAGAGAACTAGGATTAGGGATGTGAGTCATAGGTGAATGATTACCTATAAACTAAGATAAATTTCGTCGTAATAATGAGTCATTAAATTTTAATTTAATTTAATTTTATTGGACGATTTATTGAACGATTTAAAATTTAATGAGTCATTATTATTGGACGAAATTTATCTTAGTTTATAGGTAATCATTCACCTGTGACTCCCGTCCGTATATAATCCCAGTTCTCTCCCGAGTTCTCTACCTTGTTTTTCAGAGTTGTTAGGACCTCTGGCATGGTTGACATATTGAGTAATCATGACTACTTTGTTTAACTTTCCCTTGTTGTACTACTGATGATGAGAACTTAGTTCACGAAGTACATATTTAGTTTTTATTAAAACTAATTTTAAAGGTTAAGTTGTAATTTTGAGTTTTAGTTATATTTAACCTTTGACTCCATCAATTATTAATTTTTAAAAAGATTGGCGCCAGAAATAGTCATGATATACAACCCCCCACTCCTGTGACGTCGGAGTACATACAGCACGTCATTCATAGCTAATAGGAAAACAGTTTACGTTATTTATACAAATAAAACTAGGCGATTGTTTGTCACATCTTAAACTGTATGTACTCTGACGTCACATTCTATTTCACGTGACTTCCAAATTTCAATAATTAATTGGAAAATATCTTATAGAAATTTCGTGATATTTTCAAATTTGATATTTGACGCTCTTTAAAGACAATATGTTTTAAAATTTAGAACGTAGTAGCCATATAAAGATTCTTGCAACAGATCTATTATTTAAAAAAATTCAAGTAAGCAAATTTCAATAAAATGAACAGAGAGAGCAAAACATTAAATAAAATTAATATCACATGCTATATCCCTGTTTACCCCTAACCGCTGCCAACCACTGTAAATATTGTAAAATTAGTATTTAGACAATTTAATTGTAATATTGCTAGCGTAAAACTCACGCCTGGATAACATTAGCCAACTTTTGTGTGTTAGGGTAGATTATGTAAGGTAAGGTATGTTTAAAGAAATATCTAAGGTTATTAAATCCAAACAAAGTCAATGAAGATCTTGATGAAGATGTAACAATCTACCCAATCTGCCCGCGTCTTATAAGATATTTAGGCATTTTATAAAAAGTCGGGTTTTATAACGACAGTGTTCATGGGATCTCTATTTTCTTACAGATTTTAACATTAATCATTGAAAAGGTGACGCCTGGTAAACGCTCGCACGGTACAAATATTTCATTATTACAGGTATCTGTGTACAAAGCAGTTTGGCACACCCAGCAATGAGTAATAAGCAGTGATGATATATTTATAGTTATTTATTTATTTTATTGAAAAGAAAAAAATGTTTTTAAAACTAACGGAATTTCTATACCTTGTTTTACATATAGGTAAATAATTAAAAATAATTAAAGATGTTTATTAAAAAAATAACAAAACACTAATAACAAACTATTTGAATAATCTAATTAAAAATTCACCGTAAAAACTTCTAACGGTGCTCCTCATTCACAACAAACAAAAAACATGGTATGAAATCAACAATTGGCCGTCAAATCAAGTAAGTCGTGAGAACATCAAAAGAAGATCGAACAAATGACTGCTAATTACATGAAAAACAATCATGTGACAACAAAAAATCAGAGAAAGCAAGATGTCGATATTAATAGCAATAATACGTGAATAAAATGTGAATGAAAAGAAAGAAAGTTAATAAGGACAAGATGCAGCCATGAAAAACAAACATTATGCCGCACCGTTATAGTGTAATTAATTCTCGTAATAATGATAGCGCAGTTCCGGGTTGATGTTGAAGCAAAGCCTGCTCGGATTATACTCCGGTAAAAACTAAACATTTTCCCATTATTTAAAAGCTATTAATAAAATTTATATATAATTGCCCAACAAAAAATTATTACAACCAGATTATTTCTGATTTGAAACAAGATTTTTTTATTAACAGCAAAGCATAATAAGGCGTGTGCACGATGTCATGGTGCACTGAACAAAATTTGTACTCAAACACAATTTATACGCGCGAAATTTGTTTATTTCGAGATATATTTTAGCCATGTTCCTTCGGGTTGTAATTGTGATTTTGAGAATCCTGATTAATTTAATCGTGATCCTTTTGAAACAGGATTTAAAAATTATAGCAAGAAAACAGCACAATCTAGTGTCAAATGTAAATGTCATAAGCAGACTAATGCAAATTATCCTACTTTATTTTATAAATAATCAACTGTCTAGTGTTATAGTTTAGAATTAAAAATGGATTATATTGAAATTAAAAATAATGTTCTTGGTAAGGAATATGAAGTACTTATGTTTATTTCAAACAAATCTTTATGTGGTTCATTACACGCTTTTGTAAAAAAATCTTATTTCCCTTAATGCCACAAACCCCACATCCGTAAATTTCTTTGCTCGGAATAATATATTTTCAATTTGTTCTGTACTGAATCCATGTGAATCACTCAAAAAGGTTGATTCTGAAGGGAAGGGGGAAGGTTGTCTAGTGACACAGAACAAGGAAGAATTCTTCCTTGTTCTGTGCTAGTGATCACAAAATGAGAAAGTGGGGATAACGAATAGGAAACGTAAAAACATTATTCTGCTTAATCATGATCACTTTTATCATTTAGATTACGAATCACAGCCCGAAGGAACACGACTATAATAAATAAAAATTACAGAATATTTTCATACGTAATATAACAAGTGATATGATTGTCATTGATGATATTCTCGAGTGAAACCGAGTTGCAGAAATGTGCTGCTTCGATTTCACGAGCAATATCTTCGATTATTAATCATATCACGAGCTTATAAATAATGAGAGAATATAATGAATTTTTGTGACATTGTGTGTGCTACTAACCTAACTTTTAATATATTGTATTATAACATGGT
This sequence comes from Harpalus rubripes, assembly GCA_963082715.1. Classification (NCBI taxonomy): domain Eukaryota; kingdom Metazoa; phylum Arthropoda; class Insecta; order Coleoptera; family Carabidae; genus Harpalus; species Harpalus rubripes. Next base: position 54,344,629 of record OY720456.1, read on the forward strand.
TAATTTGACAATTGCTTTATTATTTTCATCGTTGTTGATATCAACCCAACGATTATCGCACATTTTTATACTTAAAATTAACTGTCAATGTCAAATAAAGAAAACAAATCCCTTAGTAACGAATATAAATAAGGTTATAATTTCTTTGTTTTTTATCATCGCTGTGATAAATATGTAACTAGGGAGATTCTGAATGTTGATTGGCGGAAAACATGTCACGTGACTCATGAATTATATTCTCACAAATATTTTACATTCTTTTCATTATTTTTAAAAAATATTTTAGGAAATAATAATCTACAGTGTTTCAATACTTTAGGAAATAAACTAAATAACCACGAATCAAAATTATTATTTTTTTAAATTTGCAAATTGCACTTTACATGTAGTGTACATACAATTATACATTTTTAGTCACTGGTTTCAATAATGTAAAATACAAAAACCTAAATTATGAATAATTAAACTGCTAAGCCATATCAGGCAGGCTATGAAAATATTTGAGATCATATTGAGTAATATTGAAGTCAATTGTTTAAAAAGTAAGTTATTTTTGTAAAATTATGTATTTTGTTACAAAAAATAATCAATTTGTTATCAGAGCCTACCTGATATTGTTAATTATTCATAATTTTCTCTTACGTTTTTATAATGTATTTCTTCAATAAAAATTCACTTTAAGCATATCGTTGAATTCGTAATTTTACGTAGATTCCAAATGTATAAAAATATATAGGGTGTCCCGTTTAAAATAAGAAACTTGCATTCTGTATTTTGAGAACCACTGGTTTTAAAAAAAATTGTTTTGCTCATTTTAATATTCTTGTAACATAGAAATTGTTTATTAATTTAACCGACCTCCTAGCTATAATAGTTCACGAGCTAGTAATAGTGGACAAAATAAAATGAACAGCCTGTATAGTCAAATCAGTATAGGCACATAAAATATTAATTAGATATATTAAAAAAATCATCAACCTTTTTGAATATACATGTAATTTAAAGAACCTAACAAGAAAATCTTAATTACGTATTTTTATTCAAAATATTTGAAGATAGGTAAATATACGAAATACACCATTATCTATATTCAGAGCAATGTAACATATTCTGTAGATATTGAAAAATATTGAAAAAATTATGTAGGTTTATCAAATTGTTGGTAAATGTATTAAACAATATCAATAGTATGTAAAAAAATCTGATGTGGCCAGCACATTACCTTCCGTCAGTTATATGAGGTATTTACAAAAATTCTACCGGATCCATAATCTATGAAAAAAATTTAAACAGGTTAGAAATTTGACGTAGTTAACAAACTGAGCAGAATCCTACTTTGAACACATTTCCACTTTTACCGCGCACGCTTCGCTTTGCATCACTACTTTTTTTTGAGATTAGATTCTTCATGAACCCGGTAGTGTTTTCGAACACAGTCGGTAGATGCGGTATCTACCGGTAGAATTTTCGTAAATGCGTATGTATTTTCTATAAAATCCATACAGAAAGTTCCTTGCAAAAGATTATAAATTTCTTGTATGTACATTACCTTTCGACAGTAGTGTGTATTTTATACAAATTTCATACAGAAAATTTCGAGCAAAAAGATCCTGACACAAATATACTACGATTATGTCAATTGCACTTGACACTGACATCTTTCAATCTGAATTTTCATAATATAGTAGCTGTTTCTAGCATAGCTAGCTAATTTATGAAATTTAATTTCTTTATAAATTTATAACTCTATATCCATTTAATATGAAGTATAAAATGCAGTCAAATCGTATAGAGAATACAATGTTCTTTCATATTTATAATAACATTAAATGTGAAAAAATGATATTTAACATCGTTTTTTCAAGAAAAACTGTTAAAATCTGCAAATAAGGGTACTTCCGGTTGACCAATTATAACCAAAATCTAATCAGCTCTTCATATGGATGCAACGAAGAGGAATACGAAAGAATTATAATTTTTGGAATAGTAGTATTAGAGTTATCGTAGACGAAAATTTTGTTACACACACACATCCACACACACACACACACACACACACATACAGACATCATCGTAAAAATAGTAAAATCATATTCTAGGGACCCTAAAACGTGCTTATTCATCAAAAACTCACCACCGAATTTTTTGACCAAAGACAATACCTTCCTTACCTAAAGGTGACGGAAGGTAAAAATACTATTAGGTACTTAATAATTCTTAATTTCAAAATAGATTAAAATTTTTAAAATTTAATACTATTACGTATGTAGGAAGATTTGTAAAGTAATTTTTGTTATAAGGAAGATTATTTAAATTTTGAGTAGTAGATAAATAAATAAGTATATCATCACGGCTTATTATCCATTGCTGGGTGTGCCAATCTGCTTTGTACACAGATATCGGTAATGATGAAATATTTTCACCGTGCGGGCGCTTACCAGATGTCACCTCAGGGGCACTCATTGCTGGTGTGGAGAGTGCACCACAGGGGTCACTTTTGTGCAATTTAAAATTCGAAATATTCGGCGTCGGTCGGGATCGAACCCGGTTCCCCAGATTCGCGACCTGACACTTAGAGATGCGGGCACGAGACCCCATTGAGTAGTAGAGATAGTAACAAATTAGAAAATTAATGTATGTATATGAAAACAAGACTTTAAAAAAATATGAAAGTTTTTAAAAAGTTATTTCTCTACGTACGTCATAGAATAAGTATTAAAAAAATTACTACAGCTTAATGAATAACAAGTAGGACTTTATAGAACTACAAATCGCTTCCAATTTAGATATTTCATAAAAGGATGGTAAAGGGCCTCTTTTTAAAATAAAAATATAAATTAAAAATAATATTTATTTGAATTTTGAAGTACAAATTAACATAATCGGCCATAAAATCATGACAAATTCAAAAAATACAGAAAAACACAACAAATAATAAAATAAATTGTCTAAGTACACATAAAACAACTTATGCAATGAAAAGAAAGCGTGGAAATATTCAAATATTTTTAATAATAGAAGAAAATAAATTAGTAAATAGTAGATACACAATTTTGATAGTACAAATACTTATTATAAATATTTTTATTTTATAATATACAATTTTCGTTAAATAAATTCAGAAGTAAATTCATTTTAAAATTTCCTACTTGATACTGGAAATTTAAATATACCAAATAAAGAACACCTTTATTAATTTTACACCTAACTTAAAACATATCAAATATTGTCTATTAAATACCAATTATCTACATCAATTACTATCATCATAAACCTGATAAGTTTCACTCTCAAATATTTAACTAAATTAGACTTTAGCTTAGACACAAACCTGGTTCTTGTCCATGGAATCAATCCTCTCATCCGAAAGCTGCTTTTCGTATAAAGCTCTCGCCAAAGCTCCATGTGGTCTGTAGTTCCACGAGCTTGAAAGCCCCTGTCCTGCATTCTCGCCACCTTCAATCGGGTAGCTGTTGAATTGTTGTTGTGGTTGTTGACAATCAGAGTATTGTTGAAAACACTGCCCTTCCATTGTTGTGAAATTAAGCACTCGATAAATTTAAATATAAATAAACGGTTAATAAATGCACAATAAATGCGAGAAGTAAATAATACTATTTAGGTTAGGAATTAATTAAACTAGTAAATATACTGATAAATCAACTCTTTGGCACGGTTGTAAATTAACTATAATTTAAGTAGAGTTGTCAGGTTAATTAAATGAGAATATAAATCACGATAAATGCTTGTAAACACTAAAATTTATACATAGTTTTATAATTTTGACATTTCGCTTAACAGCTGACCGGCAGCATGCTGCCAACTTCACTGCATTGGGCAACAGACGCAAGATCGAATTGTCAGCGCGCCGACAATCCAATTGTCCGAAATTTATTTAGAAGAGGAATTTTTCAGAAAAAAATGGCACGTAAATTTATTATAAATTTCAATTTGCAATTTACTGTTGATTTTTATTATTTTGAAGTGTGAATAAGTGAGATATTAGCAACAATACTAGAATGGGGAATCCCAATTTTTTGAATTAATATGTATCCTAACGATTGTAAAAGTGTTACTACATTATTATTAATATTTTTGTTTTTATTATGTTTTTCAAATTATAGTACATATTAGAATTTTATCATTCCTTGCATATAACATCAAAATACATTTATTTTCTAGTTTTTTTTTTTTATTTATTTAAATTTAAAAGGTGAAAGTTATTTTTAAACAATCTACCTTTTATATACAGGGTGTTGCATAGCTATTTCACTGTTAATTTTGAAATGTTCAAATATTGTCTCCTCTGATTAGTGATTACTTTTAAGAAAAATAGTTAAATACCTACATAATTTTTGTCAAAATTTATAAATTTACGCTTTTGGTGCCCGAGTAAAAAAATGGTTTTAGTATGCGATTATTTAATAGTTATTTACAAATATGAGTGGGATATAGACATAATTAACGCACGTATTGTGTAGGGTAATTACATAGTGCGTTAATGATATAATATCGCACGAATATCGTAAAAAAAATATGTATCACCGTATACCATATCGCACTCATTTTAATTATGTAATAGCCTTGTTATCCCATCGAGTGCTTTAATGACAATTCTTACCACACTAGAAACTCATTACCACACTCATTGGCCATTACATAACAAAATGAGTGCGATATGGTATAACATCCCACGGTGATATGGTGATATATAAAAAACAAAAGTCGAGTAAACTGTCAAGCCATGTACTCGTATTATGAGAATTAATAACTGTATATCTGTACGGTAATATTACTATTATTACTATATACTATACTGACAAGTCAAGAACAGTCTAAAATACATACAGATAATGTTAGTATATCGTTCTTAAAACGGTTTAGTTTATTCTAAAATAATGAACATGAGAAATAAAGCACATAATTTGAATATTTGTCATATTGACATATATCAAAATAATTGTCAAAACATTGGTCTTGTCAAAGTGACAGACGCACACAAATCAGCTGATTCCAAGCACGTCAAGGTTGCTCAAGTCACGTGACTGCTCGCACCCTATTGAACAAACCACAGTTGTTATAAATCATAACAGACCTTAGATGTCTTAAAATCCTCACCGACAGTTATGATACTCATAACAATCCTAGGTATGTTAATAATTATTACCACGTTTTTAAATTAAGTCTACTCGGCCGTTAAAGATGTAAATTTAAAATTGTGAAAACCTCTTGCTCTAAAATATGTAGCAAAATCTGATCATAAGAATTTAATGTAAGAAATTATTTATTTAATTTATTTTCCCTGTTCAATTTATTCATACCATAATAGAGTATTTTTATTCGCAAACTTAAAAAGCTATAGAAGGTTAAATAAAAAATCTGGTGTGGCCAACACAATACCTTCCGCCAATTACAGCCCGAGTCACAAAAAATATGAAGCTAATCCTTATTTTTGGATTAGCGAATTTTAGTCTAATTTTGGCAGTTTATTTCTTAAACTATAGTCTAATCCTAATCTAATCCAAGTAACTACCTTTTTTGATTGATTTCCTTTCTTATTGTTCTATTTACTTTTCAAAACGTTACTATTAAATTTGAAATGATTATTTCGTTGACAGTGACATTTATCTGTCAGTTACATACATTTGGATAACTGCGTAACCAAGGAGTTTTGTTTGTTTAAATCATAGGCTCCGGGAATTAAATTATAGATAATTTTATGAATTTATCGATAAAATATGTAGAAAAAGTATTAATGCAATTCTGTAAAAAATTTAATAATCTTTAATTTTTGTAATAACATCAATTTCGAAAAAATTACATTTAAAGGAATTTTTCGAAGAAAATCTATTTTGAGCCTCAAGTAAAGTGCCATTTCCGGGTATCCGATTTACACCAAAATTTAATGGGCTCTTTGCATATTAGAAAAAGGTCGAAATACAAGATTTCAAAATTTTCTGAATGATAGTATTTGAGCTGGAGCGGAGGATCTACACTCACATTCACACAGACATTATCGTGAAAATGTGAAAATTGGATTCTAGAGACCTTAAAATGTGCTCATTTACCAAAATCTCAATATGCGATTTTTAGTACGATCCCAAGGGTAGCGGGAGGTAATAATGACCGTACCGTTAGTATAGACAACTGATTATGGATGATTAGCGAGCAGTTGACTAGCATTGTTTTTCTCTGCCAATTGTTTATGGATTATTTTGCAAAAAAATACTTGAAATAATTTTTCTATACTTAAGTATTATTTGAATTATTTTTCTCTAAATTAATCTATGATTATTTTAAATGTTACTAAACGATTTTTCTAAGTTTACATGCTGGCTACACATGTAAACCGTTTTAAAGTTCGGCATAAACGTAAATGGCCAAGTTTGCACCGTACGACCTGAGGTAGGCCTGACCCATATGCGACCTATATTAGGACAAAGTCAAAAAAATATCGGTTTGTTTCCACCGAAAACTTAGGGCCTAGGATAGGTGGGATATAGGTACTAGTTTGCACCACCTAGCGGTTTAATTTTAAGTTAAAAAAATCTGATGTGACCAGCACATTACCTTCCGTCAGTTCTATGTATTTTGTACAAATTTCATACAGAAAGTTCCTTGCTAAATTAAATATTCTATTTCTTGTACATTACCTTCCGGCAGTTGCATGTATCTTATGCAAATTTCATACAGAAAATTATTATTTTGTGACGTTTTCTATATACAGTGTAATGTATCTGCAGAAATAAAAGATTTATTATTATTATTATTATTTCTTGTACATTACCTTAAAGCAGTTGTATGTATTTTATACAAATTCCATACCGAAAGCAAAAGATCCTATATTTCCCGTAAAATTATAAGACAAACACACTATCTCAATTTCACTTGACACTGACATCTTTCAATCAGAATTTTCTTAATATAGTAGCTGTTTCCATAGCTATTTAATTTCTTTATAATTTTTTAACTCTATATCCATTTAATATTAAGTATAAAATGCAGTCAAATCGTATAGAGAATAAAATATTCTTTAATATTTATAATAACATCAAATGTGAAAAAATTATATTTAACATAGTTTTTTCAAGAAAAACTGTTAAAATCTTCAAATAATGGTACTTCCGGTTGACCAATTGTAACCAAAATCTAATCAGCTCTTCATATGGATGTAACGAAGAAGTATACGAAAAAATTATAATTTTTGTAACTGTAGTATTAGAGTTATCGCAGACGAAAATTTTGTTACACACACACACACACACACACACACACACACACACACACACACACACACACACACACACACACACACACACACACACACACACACATCCACACACACACACATACAGACATCATCGTAAAAATAGTAAATTTGTATTCTAGGGACCCTAAAACGTGCTTATTGATTAAAAACTCATCATCGAATTTTTTGACCAAAGACAATACCTTCCTTACCTAAAGGTGACGGAAGGTAAAAAAACAACAATTATTTCCTTTTATTTTCTTATCACTCATGTTTATATTATTATACAGAATTTCACAATAGTTACTGTCAAATAAAACTGGCTTATATGTAAATCACTATCACTGATCTCAATTTAACCGAGATCTGCTCTACCGTACAAATTTCGAACTATTTTCGGTCTAAGCTGTTTACACCGCAATAAATACATTTGGGCCGAGGTCTAGTATAGGTCAGGCCACATGAAAAAGTGGCCTGACCTAAGTCAGGCCACCCCATATTTTAGGTGTTTACACCAGGCGACCCAACTACATTTGAGTCGAATTTGGGGTATAGGTCGAATATAGGTCTACGGTGTAAACTAGGCCAATAAGAACCTCATACGTCATCAGTAAATATTTAAATGGGAATAGAAATAATTTTAAAATATATTTCTCTGGTACTACAAATAATTTTAACTCTGAAAAGAATAAGTAATAATTAAGTCGAACCTTTTAAAAAAATGAAATAAAAATAAATTGTTAATGACACCATTACTTTGAATTCTCAAAGAAATTTAATTGATTCTGCAAATGAGTGTTTCTGTTTCTGTAACTTGACTTTAAAGTTCGTGTTAATATCTTCCTGGAAGTGGTAATAGGTTCGTGAAAGCACCCCAAGTTTGCAAAGGGCAAAAATAACAATTAATCTGCCAGACAAAAAATGAAATCAATATCATTCTTAAATGTAGAGCTGAAGAAATCCGGTAATTTAAAAACTTGCAATAAGGATCGTCGTAAAGAAAGGAAATACTCATTAAAATAAATCTCACCCTCCGATCCACCCTTAGCCGTCTCAGATTTCCAATTAAAAAACCTCATTTATACTTGAGCAGAAATTACATGATGCAATTTAAAAACTTGGCGGCGTCCGTACCCAAACATCGCCTTTATGGACTTAGCACTTAAGGCCTCTTTTTCACTGAGATTTAATTCAACTAATAAAGTATCATGCGCACGAATAATTTTATGCGATTTAAAGATTTCGCGTGTTGAAACGTTTCTTGAATTTAATTTCGAATTTAATTGGTTTTTTCTCTGTTTACTTTTTCTTTAATCACGTGACTTGTAAAATTAACCGGAGGATTATTTCAGTTTACGGATGGCTCTGAATTTTACCTGTTTTATTTCTTGTAAGAAATCGGTCTGCAGATTATTTTAAGAGGATTTATTTAGGCAGGACTGATTATTTTGCATTTGTATTTCAGACCGATGAAATATAAGTCGATTTAATATATCTCAATTGAAGATTAACTCAAAATATCAGTAATAATTACGTAAATATTTGTATATTTATATAAATTCATACATAAAATATAAATATATAATGTGACATTGTAAATCTCGCATAACTGTTGATCATAAATGCTCATTGTTGAACTTGTTATTAAATATAAGAATACCGCTATAGATCGGGTGATATAGTGCTACGTGAAAAATGTGTCATGGCATTCCAAATACTGACCCTTGGTGCTCACTTTAAATCATAGACCGAAAACCGAACCGAACCGAACCCGAACCGAAAACCGTTCCATACCCAACTTTTTTGTGAACCAGAACCCGAACCACTTAATTTGGTCGACATGAACCCCAACCGGAAATGAATCCACTATTTTCGGGTTCAATAAACCTGGTTCACTGAACCAACATGTTTTAATATTTCTGTGACATATAGTTGCAAATAGGTTTAGTTTGGTACTGAAATAATTACCTTTAAACAAAACCTACATTATTAATATTTTATTTCATTATTTGAAGATGAGGAAAATTTATTCGAAAGCTAGTGAAAGATAATGAAATATTAAAATTAAAATAAACCTAACTTACAAGTACATAGTTTTTAAAAATTATAAAGAAGTCCAAAGACTTTCAAAAACTGCTAATATATTCAATTTTTGGAAGGAACAAAAATTGGAAAAAACTGTGACGTTAGTGTCGAACGGGCATTTTCTGCAGTGAAATTCTTTTTGAAACTTCAACGAGTAAATAGTATTTTGTTATTATTGAGCATATCGCCTTTTATTTACCATACTTGTATGTGCAATTTTTTTATTTCAGATAGTTATTTTTAATTTTTCGAATACGAACCGGAACTGAACCGGTACCGAACCACCTAAAAATATTTTTTCTTAACCCGAACCGAGCCTGAACCCAATTTTATTTTTATTTCTGAACCTGAACCCAAAACGTACCCATTTTTCTGCGGTTTTCGATCTCTGCTTTAAATACCCTCACAAACAATTTGCTGTCTTCCCCGAAAAAAATACGAATTGCCCAGCTGTGGGTCATGACCCAAATTTGTAAATAAAAATGATATTTTAATTAATAAACTGACTTTTAACTAAAGGAGGTCGGATCGGGCCTAAAATAAAAATCTGATGTGGCCAGCACATAACCTCTCGCCAGATATTTTATCTGGTTGTACGCATATAATAAAATAAATATTTTAAAATACAAATACATATATTCATGTCTCACTACAAAATAATTTTCACATATATTTGCAAAATCTATGGGATATTTTAATAAATGTACAATACATACATTTTCTTTATATTTAATATCCTGAAATTTTCTTTTTCTACTTTCCTTTTCTTTTTCTTTATATTCGTCATTTTTTCGCAAATTCCTTTTGTATTCTTTTTTACGTATATTCTTTTGCGTTGACTTTTTTAATTTTCATAATGATGTAAAAATATTTTTGACAGCGGCATACAAATATTTTTGACAGTGACATTTATGTGCATATGTGTCAATTACAAACATTTGACTTTCTTACCTGCTTGAAGTAGTTTGATCTAAGAATTTTTACATCAAATTATTTTATATGCATTTCTTTATCTCTAAATCTATAGAAGATATAATAATGAATTTATATTTATCGAATAAAGAATTTAACGTTCTTTAATATAAGTATTTACATAAATTTTCGATAAATAATATTTAGATGATTTTTTTCTTCTACTTCCGGTTGTCCAATTATTACAAAAACTTAATCAACTCTTCCCATTATTGTTAGATTGAGGAATCCGTAGTTAAAAATGTCTTAAGTCGTATAGTATTTGAGAAATCGTGGATCCAACATACACACACATCCACACACACGGACATTATAGTAAAAATGTTATAATCGGATTCTAGGGACCTTAAAACGTGCTTATTCACTAAAATCTTGATATGCGATTTGTAACATTAATTCAATACCTCTCTTAGCGAGAGATAAAAATTGAAATTGTGGTACGTAATCGTAAAGTGCTGGCTATATCAAATTTATTATGGGCTCTATTCTGTAACTCGGTGGTTAATTTTTAACCACTGGTTAAAATTTTTAACCAATCATATATGTTGATACATAACAAAAAGAGGGATTTTTAATTGTTAAATCAATATCTATTGGATAAAAAATTTAACCAGTGGTTAAAAATTAACCATCGAGTTACAGAATAGAGCCCTATATTATATAAAAAATCCGATGTGGCCAGCACATTACCTTCCGTCAGTTCTATGTATTTTGTATAAATGTCATACAGAAAGTTCCTTGCAAAAGATTAGATTTCTTGTATATTACCGTAAGGCAGCTGTATGTATTTTATACAAATTCCATACAGAAAGCAAAAGATCCTATATTTCCAGTGAAATTATAACACATACATACTGTCAACTGCACTTGACACTGACACCTTTCAATCAGAATTTTCTTAATACATCAGCTGTCTCCAGAGTTATAGCATAGCTAGCTAATATATGATATTAAATGCCCGGTTTCTCCACAGCAACTTAAGTCGTTGATTATTGAAGTGCTACTTAATTGTAAGTCGGTCTTATATCCTATTTGCGTTGCACCAGAAAATTCAAATGCGAACTTAACTTATGTCACAAATTACATTGGCAACAGCGTAAAATATGTCAAAGCTGTCATTGTATATGTCAGTGTTTATATGCTTACATTTGTATTCGATATGGATTTACCGG